>PVIR01000371.1:0-187496 GCA_004026965.1 Petromus typicus
GGGGCAACATCACTGCTGCACAGAGAAGCAGTAATAATCATTAATTTCCCAGAAAGACAGACATCACAAAACTTAATGCCAAGCACTTCCCTGGAAGTAGGACCGGTGCTTTCAAATTATTAGTGAATGATGACAGTTTTCTAAAAGATATTGCCTACACATCTGATTTTTTTCTCATCAGAAACTTAGAGAAATTGTCTCTCTCCTGCCAGAGATGCTGATATAGAAGGTCATCCTGTGGCTTTATATGATCTGAACCTCTAGTTTATGGCAAATAATCCCCACCCAGAGGAGTGTGTTTCCTCTCTGAGATCAGCTCAGCCTCTGTGTGGTTTCCTTTCTGGTTTAAAAACAGTCCATAATAGAAGGAAGGGTTATGTTTTGGTATTGTTATGACACTAGAGTTCCTCATCAGAAGATTTCATTGACAGGGTCCTTTAAATATCAGGCTCCTGAGAGACATCAAAGATACGGGGTGTTCAGAAAATCAAGCTACATTAAACTCCTCGAGGAGCCTTTATTGGTTAAAGTGAGGCCTGATATATTTATATAAGAGACTTAATTATTTTCAGTAGAAGCAGCTCTGACTCTCTGAAGATCAGGAAACTCGAGTCCAAGGGCCAGTTCTGCCCTGGGAACCCTCCCCGGCAACTCCTTGAATCTCTCTGGATCTTAATTTCATCTATTAAAAAAACCAAAGTATAATCTTTCTGTGTAGCACACATTTCCGGTTGGGCAGTAAGCAATTGTGATTTTAAGACCCAGCCTGTGCCTCTGTAGATGGCCTGGGCAGCCATGGCTCCCTAAGAAGTGTCACCCCAGCGTCACACTTAGGGAAGGGGTGGGCAGGGCGTGACCGGCCATCAGGTCTCTCTGTGCACGGCCCCTCACTTCACGGACTCCTAGGCTTGAGGACGCTGGGAGGCCTGGTTCCTGAGCACTCTCACAGTTTGGAGAAAAATGTGTCCTGATGTTTTATTCACCTCTCCAAAGAATGTGCCAAAAATCAGGATTGCCGACTTGGGTTGTTGGTTCAGTTTTCTGTATCACTATTTTGGGTGAGATCGAGGCTGTCTCTGGGAATAAGTCACTTGGAGAGGAGAATGAACAGATCTGTGAAAGAATGCACCTCTAAAATGAAATTAGATGGAAACGTGAATTCACAACTGAAGTGACTTTGTTCTTGCCATTATGGCAAGCATTTTGTTAATAATGACTTTGTATTTTCCAACATTCAAGAATGTATATGGTGATCAGGAAGTAAGCAGTCAGGTAGAGTACTTTACCTCTTGCTCCTAATGGATTATTTTCTATTTTTTAAAAAAATCCGTATTGGGCTAGGGATTTAGCTCAGTGGTTCTGGCACCTGCCTTGCAAGTGCAAGGGTGTGGGTTCAGTCGCTGGTAACCACATACAACAATGCAGGGTGTGGAGACTCACGCCCACCAGCAATCAGTACCACATACCACAGTGCCTGGCATGGTGGCTCACGCCTGTAATCCCAGGCCTTGGGAGGCAGAGGCAGGAAGATTGCTGTGAGTTCGAGGCTGTGCTCAGGGTCAGCCTAAACTATAAAAATGAGAACCTCCTATGGTCTCAAAAAAAAAAAAAAATCTGTGCATATGAAAGCATTATTCTAATAACAACCCTATGATTTATGAGGAGTAGTAATTTTTAAAAATTGGCCCTGACATATATGACCTTCTCAAACATAACCTTTTCTTGCTATTTAGATTAAATAACAATTAATGTACCAGCGTTCTCCTCCATTAGTTCTGTGATGTCTTTCTTTTAGCAAAGCCTAGTGGGCTTGCAGGAGATGGGACAAATGGCTCCCGGGCAGAAGCAGGCGTCCAGCATTAAAGTAGCACCACAATCTGGAGCACTTAGATCTCGGGAGCAGCAGCCGTCTAGGCCACGGCCACTTCCGGCCTGAGCCACAGCCCCGAGAATATGCGGCGGGCAGTGCTGGGCCAGCAAGGTGGCATCTGTCACCCACAGTCCTTCTGCAGAAAGTACTGTCTCCATCCCAGAGCTAGCAGCAGGCGCTGCACTCCGGCGACTGGGCTGCCCCGCATGCTTGTGAATGGCTTCCCTCCACGCTTCCGAGTGACCAGCAGCATGCCCTGCCACCCCTGCCTGCCCGCTGGTGACAACGCAGCCCCTTCTTTCCCTGCCCCAGTGGGTCCTTTCCTGAAGCTTTCCCTCCCAGGGCAGGACGCCTCCTGTCAGGGCTATACTGTTTACTGACGCTGTTCAAGTCCTCGGCAGATTGTGATCTCGTCTTGGGGCCCTGAGCTTCGTTGTCCTCATCTAGTCTGCTCTCGGAGTTGTAGGTCAGAGGTGCCCAGAGCTGAAAGTGGCCTCGCCAGAGGCAACTACTGCCTGGAAGCTGTGCAGGCCTGGACCACTGTCGCCCAATAAACATGTCACACAGGGGTTGATGGCATCATGGGGGGAGATGGCTGCACTCACAGAGGCAGCACAGTGAGAAAGGCCACCACCCCTCACCAGGCTCCCCTGAAAAGCAGCCCACGGCCAGCAAAGATGAGACAGGTCCTACCTCCCCAGGAGCTATGGATAGTGTATGCCTGATTTGGGGACTGAAGTAAGAGTGGACTCTCCCACCTATTTGTATTCTTTCAAAACCCAAGAGATAACTAGTCGTTGCCTCTGCTTCTTCAGCCCAGGCCCCAGCCCTCGAAGTGCAGGTGGCAGGTGTGAGAACAGAAGGCCACGGCTGCCAGCAGCCTGCAGCTCGGGGTGGGTGTGTTTCCAAGCCCTGTCTGGGGAGACAGACATTCTCCTCCTGTTAAAATGAGAAAATGGAAGCAGGCCGGCTGACAGAATGCTTAGTCATCCTTGTCGCTGTTTTGTGTAAAGGATTTTTAGGGGGAAATGGCTGCTGCCCCTCCTTCTTGGGACTGTTTTCCGGGCAGTTTCTAGGCTGGGAGCTGATTAAGTCCTGGTGGCAGATAGAATGGAGTCATTTGGGGACGGAGGGAAATGAGCACAGAGATCCAGATTTCTGCAGGCTGAAGCTGGAATGCTTGGAGGCTCTTCAGAAAATGGCAGGATGGATAGGTATTGTGAGCGACAGATGGAGAAGGGACTCGGGGCACAGTCATGTGCGCCATCATTCTCCCTTGTTCACACACACAAGGCAGTGGAGTCGATTCTCCAGCTTGAAGGAAAGAGCCGCCCAGGATCCCGAGCTCCACGTGTCACTTAACAGAACATGGCGGATGTGCACCCAGAGGCCAGGTGGGCGCCTTTCATCCGAGATCTAGTGCATCCTCTCCATGCTGTGAGGACATAGGGTGACAGGAAGGTGTGCAGGCCTTCAGGCTGTAAAAGTCTGAAGAACAGCAGGAATGGAGCGTGCCAGGCACTCAGTGATCCCAGTGTTAAAACAGACCTGACTAAGCCACCTAACCTTTGCTTAACAAAATGACTGGCACTGGAACCCCTTTGAATGACAAGCTTTGATGATGAAATAGGCTCATACGGAGCTGCCACATTGGAAGTTCCTGTGAAATCGGCCACCGGTGTCTGTGTCCCTAGGTGGAAAGGGGGAGTTTGGAAAGGCTTCAGCTACAAAACAACTGTGGCTGGCTGCTGCGAGCTTCCTCCTTGCAGCCGGGCTGCTCAGCCAGCCTCCGCTCGTGGCAGCAAAGCTCGGGAAGGGGTCAGAGAAGGACTCAGTGCTCTGAGGTCAGTGGCCTTACTTCCTGGTCCTGTTGGCCTATAGGACAGTGTCCTTCCACTGCATTCCTGAGGCCGTGTGCCCGTGTGTGAGCGCATACACGTACGCACATGCATGCACACACACTCGTACGCACGCGCTCACACACACACACACACACACACACACACACGCAAGCCTGCCTGCAATTGTTGTGGCCCAGGAGAAACATAGCAGAGAACCTCCGGTTGGGAATTAGAACTGCTTCTTCGGATGGCACTTTGCCTGGGTTGCAGATATCCCAGACATTTCCTCTCTCAGGTCTAGGCAGGAGGGCAGCCCTACCTCAAAGGGTGTCCTGGGCCGTTTAGAGCATGCACTCACCCGCCTGGGTCAGCTCCTGGCTCATTTGGTTTCACAGTGGCTTTTCTGAGCCACTGTGTCCTGAGGGAAAGGGACACATCATGCCCTTGGTGGAGCTTGGCAGCCGCTACACAGCCCACAGGCTCAGGGTGACAGCAGCGATCATTACTTCTCCAGTGAGTACAGTAAACAACAGGGGAACAGCAGCCCGGCACTTCCTGGCTCGCTGGGGAGCTGGTTTATTTGGGAACTGATTTCTCCAGAGTCTCGGACTTCAGTTCGGATTTACGCCCTTTCTTCCTTCTGATGCCCTTTGAAGCCTCAGTTTGTCCGTTTCTGCCATTAGTTGTGCAGAATGCAGGAACACATTTGCTTTGATGAGAAAGAAAAGAGTTCTTTAAAACTCTGTGGGTTAGAATCACAGTGGTTTTCTACCAACGTAAGTCAAAATTTTATACCTATGTTGATAGCACCCCAATCCCATAAGACAGCAAGATACAAGCTGTTTTGGTTTTTAATCATTCTTCCAAATTCCAGCCCAATGGGAGAATTGTATTTATTGTGTTATTGCCAATATAGTTATCAGCTATTATTAATAAATCTCTTAATGTTAAAATCTACCCCTAGTTCAGAACATGAAGGCTTTCTGCCCTTGTAGAATGTGTGTAACAAGGACTTGGTTGTGAGGGAAAAATATTTTGATAAACCTGTTATCCTTTTCCGTTTTAATGGACTAGTTGCATGAGGAAGAGGAAAAGTCACTAAACTAAGTCCACTGTTTAACTAGGTGCCACTGTCATTTTTAGATTGTTAGAAGCGATGGTAGCCACACTAAGAGGCCCTTAGAGACTAAAGGCTCTGGCCTGGCTTGCATTTTGGGGGAAGAAGAGCAGAGCATACAGACATGAATCCCAAAAAGAAGCCACTCTCCCCCAAAGGTCACGTGGGCGACCTGCCTGTTGACACTGTTCATTGCACAGGCATTAACCCGATACCTAGGAAGGGCCTGGCATTGTTAGTCTCTGAAAATACATAAAGGAAGGGACATCCTGTCTTCTAGAACTAGTAATCTAATAAGGGAGGCGGTTCTGTTGACTTTGAAACCTGTGGTCTCCACAATGACAAAGATAGCCAGGTGGGAAGAGCAAAGAGGTCCCCAGAACCCCCCTGCAAGGAGAGACACAAGCCTCTAAGCCACTGCCTTGCAGTGAGGGGCAAAGGAGATTGATTAGCTTGCGAGGCTGAGTTTGGCATCAGACCAGTGTTCGGGTCCTGGCCTTGCCACCAGCTCACTGTCTGACTGTAGATAGCTGCATGACCTCCTTAAGTCTTGATTTGGTTGTCAGAGCAAGGGGGTAACAGTTACCTACCTTCGAGAACTGTGTAAAGATTAAATAACGCATCTAAAGAGTTCTTCGTGAAGCTTGAAACACAGTATGCTCTCCAAACATGACAATCACCACTACTGTTGTCCTCCTCATCATCATCATCATCTTTCGCCAGACCTTTTTCACAGTAAAATGGGTTATTACACTAGGAATTCAGTGATGCAGTTGTATATAGACGCCACAAAGCAAAGTACCCTTGGCATACAGTAGTCTGATAGTTCATTTTTGGACCAAACAAAATAGTTAATACAAAAAGTGAAACTAACTCCTCTACAAGCTGTAAGTCCTACCATAGAACCCAGCAGAGAATGTGTAGGATTTGCCTATAGCAGCAGGTTATTATTTTAAAACAAATCAACACGAGTGATTTAAGTATGTCTCAGTTTCAGTTTCTCATGTGACAAGTATTGACAAGGTAAAACCCACATAAATCTCTTCGGGGTGTTTGCTAACTTTCTGGAATCCAGAGGGATTCTGGGACCGAGAAATCTGAGAACCACTGTTCAGAGAACAGGATCTTTCCAGAACCCTGTTCCCCAGGTGACCACTGGCTACAAGGAAGGAGCAGAGCCGGGGCTGCCGGCCTGGGTCCAAGCTTCTTTACTCCAATGGTAGTTACATCTCTTCCTGTCCCTCCTCTGTGGCTCTTGGGTGTCTTTGCTACTTGTCGAAATCACTGCAGGTGATAAACAGTTAAATGGCCTGGCCCCACTGCAAGAGGGTGTGACTCACTTGGTCTCAGTGTGGCTCTGGCATCATGACTGTTTTAAATCCTCAGGCGACTTCGGTGTGAAGTCAAGGTTGAGACTCAGTGAGAAGGTGATGGCAGAATATAGCAACAGTGGCCTAGATTATGGATTTATTTAACTGATCATCGCTACTAAAAATCTCAGGGAAACTACAAACCTTTGTGACCAAAGTTAAAATATTATTTTCTGTAAGAAATAAAAACCAAAAATATTTGTAGCAGCTTAATCACTTTCATATTTAGATTTTCTTTTAAGTGCAGTGAGATTCCTTTAGGTGACCCGAGGCAGACTGGTGGCAGCCCACCTCTGTTCCTAGTGTCATAAGGCAGAAGCCTTTGCCTTGGTCTCCATTTCTACAGTCATGGACAATAGCTCCCTCCTGCAAAACTCACAAGGCCACTCCTGGAGGTGGCTGTCCCTCACGGGCCTGTCTGTGGATCGGCCACCGAAGGGCAGTGCCTTCCTTTTAGTGGATTTTGGTTTCCATCCACTAAACCCCTATAAAGAATTGGAGTATAATTGGAAGAGTCCACATTGCTGTCTGGTTGGAACAATCAAAATGCAGGCTAGTTACGCTGTATATCCTCTTAAAGTGAGCAAATTATAGCACATTCTAAAATCCAGCTGAAATGATATTTTGCTCACCATTTTGTATTATCCAGATCTCAGTATTTTTCTTTACATATTAGCAGTTTTAAGCTTCATATTAAGTTGATAGTCCCCTTGAACAGTGTTGGAATACTTAACTCCATACTAAACTTCCTGATGAATTATAAATTAGGAAAGATACCTGTAGATGAAAATAAATAATTTGGAGTTATTTATAATTGTACATTTGTAAAAACTGAAAATCTTGCTGTCGGTTCTGAAACCACGCCTCCAGAAGTGAGTGTTGGACAGGGGTAGGGAACAAGCCTTGTTGAAGGAGGTGGCCTCTGCTCACCAGGACCTCTGCAGGCCACCTTTGCATTCAGAGTCATGCACTGCAGCTATGTGTTTGCCTGGTGAAAGTACTCAGCGTCCTGTGTCCTAGCGTCCTCTCCCTTCAGGACAGCAGGTTTACAGAGCCCAGGCATTTTAGCCATCCTCCCCTCGTCCAGTGTTAGCCTGAGAATAGACACCTCTCTATACAAGGGCAAAAGTGTACTCATTCTACGGCTGGTAAGCCATGACACAGAATACCAGTCCAGGCCAAGGGTGCTGCCAGGCTGCACTAATGAAGTGGGGAGTGGCTGGGTTTATCTTGAGGATGGCCAGCCGACTCCTCCACACACCTCCCCAGGAGACAAGTATGGTTCCCCCGCCCTTGCCCACAGTCACTATGTTGAGGCCCCTCCATGGTGCTTTGTAACATCCCTATATAGCACTGGATTTACACTGCTATGGAGCTAGCCATACCCCTTTGCTGCCCCAGCACTCACCGTGAGCTGAGCCCCTGAAGGGAGTCCTTAGTATAGCATGTTCCTGTGTGCTGAATAGAAGTCAGCTAAAGCAAAAGGAGGAAACTGAGGTTCTAGCCATAATGACTGTTCACACTTCTTTATGGACAGTAACTCAGGCACATCCTGGAGAAGGGGTGGGGTGTGCGTGTGTGTTGCGCATTTGTGTCTGTGTACGGGAAGGGTCATTTGTCGGTGTGTGGCTGGCCTCTGCCTTTCACTCCTTAACCTGTCTTTTCAAAACCTCCCGCAGGCTCCATCCATGCCACGTCTGTGGCAGCCTCGAGAGTGGAGCAAGCGCTGTCGGAAGTGGCCTCTTCCCTGCAGAGCAGTGCCCCCAAGCAGGGTCCACTGCACCCGTGGATGACGCTGGCACAGATCTGGCTCCATGCAGGTACTGCTCTTTCCTCCCGCCTCCTGTAAACCCGTCCACCCACGCACCCCTCTCCATGAGCCATGCTGTGCCCGAGGCTGCAGGTCCTGAGACTCATGCCTTTGTAGCTCAGGATCCTCCTCAAGAGAAACCAAAGCCTGTGCCTTCGAGCACTAAACTTTCTCTTCTCTGAAAGGATCCTGACTTGCTCACTGTCTACCCATCCTTCTCCTGTGTTCACACCTGACCCAAACCTGGCCAGAACAAGACCCAGGAGAGGTTTCCTAGATTGTACTCAGGATTCACAGGAAGTCTGCTGCCTGGAGTGCAGGCTCTGACTGGAGATGGTGTCCCACCTTCTTTGATGGCCCCTGAGAGAAGGGGCAACAGATGCCACTGGCCAGGAAACTGACATGAAAGCAGGGACGATGTCCCTGCCTGGGTTGTACAGGGCAGTTTGCTGGCTTAGCAATGCTTCCACACAGCGGGAAATGCCAGAGATAACTCCAGCATGTGGGAATTTTGGAGCCGTGAGAATCCCATTGCACAGAACTCCCCAGCAAATGGTGGCTGTTGATTTTTTGCATATTTCTATTTCGACACAGAAGGTAACTTCTGTCCCGTAGATTTTATAACTCTATCTGCATGGCCCTGCCCCAGCCTTCTGAGGCTCAACCCCATGCCATCCACAAGCCAAAAGCCCAAATGTGGTGGAGAAAGTCGTGTGTGTTACCCACTATCTGTCTGCTTACTCCGTTGTCACATCGAGTGTATGATGTGTGCGCGCAGGGGGGACCTGTGCATCGCATGGCTAGATTTACCTGGCTTAGCAGTCACAAAACACCCCCAGTCATTATGTTCTGTGTCGGCATCTTTAACTGAGCTATAGCAACTACTATCCACAAGCAGAGTATGTTCTTCAGAGCGGAAGTGCAGCCGAGGGCTGACTCACGCATGCGCAGTACTCCTCCCCACTGCGCACGCTCCATGGCACTGGCTCCTGCCCCGGGAGGTCGCAGACAGGCTACCTGCAAGGGCCAGGGAGCCACAGGACAGCCACTGCCCCAGCTTTGAGACAGAGAAGACCAACATAAGATCCTGACATTACCCTGCTCAGTCACGTCTGTGCCTGGGAGAGAATTCAGGGCTCGGGTAGGAGCAGAGTTGTCTTTCAGATTCTGCTTGAAATCGAGTCTCTGAAGAGCAGAAGCTAACGCCCAGTGGGCGGGTAGCGATCCTCCGGGGTAGACTTGCCCCTGACGACACCAGCAGGGCTCCTCTTGCTCGTTTCTTGGTGAGCTCGATGTCCTGAAGTCCATTGAGCTTTGCCGGACACCCTGCTCAGCTCTCTGGGGACTTTGCCTTTCTTTGTGTAACCTGCCATGACTCGAGGAGGAAATTTGGAAGTTGCTTGTTAGAATTTTAAGAGCTTGCTGACTAAGGTTCAGTTTAGAGCTAGCCTTAAAATGTCATATAATTACCTATGCTTGATTTCACATTGCTGTGGCTGATAGGACAGAACAAAGGTCTCATTGCTACTTAGCCTGTGTGGCTTTAACACTGTATAGCTCAGTGGAGCTGAACTGTGGAGAGCACAGGCCACAGCTGCCTTCCAGCCCTGGGCAGCGGTGCTTGTGAAGTGTGGTGGAACCGGCACGAGGTCTGAGTGAGTGGAGCCAATAGTATCTGTGCCATCGTGGTTCTCTCCATGCCATCCACAAGTCAACATTTAGAACCCTGTACCACCTGGTCTTTAAGGAGGGAGATTCAGAAAGAAACACAGTTCCCGCTGAATTGTCAGGAGGTGCCGTGTGTGGTTTGAGCTCTCCTGATCTGAGAAGTAAAATAAAGATGACTTCATTTTGTGCTGTGGAAAACCAGGTAACACAGAAGCCAGGTAACATGTACTTCCTGTGTCCATCAGCAGCTCCAGCAGGACTGCCAGATGCCACACATTTTGTAAGTGTCAGAGAAGCCGGATCAAGGCCTGACAGCCAAGGCCATGCTGTTTGCCACTGGGGGCTTGAGCTCTCGGGTTCTTCTCTGGTGAACCAAGTGTGGCCTAAGTGTGGTCCATGGTCGTCCCATTGGAGGTGGCCCGGATGTGAGTCTTGAAAGAAAAGTCACTCTGAGATGACCTCAGATTCCAGCCCTCTGCATCAGAGACACTTGTACATGCATTTGAGGGCAAGGAGGTGAAGAGAAGGACTCCGGAGGCTCAGCTGCTCTGGGAGGGAAGTGACCAGGCCCAAGTGCGAACACAGACCCAGGAAGCCAGGGACGCTCAGCCACAGAGGGTTCCCCTTCCTGTGTGGAGGGTGCAGGGCACCTTGACCTTGAGCCTTAGACTTCACCCAGGCTCCGGGTGGCTGAACCTGCCCTGGCTGTGCACATTTATTCCTCGGTTTTTGGACATGTGTCACAATTTTTTTGAATCTGTTTTCAAATAAATAACACACTTAGGTGGTACACAGTTGAAAAGGCAGGAAAGAGCTAAAGGGAAAAGGCTCCGCCTATCGCTGGGCCTCAGTCACCTGTCACAGGCAGCCAGTAGTCTATACCTCTTCTGGATCGCTGCTCTTTGGGCTTTGTCCCACTCTTAAACTCAGTGTCAGATTGTCACATAGGAGCACAGATAAGGCTGACTCATACCTTTTACAGCTCTCTCATATAAATCCATGGTGTGGAAATGCTATAATTTAACCAGTTCTCTGTTGATTAATGTTTAATTTCTGGTACTTTGTCTTTATGGATAATTTATAAGTATCCTAATGTATATTTGTCCCGTATCTCCAAAAAGTAGAAAAATGGAGCAAAGGATGTCATGCCTTCCATAAAACTGTACCAACTTCTAAGCCCCCCACATGTGAGGGTCCTTTCCTCAACTCCTTGCCAATACCACAGAGTCCCACAATCCTAGATCTTCACCATCCCCATATGTCAAAAGTAGTGTTTCCATTGGCTGCTTGTGGCTTTTGCCCATTTATCTTCTTAAATATCAAGCTTCTTCTTTTTACCCAGTAAGTCTTTATTACATGTCAAGAAATTTGCCTTGTGTCTCTATGTTTTCTTTTAATTGGCATCGGGACTTCCCATCATATTTAGAAAGCAATTTTCCAGCACTGGGCCTCTTTTTCTGAAAGTCCAAGTATCTTGTGGTATCATTTGTAAGTATGGTGTCTCATGAATAAGGTCAGAGCCCGCAGCAGGGGGACCCAGCTAAATAGCTGTGCACTCTTCCTAGGCAGAAGCCAGGAGAACTTGGCCAAAGCAAGATGCCTTGCCAGCATGGCGCCCCCCAGAACCAGGCACCCCCTTTGTTAACTCAAGCTTCCCCGTTGGCCTCCGGAAACTCAGTCATTAGAATTTCAAGCCCAACCAGAGCCTTTCCAAGCCAGGCAGCTCCTGGGCGCCCATCTTTCAATTCCCGCATGGGGATGGCAGCTAAAAATGACTCGGCAGTAGGTGGTTAATTTCTGCTTGTTACTTACTAATAATTATAGCTTTCACTTTGGCACTTCTCACAGCCCAAACCAGCAGCTATTCTTAGATCTGCAAGATCAGATTTTCTGATTTATGCTGGGAATCAAAAGCTGTGATACTCTCGTGGATTCCTTGGCCCCAGCCTGGCCTGGCCCTTATGTCTTTCTGCCTCCCTGGCTCTTCCCAGACATCAGGAATTTGCATCAGTAGGTCGAGGGGTGACACCATCCCATGTGCACCAGGACAAGGTGAAGCTAGCTCCCAGACAAGTGGCACTGCACAGGAAACTCCTGGGAGGGGATGCAGAGTCCTGAGGCCCAGGCCTGCCCAGATACCCTGCTGTCTGGATGGATCAGCCCCACCCAACAGCCCTTTCTTCCTTAGAGGGTCTTGGCAAATTGTCTAAACTTACAGGCAGCTAGCATTCATTCAGAACAGTATGTTATCCTCAGGACTTTGTATATAATAACTTGTTTGGTTCTCATTAGAACCTAACAGTATGAATAACCTTATTCTCAGTGAAGAAACTGAGGCACAGCTCTAAGATCACTTACCTAGTGCTACATGGCTCAGATACTGAGAAGCCTGAATCACAAAGGCAACTGGTATGGCCCAGAACCCTTGTTTTAATCCCCAGTAGACACTCAGCTGGTCCACACAGTATCTCTGAGCATTGCCTTATGTCCAGGCTCTCTGCTCAATGGCCATCAAGACCATTAACATCCCAGCCTTCTTGGAATTAACAGATGCAAAACAAAGCCATGGCAGAAGCATGTAACTTCCACAGTGCCAGGTGCCCAGAGGAGCAGAGCAGGTTCCTGTGACTTCTTGGAAACACAAGGTTTCCCCTAATCAAGATAGCTTCACAAGAGCTGGGCACAGTTGAGCAGAGACAGGAAGTGTGGTTACCATTGGTCGCAGGCTCTGGAGGGAGGCACAGGACAGCAGGTGAGACGACCAGGAGGCAGAGCAGGCTCTGAGAAGTGAAGGGTCCCTGGCAGGAAGCCTAGAGAGTGAGCAGTATCGGGCTCTGGGGGAGGCACCAGGCCCAGAGTCAGATCACACGCAGGTCAGGGTCCTAGTAGCCCCGTTAAGATCTTAAAATTCAGTCCTCAAAGCACTGAGAAGTGACCAGTGAGCTTCAAGGAGAAGCATGAAAGGATCTAGTTGGAGTTTAAAAAGCTCAGTCAGCTCCGTGTGTGGATAGAATGGAAAGCAGCAGAGGCGGAGCTGCAGGAGCGGGAGGACTTAGGAGAGCCAAGCCAGGCACAGAGGAAGCAGCTCGGTCCTGGGTGGACACTGCAGGAATGGGACTCCTCAGTTCACTCCTGAGGGAGGGCTGGTGGATGAGGTGTGACAGATGGAGAGAAAGGAGGAATCCAGGAAGAATGCCGAGCATCGCGCTGGAGTCGGTGAGGATACCGTTTCCCACAGTGAGGAGAAACTCATGTGCTGGGGTCTGGGAGGAAGATATCTGATCTGCAAACAGAAAATGAGGAGTTGGGATCTATCAGCCAGTGTAACAAAAAAGCCCAGGAATGAAGACAGAGGGAGAAAAAAGGCCAGGCTGAGACCTGAGCCTCTCCACAATGAGTGTTTGGAAAGAAGAGGAAATCTACAGAGACTCACGCAAGCAGGAAGCAGGATAGGAGCCTCACAGCAGGAAGGGACTGATGAGGAGCCTGTGCAGTGTGCTCAAGGACTTGGGTGGTTCAAATCTTTGTCCCATTACATGCTGCCAGGGAGACATGGGCAACTTATTTCTTTCTAATCCTACTGAGTCTAGTGTCGTCCTCTGCAAGAGGAGGAAGTCAGGACAGTCACACAAAATGAAGCATGCAGCGCTCAGCGCATGACAAGCATGTAATCACTCTCAAAAGATCCGTTTGGAAGGAGGATATGGCTTGCAGGAAATGCCTCATGAAGCTGAGTACAGAGCACCGTTGGATCTGGCGGATGGGAGCTGCTGGGGACATTCACAAGGCTGGTTCTCACGTCGTGGCGGAGCTGGAAGCCATCTTGTGCAGGTTGCAGAGCAGGTGGCAAGTGAGGAAGTGGAGGCAGGGAGCACCCACCCTCCACTGGGGAGAAGAGTCCTCTGGAGCAGGAGCAAGGGGCGGAGAGAAGGGCGGGCGCTTAACCCGGAAATGTACTGATTGAGACCCACAGTGTTGTGGTTCAGATCCTCAATGTCCCCCCAAAGACCCGTGTGGAAGGGGACGTAGGGAACAGCCTTCCTCTCCTGTCCCTCTCCTTCACTTCCTGGCCACCCTGAACTCCCACCAAGATGTTCAGCCTTGCCACAGACCCAGAGGCAATGGAGCCAATTGACCCTGGACTGAAACTCTAAAATCATTGGTCAAAAGAAACCTTTCCTCCTTCAGGTTGTTTGTGTTAGGACTTTGTCACAGCCACAGAAAGCTCAGAGAGGGCACATGTGAAAGTATGAAGTGCCAGAGGCAGGACAGTAGAAGAATCCAGAGCCCCAGCACAAGAGGTGGCTTGTAACTGCAGTAAGGGGCTCAGAACGGATAAGCATCAAGGACACAGGGACTCCGTTTGTCTGCAGGAATAAGCACAAGTCTGCACTTCTGGCTTCTGGCTTCTCTGAATGAGGAGCCAAGGTCAACCAAAGGAGTGGCCCACTGGGGAAGGGCCAGGGTCAGGCCACAGCCTGTCTTGTTATTCCCCTGATCCCCCAGGGAATGCTCCATCTGCAGCCAAGACCCTGGTAGGGACACTGGGGGGAGCCCTGAGTGAGGATAGGGCCTGGGCTGTGCTCAGCTTAGGACCACAGGGCCAGCCCCGAGCAGCTCAGGGAGGACGACACCTGAGAACAGGTGCTCCTTCCTCTCACTTCTTGACTCCCCAGGAGAAACACAGCCCAATCTAGTGTGGAGACTGAGGCTCCTCTTGGTATTGGTGGCTTAGAAGAGCAACAGGAAAACCCATCAGAACATGTGACCTTTTCCCCTTCCCCCTCATGCTGAATTTTATTTGAAAGAGCAAGTCCATGGGAACCCAGAAGCATGCTCTGGCACTTTCTGTGCCTTAGCCTGTCACCTTAGGGTCACACCCCTTTGCCCCACGCCATCTCCCTCAAGGGAAGCAAGGCTCTGAGCAGAGGAAATGGTTTGGAGGGACCCCTGAGTCTGCCAGCCTACCTCCCTATCTGCTGCTGCTGGCCTTAGGTGATTAGAGAGTGCCTGATGCCACACGTCCTCTTCTGCCATCCTCTCAGCCACACACAGGTGACATAAAACATCTGCCATCACCCAGAGTAGGCATAATTCCCAGTGCCACCCCCAGCACTGGCTGCCTCTTTGTGTGCATTTCCAAAAAGGTGCCCTTCTGGGTAGACTAAGTCCCCAAGGGAGCAGATTGTGCAGCCTGGGGGTGGATTTTCGAGGTGATGCCAAGGCCACACCTGCAGCACACTTTAGAATAAACTTCACCCCCCATCAGCCCAGCATCTTGCACAGTGCAAAGGCTGCATAGTGCAAAGGCTGCACAGCCCAGGCTCAAGGCAGGCACCTTGCAACTAACAGGAAGTTAGCCTGAATCTGTCAGATGAATGGGTGGGTGGGTAGGTGGGTGGGTGGATGGATGGATGGATGGATGGATGGATGGGGAAATCACCTGCTCTGGACTGCGGTGCATCCATCACCAGGCCTCCAGTTGGAAGTAGCACTTGGCCTTGAAAAAGAAAGCCCTTTTCAATCACATCTGGAGCTTGAGTCTGCTGCCAGTTTCCAAAATTCTGTCCATGGTCTGTGCATGAGGAAGTTAGGAATGGGGCGGAGGGGCTCTGAGAGCCATGCATCTCCTGGGGAAGATGGCGAGCATTGTCCTGAGCACATGCAGGTGCTAGAGGAACAGGATGGACCGAGGTGTGTGTGAGGTGAGCAGTGATTGGCACATGGGCGCCTACTACAGAGGCCACTCGATAGACCTGGCAAAGCACGCCTACGTGGAGCATGGGAGGGAGGATCCAGGACAGAGTCAAGACCTTGACTTTAAATGCCAGGCCATCTTCGGGGTTACGTTCATCTGCTCCAGGGGCCATAGAAGATCTGGACATAGATATTTTATTCCAACATTTTCATGGTAACAGAGCAGACAGAACTTGGTGAAGCTCTCAGAATAAGGCAGGAAGTGGCCTTGACCTGAGCCCTTACCTTCGCCTAGAAGTCGCCAGCCACCAGCTACAGATCAGAATGTCTGTCCATGTCCTCTTCAGACAGTGGCCTTGCAGAGCCACCCTGGCCGGGGCTCTGTCTACCTGAAGTCTTCTCTTCCCAGTGGCTGATTGGTCCCAAGTTTCCTGGAGCTCTTCAGCTCACGAGGCCATTGGGTATTTATTTTAACTAAATTTCTCCCTACTGGAAGAGACAGGGAAGTGTCAATTGCCACAGTTTCTCTAGGCTTTGGCTTTCTTTGTTGACCTGAGCCACGGAAATCATTGCCCTAATCTGACCCTCATTCCATGTTCTCATATCTGTGAACTTCTCGTGAGCACTTACTAAATGCTAATGGCTAGGAAAAGCAGTATTGACTGTTGTGGGAGCTTGAGGGAAGTATACATTCTCTCTTCTTGCCCCTGAGTTCCAAGGGAGGCAAGTGTGTATCCACATCCCAGCTCCATTCCCGGGGCTTGGCCTCTGCTCTCAGCTGGGCTCAAGGAGGCGCCTCACAGCACAGCAGGGAAAGAGCTGCAGGAAGAGATCAGGGACAGGCCTGCACGAAGAGCACAGAGACTGAAGCAGCCAGGGGCAGGACACATCATCATCAGCAAAACGGGGGGCTGAGGTGGGGGCAGGTGTAGCTGGGGCAGGTAGGCCCTAGAAGAAACAAGTGGCAGTGATCGGGGTCCCTAGCAAAGATTAGATGATCAAGGCAATGATGGAGGTCACAGCCAGTACTGCAGAAAAACAGAGGAGGGGGTGGCATGGGCGTTTATGTGCCCTCTTCTGGGACACTGTGACCTTTGTCTGAGCCATGGTCTCTGGGGAGGAAGGTGTCCCGTGCAGCACAAGTTCACAGTGACTGCTACAGGGCCTCGTATTTTGGGGACCAGTTTGTGCCCCAACTGAAAAGACAGTAGGAAGGGCTGATCTCAGGCACACTGGAAAGCCTCAGTAATCCCTTCTGCATCCTCCCTCAACTCTGTTCCAAATGTCCTGATCGATTCCAGAATCCCCTGCCAAAGCTTCATCCCAAGAGCCCAAGACATCAGGCCTATTTAGCTATCATTTCCTCTTAAATGAGGACTGGCTTAAAGGACCCTGGGGGGCTGGGCCTGGGGCCCATGTCCTGACTCAGCTGAAGCCCCTTCACACCCCACCGTCCCCTCTACACACTCCAGATGGAGGGGAGAAGGGAGGCCAGACCACACATCCCCTCACCTTCTTCTGTCTCTGCCCTGCAGCCTCCCGCCATCTCCTTAGGTCCTTACCCCTGCCCCAGGGTCAGGCTCCACTGAGCAGCTAAACAGGCCCACGAGCTAACTGCTTGCCCAGGGCACCCTGAGGCTCAGGATAAGCACCAAGTCCTCCCTCTCAGCTTTCAGGACACTGTGACTTACCAATAGGAAACTGTTTATACACTGGCCTAAAAGTTCTTTGGAAAAGATGCTCCACTGGCCAGAATATTTTGAAGACCATTGCAGGATGTTGTGCCATGTCCTTCCTTCTCCGTGAGCCTAAAATGGAGCTGTTTGGAACAGCACCTGCCCAGGCCTTGTCTGGCCACTCCACCCCAGGAGCACCAGCCTTACCAGAACTTTGGGTCCCCTCCAGCTACTTCCATGGTACTGGAAAGATTTCTTCTCACTCCTTTGCCTTCTGACCTGGCTCCTGTGTCTCCCCTGTCCTCCCAGGGTTATGAAGTCATAGTAGTAAATGGGATGTTTGGCAGCACTATTAAGGCTTGTCCTTTAGATGACCCCCAAGGCTTCATGCAGTCATAGCTGGGGCTTTTTCAGAGGTGGTTGAACGTAGAGTATATGATGCTGAGATTGACTCATGGTGCAGTGCTAGGGTCAAGGGCACTAGGATGAAGGGTGTGAGTGCTGTCCGCCCTAAGGAGCGGATAAGATACAAGAAGTAGAAAGAACTGTGGTGCTCCTTTGCTTGCTTTGCTACCTCCTGCCTGCCATGGGCTGCTTTTTCTCTGCAATGCCTGACTGCCATCCATCCCGCATTGGACCAGCCGATGACAGACTAAAACCTAACAGCCTTCAAGCTAAATAAACCTTTCCTCCTTCAACTTTGGTGCCAGGTATTTTGTTTCAGCAGAGTAGCCAAGACAGACCCCTTCAGGCTCACAAGGGCCCTTCCTTCTGCCTGGCCCCAACTGGAAGAAAGAGCTCTGACGTGTGGTACCCCATGAGCTGGGCCTGCTGAGAAGATGAAGCAGCCATGGCCTCAGCACTGCCACCTTGAAGTTCCCGAGACTGTACCAGGACTGCAGAGTCCCTGGGCCAGTCTGTCACCTGTCAGAGCATTCTAGTCACTTTCCTATCACTGGGACACAATACCCAACACCCTCGGTTTAAAGCAGGAGAAGTTCATTTGGGCTCACATTTGGTCCGTGAGAGCCAGCTCCGGGCAGCAGCTGCATGGCAGAAGGGCTAGTGGGGAAAGCTCCTCGCCTCACGGTGCTCAGAGAAGGAAGCTGGGGAGGGAGACCGATTCACACCCCAGTGACAGCCTCTTCCACCAGGCCCCACTTCCTGACGGCCAGTCAACCGTGTTTCTCCCGTGATTCAGTCACCTTCCCCAACCCTTGCCTGTGAGCATGTGGGGCTTTAGAGTCCTGATCTAAGCTGTGATGTGGACCCCCGGCTTTGCTCAGAGGCAGATGAGCAGCCGCAGTGGAGGATAGGCTGGCGTGAGGACAGACTCCTGATGGTGTTGAGTGGTGAGGAGGCTTTGCTGACATCGAGGAAATGTCTGGCGTAGGCTCCAGGAGACAACCCAGAGAGGAATGCAAGGATAATGATAAATTTTCCTCATTTCTCTACCGATTGTGCTCTTAGAGCTTTGCCATGTCCGTCTGCTCTGATGTACACTTCCCCAGAGTACACTAACTTACACCTAACCTGAACATCTCTCACCTCCCAGGTGAGGTGGGGTCGAGGCAAGCCCTGAGGAGACACAGTCTCAGAGCACCCAGGATGCAGGGCGGCAGGAGCTCTGCCCGGTGAGGCGTGGTGGTCATGAGAGAGAGAACTCAGATGTCCCAGAGGCCTGGGAGGGGCGGTACGGTGCTGTGCTCAGACACAGTCTGGGAGAAGCAGCCTGAGGGGAAGACACCATCCTCACCTGGACGCCAGGGGACAGAGGTGGCTCTCAGAAATGTATGGTGGCTTTTGGGGGCAGCTGGAACTGCAGGGCAACTGGGATTCTCTGTACAGAGGCCAGGGAGTTCAGTCCTAAGTTGGACAGGAAGATCACCTCGCTGCTTTTGTGAAAGTGGCAGCTCAACTTCTCAAAGCCTTTATTGACCTTAACAGTTATGAATCTCTAGCGTGCGGTCGCTTCTCCAGACACCTGATTTCATTCCTTTCCTCATGCAAGCCGTGGCCTCCTGGCCTCATCACGCTTTGGCATCAGGAAGACAGACCAGAGGGCAGAGCCACGGCCTGGAAGGCTGCCTGTCTGGTTGGCTTATCCCATGCACGTTCTTCACTTTCTCTGTGTACTCAGAGCCGAGGGTGGGGCCCCGCCAGCCTCTGTCCAGGCGGGTGTCCTCCAAGGTGGGGGCAGGGCCCAGGCAGTCCTGTGCTCCCCATGTGTCAGTGACATATGTTTGCCCTCAGAGGCCACAGCACAAGTGACGAGCCCCTGGGCAGGAGTGAGCCCAAGGGATGGTTGGTCCACTGCTGCGCCCACAAGGGGAGGGAGACCAGCTGGCCCTGGGCCCTACCAGACTCCCGTGGGCAAATGCAAAGGCCCCAAGCAGAGGGACAGCCTCTCAAAGGCCTCTGATGAGCAGTAGACCGAGACAGCATCTGCTTTCTGCTCTCATCCCACAGCTGAGGTCTACATTGGCATCGGGAAGCCCGCAGAAGCCACAGCCTGTACTCAGGAAGCTGCCAACCTCTTCCCAATGTCCCACAATGTCCTGTACATGCGGGGCCAGGTGGCTGAGCTCCGAGGAAACATGGATGAGGCCCGGCGGTGGTACGAGGAGGCCCTATCCATCAGCCCCACCCATGTGAAGAGCATGCAGCGCCTGGTGAGTCTGTGCCCGCCGGGCCCCCACTGCTGATTGGGGTTCCCCAGGGAGGCAGCAGGGGCCTGATGTACTTCGACTGCCAGGCTGCTACACTGCAGGAGGCCAGCAGGCCACTCCCATGGTGCTTTATGCATAGCACCAGAGCCATCCTGCCAGGGTCCTGCTAAGTGCCATAAAGCAGTTTGGGTCACTGGTCTGCTGGCTGGCACTCCCAGCCACCCGTGGTCCTGCCTGGGCACTGTCATTGGCCTCTGCATTGCTTGCAGCAGCCACCTTGAGTGACTGTTCACATACACACACGCCCCTCCCCAGGCTCCTTTGTGGGGTGCAGAGGCCACAGGGAACCTGAGACTCCAGAGGTGGCATCTTCAGCTGATGCACAGGTGACCAGCCCAGTCTGCACACCTCATGTGAGTGTGGCAGCTCCTCAGAGATACACATCTCTCTTCTGGGTGCCTGGCCAGAAGGGAGACATGCCACCCTGCTGCCCCCTTGCCCTGGACCCTCTCTGAGAAGTTCTGGGGTTAATACCTGCTGTCTGAACATCAGCGTGGCAGGAGCAGACTGGTCACTCTGAGGCTTGTCTTAAGGATGTTCCAAGTGGCGGCCAGTTAGCTCAGTTGGTTAGGGTGTGGTGCTAAGAGCTCCAGGGTCGCCGGTTCCATCAGACCCTTCCTTTCTTCTTCCTGGGTGTGATCTCAAAAAAAATCATTGTACCGAGCGCCGCTCCCCATCTGCTGCCACATTCCTGGGGGAGTCTGAACTGAAACTCGAAGTGATCGAGGTCCAGGAGCCAAGAGCCACTCTGGCCTGCCTGGCCCTCGCGCCAGACTCCAACCCTGAGGTTCTATTTTATTCTTAGTGGTGAGGCGTCTCTGATGTAATGAACCGTGGGAAAGCAGAGGTGTCTTTCTCATAGGGAGCCCTGGGAAGCTCAGCACCCACAATCAGACAGTGGGATGTGACTTAGCAGAGTGAGCCCTGGACAGGGTCCAAAGACAGAGGTCTGCCCTGGTACTGTCACTTGCTCAGTATTTAACCTTGCAAAAGGTCCATAATGCTCCACACTTCAGCATCCTTGCAAAGGAAGGTATCCACCACGGAGAGGATCTAATCTGTAAAAGATTCTCCAAAGGATCCCAACACCTTTGTTTTTGTGCAATTTCTCATAAACTAAACAGAATGTTCTGAGCCATCACTATGAGTTTTCTGCAGAAAGTGCTGAGTCTCTGAGACTTAGGTAACATTGGAAGGGTCACATGTGGACTTGAACTTGGGCTTGTCTCTGAGCCTCCGGGCCTTGGTCTTCCTGCAAGTGGGCCGTTGCTTACCCAGGTGGGCTGGGGGAGAGCTGAATGAGCAATTCACGTAACGAGCCTCACAGAGTTCCTGGGGCCTGTTTGGTGCTCATTAAATAGAAAACTGAAGACAGTTATTTTCAGTTTTAAAAATAAATCAAACCTTCAAATAATGACAGCTATTTAATTTTTTCACCTTCCTTGTATAAACACACAGTGCTGTAATGCAGTGCAGCTTTATACATAATTTTCCATATTATCTAAACATAGTCTCTTTGATTAAAAATATTGCTTGGGTTTTAATTTTTGTCTCACCATTGTGAGAGGAATTTGTTGGGCGCTTTTCAGGTCTCTGAGCTTTTGCTAGAGTATTGCAGAAGAGGTATAATCAATACCATGTACCCAGTATTTTTATTAAAAAGAGGTAGCATGTTTCCACCTGAGGGCCTATGAATTATTCAGAGAAGTATTTCTTGTTCATCCCCCAGGGGAACACATGAGACAAAAGATCAAATAGGAAAATCGCACCAGGAGAGTTTTCTGTTTCCCCTCGGAGCTTTGCAAGACACCTGAGCTCCTCACAAAAGCCATGCGCTCTCCTCTCTGAAAGGAGCCAACGCTGGGCCCAGCGCAGGGGGCTGGTGAGTCAGGGCCAAGCTGATGGGGAAACTCACCTGCCTCCGCCACCAGAAGCCATTGGGCTCTCCAGACCCAGAGACAGCGCCGCTTTAGAAGTCTTGCTATTGAAAAAGAGTAATAATAACAAACTCCCAAATCCTTCTCGGTGGGTCTTAACATATTTGGAAAACCATCCAGATAGGAGGCAGGTGGAGAGCAGCTCTGAGTTCAGATTGTTAGAGCCATACGCTTCGCCAGAGGCTGGGGTCCGGCTGGCTCCCAGAGTGGCTCCAAAGGCCTCTTCTTGATGATCCAAGGAAGATGCATCTGGGTTTGCGTTCTCCCTGTCCGTTCCCAGAACCTGGCCCTCAGCTAGGGATGGGGTACCCTACAGCCAGGAGTATTCCCCTCCTCCTGGAGCTGTTGGACCTTCTGGCACCTGGGAAGGGGTGGCCCCAAGTCCCCAGACACTTGGGCCGAGACACCCCCACCCCCATCTATGCAGGGAAACAGTGTTTGTGGCCTTGGATGGAGGAGGAGAGGACAGTGGCCCTCCAGGCTCCAGACTAGAGTCCCAGCACTGCCCCTCACGGCTGTTGGACTGTGGACACCTTGTACCCCCTCTTTGCATCTCACAGAGACAATGTCAGTGCAAGAACTAAAGTCTCTCGTTGAGTTACAGAGGCCTTCATAGAAACCAGACTGGGGTGCAAGTTCTGCTTAGGTGGGGCAGGGCCAAAAGCCATCTCTTCACTGGGTTGAGTCCAGAAGGGAGACAGGGCTCCAGACTCGAGCCACATAGGTTGCAGCAAAAGAGACGAGCATTGGCTGTTGCCTGGCTCCCAGAGAGAAGAGTGTGTGAGGCCTAGGGTAGTCTGTGCCAGGCCAGGGCCAGAAGGTTCAGAGTAGCAGGGAATCAAAGAACGTGTGATGGAGGTCGCCCCAGAACCAGCCAAGGCAGGAACCAATCGAGAGGGAGACTGTGATGCTAGGGAAACCCCGAGGGTGGAAAGAGGGGCCGGGGAGGCACGCATGCGCAGAAGGGCAAAGAGTGGGAAATACAGTCGAAGGGAGCTGTGTGGACAAACAAGAAGTCATGGGTGCAGAGCTGACAGTGACCACAGAAGACAGACGGGAGCCTGAGCTCGCTCTAGAGAGCGGTTCCCCTCTCACTCCTCGGGGTGTGTGTAAGTGGCAGCACAATTGGGCATTCAGCGAGTTTCAATCTGTGAACAAATGCGAGTGCGTCAGCATTGTTAAAATGCTCTAATAAAGGACTGGGGGTGTGGCTCCGCGGTGACACTTCTGCTGGGCATGCGGGAGGCCCTGCATCCAATCCCTAGCCACAAAAAGTTAAAAAATAACAACTAAACCAATGACAAGTTGAGAGGCAGATAGTATTTGTGAAAATAAGCCAAAGGTCAGACTCACAAGAGAAGCATAAACTAAAACACAGGGGGAAATGATGATTTTCTAATAGTGTTAGCCTCCATCTATGTGTTTAAATTCAGAGAGTGAGAAGGGAGAAAAGACTAAACGTGCTCGGCACCGGTAAGGAGTTAGCACCAACTCAGAGGCAGAGCAGCTGGGTGAAGTGGGTCCTAGGACAGTGATAAGCTGAAGGCACCAGAAACTACAATGTAATGCCGACGAGGGGAGGAATTCAGGGAGTGATCACTTTTCCCAGAAAATCTGAAGGCATTTGTCCTGTTAGTCTTACAGAGATGTATAAATTTACATTTATCTGCCATATGAAAAAGGCTTTGACTTGAAGTAAACAAAAGAATTCATGAAACACAGAGCAGCTTTTCAAACCATCCTGTGCTCTGGGGTGGGAGGGAGGGGGAGGGAGAGACCAGCCAAGGTGCCCGAAGGGCAGAGGACCAGCCCACTGAGCCAGGCTTTCCAGGCCAAGGACTGGCGCAGAGACATTGCAGCCAAGGACAGCATAGCAGGATGTGCTCGGGCCCTGCAACAGGGACATTGGGCTGCCCTCTGATCACGTCAGCCTGGGCTTTTGAGGGCAGTGTTTGAGAGTGGGAAGCAGGACAGGAACAAGGGCTTTCGGGAGAGGTGGCGGGGGGGTGGGGGGCGCTGGGAGCGGCTGTGCAGGAGAGTTGGTGAGGCTGGAAGGAAAGCTACAAGAAGCGTGTGTCGGGATGTCAGCAGGAGGTCGTCCTGCGGTGAGTGCCTTGACAGGTGGAGAAAAAGTGTGGGCAGGAGCAGATGCAGGCTCAGCCGGGGCCCAGCAGAGCAGACAGCACTGGGGGAGCAGAAGTGCCTGAGGCAGGGTCAGAGAGACCAGGACGCAGAGGGGACCACATGCAGGGACCACAGGAAGGGGACGCAGGGGCACTAGTAACACCTCTGCTGTGCCCACCCACTGTAGAAGGGAGCACCAGTATGTCCACCTGCATGATAAGTGGTTCCCAAGAGAGTTTGCTGTGACCGAGACGAGACAGGCTGGAGGGAAAGCATGAAGGGACTGTCCCCTTGAATGTCGAGGTTACCAAAAGGAGGCTGGAGCCTGGAAAGGGCCAGAAAGCCATCATGAAGGTGATGGAGGTGCCAAGCTTTGGGCCACCCCAGGGGAAGCAGTGCTGACAAATCGGGTGAAGCTCCGCCCGGACCAGAGGAAGATGATCGGACAACAGGAGAGATGAGGAAGGGCTGCCTGCACAGGGGGTTGCTGGAGGGCGCCCGCCTCGCTGGGGCCCTTAGACTGCTAGAGTGAGGTGTGAGAGCGTTAGACTGCTTGGTGGAAAGATACATTCCAGGCCTGCGCACGGGATCTGGGGCACGGTGGGCCTGAAAAGGCTTGTGTTTTAGGGGTGGACAGAAGACAAGAACCTCTTAGAGTCTCTGGGTTGGCTTCAGGCTAACAGCCTCATGCACAGGCCACGTGAGGTTTCTCTCTGAGCTCACATCCTCTGAACCATCGGGAACCTGCACCGGCCCTGAGCACACATGCTCCCAAAGCGGGATGCAGTCCTGTTCCAGGGGATCGCGTGAGTCACAGAAAATCGGCAGGCATCAGTCAAGCTGTCAGAAATGCATTTTGTGGGAAATCCCCAAAGGCTCCTCACACTGAGGCATTGCGCCCCGAGGTGCACCGGGGCGTCTTCGGAGCTTGCCTGTGCTTTCTGTTGTTCCAACAGCTGTGACAGTTGATCCATCAAAGCGAAGCTGACTAGTGACACCCTCTGAGAGGAAGGCTCTCGGGAGTTCAGAGAGGGCCCAAAGCCAGGCTTGCCTTTCAAGCCAGTGTGCCCGGACACTGTCTGGACATGCCACCCCTCTGTGTGTGACAGCCAGGAGGCCGCAGAGAGGACAAAGGAAGGGAACGGGGGACCTGGCCTTGCTAAGGCAGCCGGCAGTGCTAAGGGATGAGATTTGGGTGCTTGGCTGTCTTTCTCATCTTTGAAAGTGTCCAGCTGTTCTTCAAAATTTGGGAAATTGCTGGATTTGTATTTTACTGGTTACCATCCTGGTTTCCAATGTGTGCCCAGCTAACGTAGAGAAGAGCATAAAGATGCTGCTGCAGCTGCAGGCTAGCAGCCTGTCTGTGTGTCTGTCTGATCCAGCCATCAGCACACACAGGGCTCCCCATCAGTGCCTCCATTTTCCTCCAGAAGAGGTACCTCAGCTCCTTCACCCTGGTTAAGACTCGGGCCCAAGCCATCGGTGAAACAGAACCCAGAGAGCCTCCCCTTCTGAACTGACTCTTGGAAACCAGTCTCTTTCATCCCAACTATTGTCTTTCCACACACAGGAAGAATGACTGGCAGGAAACAAAATTCTGTTATAGAACAAAGACGCTTTCATCTATTAATTGTACTTTATTTTCTTTCAAAATTAAAAAATGCTTTGAAAATAAGGAGGACAGCTTTGTTCTCTGAAGAAACGCTTGTGAGATGTTTCAAAGCTATGTGTGCTTGCAAAATAGCACTCTGAAAAGTACAGTGAACCCTTGAGTTACGACTGAGCTGGCACAAAACCGACTTGAGTTACCACTAGAATTTTAGTTTTAACTCACAATCAAAGACTTTAGTTATGACTCCAGTGTCAGCTGCTTGTGCTTTCAGATGGTCTCAGACCTAGATTGAACCCTTCAACAGTCTGGAAGAAGCGTTACAACAACCCATCCTGGGTCAGTGTCTAAGGACACCGAGACCTGCCTGTGTACAGGACATAGATTTTGAAGGTTGTGTAGAGGAGCCTGAGTCTTCACTGACCAACTCAAGTTACAACCAACCCTCAGGAACACACTGAGTTTGTACTGTCCACAGGTCTTCGTTCCTCTGCTGTCCTTCCATGGGGTACCTCGAGCTCAGACTCACAGGGCAGAGGAAAAAATCATGCATTCTACTATGTGTTGAGGTCTTTCTCCTTCTCTTTCCCCCTCCCGTTAATGGTATGCTCTTCATCTGAGCTCCTGTGAAAGTTAAGGCCTTCTCGGCCGTCATAAATAGCTGTGGTTACTGTGCAGGTTAAAGGAGCTCATGAATGTTGGCCTTGACCGTCAGTGTTGTCCTCTGTGACCTGGGTCCCGCCATGGCCGCTCCCATGTGTGTGTCTGTTTGACAGCAAGTGAGGTGGCTCCTCTCTGAGCCTGTTCCAGGTAAATGACCAAGCTTCCTGCATGAGAGGAACCGAAATGCAAGCCTATCTTGGTGCATTTGGTCAAAAGCATGTAATTTCACTTTTCTTTGTACTAAGGCTTGAACCCAGGATCTTCACACTAAGCTACATCCCCAGATCTTTTTATTTTTTGTTTTGAGACAAGTTCTTGCTAAAGTCGCTGAGTTGCCCAGGCTGGGCTTGTCCTTTCCATCGTCCTGCCTCAGCCTCCCAGAGCGCTGGGTCTGCACTCCATGCCCCACTTTGTTTGCTTTGAGGTATTACTGTACTTGTGGCCGTGGCCAGGATAATCTGGGGGCAGCCTGGACGTCCAGGCGTCCATCTTTCCCCCTGCACTGCGCTGTGGAGGGTGAGCTTCCCATGGCGGTGTGGGCATCGTCCCCTACCTAAAGGACAGCCCAGCACACTGTCACCTCTCTGAGGCCCCTCTGTGCACACCCAGCCCCACAGCGGAGCCCTCGAAGCCCTTCCTGGTGGGGACAGTGGCTACACTCCCAGGTCTGCGCTATGTTCCAGTGTCCCTAGGCTCCTCCTTCCTTGGTAGGCCCAGTACCCCATCTGGGAGCACAGTGGTCACTGTCCTCAGAGACTTGTGTGGAGCGTGTCCTAGCAGAGCCTGCAGTGCTCCTTCTGTGGGCTGTGGCTGAGGCAGGCCAGCTCTCAGGACTCACCACTGGCCCTTCCTTCTTATCAATTCATTTAGCAAGGATGACCTTCTAAGATCGACTCAAAGAGACAGTCTCACAGCGGAGCCCCAAACAGTATTTTATAAATAAGTGCATCTTCCCAGCAAGACCAACACTGCCCCTCCCACCCTCCTTCCCATGAGAGCTCAGCTCTAAGCTAGATGCCCGGGCACAAGTCAGACATGTTGATGTGTTAGACACTGAGGGCTGGGCTGTGCAGGGCCAAGCAGGTGTCCTCTCTGTGCCTTAGGGCCCCTTCCCGGGTTCAGAACTCGCCACTTATGCCTTTTGAATAGCACCTCTACACCAGTATCCTGTAAGAGTAAGAGTAAGATATCCTCAGCTCTGGGGGTGCCAGGGAAGGGGCAGGTGGGCTTGTCACCCTGGCCCAAGACTGCCTGGTCCTCTCTCCTCCACGTGCCATACAGATATATTAGATATTTTCTTTGGAGCAGGGTAAGCACACATCCCAGACCTGCCCCTGTGGGCCGGATGAGTTCTCCATGGTGGGCTCCTACACGTCACCCTCCATCCTTTCTCCCCGAGTTAACAGCCTCTTCCCAGGCAGTGCCCGGGATGTCGGCTCAGCCCTTCCTCACAGTGTGAGCCTGGCATCAGTGCAGGGCAGGACTCCTGACCTCCTCCACAGTGAGAGAACCCCACCCTTCTCCACCCCTGGAAGGGGCAGCCTGGTCTTGTGCCCGAGCTCAGGGCACTCTTGTGGCTTTCCATGGCCTCATGGGAGGTGCCTCTGGGGAGCGGGTGAGGTCCACAGCCCATGTTTGGGGTGGGTGGCAGCAGTACAATAACCCACCCCAGAGCAAGCCTGCCAGTGCTGCTGTGCTGAGAGCAGGAGGGGCTGAGTAGCCAGAGGCTTCGAAAATGCTGGGTGGGAAGAATCAGGTAATAGAGTTTCTTATGACCAAAGCCATTGTCTCAGATCCTTTTGAAACATATATTTTTGGCCAACACTACCTGGCTGTTGGGCATCTGTGTCCTCTTTGAAGCAAGAGGAATTTCCCTTGGGCCTGAGAGCGTCTGTTCCTCAGCACGTGGCTCCTGTTGGCCATGCGGTCGTGCGCTACACATTCTCCATCTGGCTCTCAGGTCCTTCCTGTCCTGGCAACCAGCCACGCTGCTCTCACTGAGGCAGAAATCACAAACCCAAAAGCACCCCAGGTCCAGCACCAGCCCCACAGAGCACACTGCGCAGTTACAAGGTTGTTGTTACAAGTAACAAGGTCTTTTGTTACAAGGTACTCCTTCACTTCAGTGAAAGAAAAAATTAATTCTGCATTTATTTCCATTTTCTGTTTAGAGCCTCAGATGACTAACTATGGCAGTGTGGTTCAGCCTCTCAGGAGTAATTACAGTCCAACTTTTTATAATCTGACCTGTTCTACCCAAGCATTTATCCTGAGACACCCACTGCCCCATTGTCTGTGTGCTGGCCGCCTGGTGGGTCCTCTGCCCTCCCGCCCTGCACAGCCCCTGCTCCCTGGCCTGGCCCGAGTCAAGCTCTGCCCTCGCACATTGTTCTGAGGTTCTGAGTGCTCTGACTCTGGGCCTAGGTCCCTTCCTTACGCTTGGCCACTGGATTGGAGTGCTGTTGCCATGTTTCATTCCTCGGCATCCTCCTCCCCTCACTGTCTGCCTCCAGACTCTGCCACAGGCTGAGGCTGCCACCATGCAAAGGTGGCATTCTGAGCCAGCTGGTCATTTTTCCCAGCACCGGGGCTGGTCCAGAGACCCCCGCCCCAGGGAGGGCTCCTGGGCTCCTTTTGGGCCAGGTGTACCCCAGCTATTGTCTGGGACTTCAGACTGCTTAAAACTATGAGGCCCAAAATTCTGACTGTTTTGTTTTATTATTTTAGAGACAGGCTCTTGCTTTGTAGTACAGACTGTTCCTGAACTCACTATGTAGCCCAGGCCTGCCTCAAACTCACAGCAAACCTCCTGCTTTTGCCTGCTGAGTGCTGGGCTTATAATGTGAATTACCACACCCAGAACTGTGATATGTGGTTACTAGGAATTGAACTCAGGACCTTGAGCTTATCAGGCAGACGCCTGAACCACTGAACTAAATCTCCAGCCCCTGGGCCCCAAATTCTAGAAAGACATCTCCCTGAGCAGGTGGGGAAGGCCAGCAAAGTCTTCCCAGCAGTGCCTCTGAGGACTAAAACAGACAGACAGCAGGGAAAACCTCGAGGCCTGCACTTTTTAGAGTTGCACTTCCTAGAGTTCGCTGGAATCCCAGCGAAAGTCCCAAATCTCAGCAGGGCTCCTAAGCAGGAAAATGGCCACACAGAGCCTGAAGGCCCTGCCACAGTCTCTCAGAGCCTGGGTCCAGTGTGCAGGAAGCTCCAGCCTTCAAGAGCTTCAGGGAAAACCATTCAGCCAGGGGCCTGGGGCTGCAGAGCACTCTGCCTGGGAAGGGGCCCTCGCCCAGTGCTTCTCTGCCTTCAGCACTCCCCACTAGGCTCCCCACGGGGTTCACATACCCCAGCCCCTCTCTTCCTCCTACACTGTGCTTCCTTCCCCTTCTTTCATCTGCTCATCCCTCCAAATACCTTTGCACATATCGTTTCTGTGGAGGCTTTTAGAGCTTTTGGAGGTGGCCGGTCACCCAAAAGGCTGGTGAAGCAGGCCGGAGCTCTGCTCCGGAGACAAGTGCTGGCCAGGCTTCACCTCTCAGCAGCCTGTTGGTGCCCTCACTCTGCATCACTTCTGCATGGTCACCCAGTGAATACTGTGCAGATTAAGTGAGATGATAGAGCTAAGATGATGTGTGGAACCTGGTTTCCTGCCAAAGACTGGACTAGACCCCAAGGTCATAAGTATGATCCTGTCCCTGCCCCTCCCACCGAGCACTGGACATAGAGGGCGACACATAAGCATCTACAGGATGCAAAAGGGCAGGTAGCTGATGGACAGGTGTGCAGACCATGTGGTCCCTTGCACCCACGGGTGTGGGAGTGACCTGTGTGTATAAGTGCAACAGATGAAGTCTACGTAGATATGAGCCAGCTGTTGGAGATGTGTGTGGGGAAGTCTGAGTGAGGAGCAGAGGCAGACAGCAGTGAGGTGGTCCTGTGGATTTTCTGGGGTAAGGCATGCTTAGGCAGGTATATGAAATGTATTTCTAAAGAGTATTTATAAAATATTAACCTTTGTTCCCAAAGTAAATGAACCCCTATGAAAACTTTTAATGATTGTTAGACGTATAGGATTTATCTATAGATGTTAATTAAACTAGCCCTTTTGCTTTTCTGCAGGTTTAAAATTTTTCAAAATAAAGTGTAAATAGGTCAGTATGACCGGGTTTGCATTCACAGAGGTCTCCCGGAAGCTGTGAGGCCAGGTGACATGGCACTGCAGTGTCGCTAAGGGTATCTGAGATAAGAGATGATGGGCAAGGAGGCTCAGTTAGCCTTGGCAAGGGGACTGGGGGTTCAAGACTGGCTTGGTGCCCAGCTGGGTAAGATGCCTTCACCAACTTGAGGAGATACAAGAGGAGGAGCAGGCAGAGGAGGAAGGATGGTACACTTCTCACTGGCCGTGCTGAGATAGGTGACATGAGTCCAGCATGGAAGAGACACCCATAGCGTGTGCTGGGTGGGTCTGAAGTTTGCAGGTAATTAGTCTGGGGCGATGGCCCTGATGGGTGACAGTCGACAGCCTGTGGTGGCGGGAGCTGTGTCTGGGGCACAAATCCCAGAAGAGGCGAAGAAGACATTCTGGGATCCCTCTTCCCAGGAGCATCCCAGCATTAAAAAAGTGGGAGTGCATTTTGGCTCGTGAGGAAATGGAGGTTCTGATCATTTATGCAGTTTTCTCCATGCTGATACCCTGCCACTGCAGTCTGCACCTGGCCCACCAGCTTCTCCAGCCCCCTACCTCCTGTTGGCTCGGGGCTGTGGCCAGCCCTGACTCCTACAGCGACTTCTGTCATGTCCACGAACCCGCCATGCAGAAGGGTCTTGGTCCACAAAGGAGTCAGGAAAAGTGGCTTGAAATGGAGATGCAGGGGCCCATTGCATCCCTTCTCTGGGCCCGATTCTTCCTCTGTTTATGGGGACAGTGGCAGCCATCCCAGCAGGCTATGAGGGCATTAGATACGATCTCATCATGTAGAAGCCAGCAGGACTTCAGTAGTGTCCGATGACAAACACCACGCTTTGTCCTTAAGAGAAACGTGAAACGTACCTCTTTGTGTCTAAGGCCTGACTCTCTTACCAGGTGTCAGTTACCCAGGAACAGTGCACAACTCCACGCTTTTAACAACAATGGCTATACTAAAAGGAGCCCTGGACATGTGCGTGTGCGCACACACACACACACACACACAGAGTAAGGCTGGGAACCAGCCTTGCCAAGGGCTTGGTCTTGATTAAATCCATAATTGAAATGCTGGCCAGTATCTTTCCAAACACATCAGAAACTGCTGGCCCAGCCTTCAGGGGGGCCTCTGGCCCTCGATTCTGTGCCTTTCTTCATAAATGAAGCAGCAAAGCCCACTGCCTGCAGAAAGCGGCCCCTCCCAGCAGGGCCCAGGCCCCTGCAGGGTCTCTCTGATCCTCTGCATGAGGGCCAGGTCCAGACAGATGCGTGGGGCTGGAACCAAAGCACAAGCAAGCAGTCCCTGCAGGGATCTCCTAGAACAAACTAGAAGCAAAAGCTGCTTCTCGCTAAGGACAACACGCATTTTTCCAGGCCTTTCAAAGCAAGGCAGGTCAATCGAGTTATAATTGGCTCTCTAATTAGAACTCCCACAAGCTGTTAAATTCTTTACCTGCTGCCTGGCGTCTTACACAAAGGTGACAAATCCGCTTCTGCCTTTGGAATGATTAAAGAAAACCAGCTACAGTTTCACCCTTCCTGCTGCAGCAGCCCCTGCAGCCACCCCCTTCCCCACTCAGACGCCTACACAGCGACAGCAAGCACAGCACAGCCCACTTCCTAGAAATGGCTACGGGGATCAGGCTTGGAAGGCTGTTTACTTATGAGCCCCTGGAGGCTGACGAGGAGGAGGAGGAGGCCCATTCCTGAGCTTGTCTTAGGGCAGGGAACATCCTGAGGGTCTCTCAGTGAAGCCCAAAGCTACCTCAGTCCAGTTGCTCTGTGATAAAGAAAATGTACCCTTCCCCCCACCTTATATCCTCAGCACTAAAGAAAATAGTATTTTGTATCACTCCTTCCAATCATCAAAATGACAATGCCCCAGGATTGGTGTCTTTTACGGCCTCTGATCACTTATATTTCCCATAGGGTCCCTCTAATCCGGGGCCAGGTCCTCTTGCAGCCCTGTGGGCCAGATTGCTCAGTGCATGCTGGGACCAGCACATCTTGCCTGCCTATCTCACCCCAGCTCTGCCAAGTGACCTCACATGGGCAGCCGGAAGTCAGCCCTGGTGATAGGATTTACACCAGGGAAATGGGCAAGTACACAAAGCAGGATTTTTTCTCACAGAGTTTTCAGGCACACCACTGGACTTATGGGTCCAGAGGGGAGTTATTTCATAAGGGGGGCAAAGGGGAGTCAGAGAGAACAGCAGCCATGGGCAGAGACCAGGCCCTGTGGCTCTGACCCAAGACCTTCAGTGGAAGACCCTTAGCACAGATGGACCTGCTTATCTACCCTCTAGATAGAGACAGGGCTAGAGGGAGGCCAAGGGCAGAGGGACCAATCTCGGAACTGCCTAGGCTAGTGGCAGAAAAGACAGGATGGGGTCCACCAGTGTTCGGAGCAGGAAAGACCCATGTCTGAAGTCTCACTGTACTGTGCACGAGTGGCCTGTGTGGCTTCAATGTGTCACTTGGCCCCTAAGTACTGAGGCAAACACTCCCCATCACTGAGCTGCCCTCAGGTTGTGCTCAGTCCTTTGCACCTGCCCTTTGCCCGCCAGTGAGAATGGCGCGGAAGGGAAGAGATCCCAGGGCCCCTGGACACTGACAGCAGGTCTCCCGGCGGACTTGCCCCTTCCCTGCCCCAGGGAAGTAGGTCTTGGGTCTCTGCTCTGACAGGAAAGCCGCAGCCTAGTGAGTGTGCTTATTTCTGCGCCCCCTCCCAGGTGGCTGCAGCTCCCTCTGTCCCCACCACCATGCTCCAGAAGGGCATGCCGTGCAGGGGCTAGGGACCCTCACCCGCTCCTCTCCCCAGACTCGGGGTTGTGAATTCTGTCATTTTGGAATGAAAATTCCAAAGCTTATCAGCTGTAATCCTCCCTGCATTGGAAAGTGTCTTATGATTTCCATTTGTTCCTGTTTAAAAATGGAAAACTGGTCCACGCTGGCCAGAATGACCACATCTTCCATGGCAGGGGGTGACTCATCCCAGCATGTGTGTCCCACGGGTCAACCGGTCCTGTCCGGCTGCACCCCCAAGGCCTGTGCTCCTGGGCCCTGTCTGCTAAAAGCAGACTTTGGGGACATTCAGGCCACATGTCATCTGGCAGGGCTCTGTGAATCTGGACAGCCCAGGAAACCACATCCCCTGGTGGACTCAGAGGCACAAGGGGCACAGAGCTGGAGTGAAGGTCCACGTGCTTTCTCACAGTGGACCCGGCTGTACCTGAGGCATCTGGGGCAGAGCAGGGAGATGTCACTTATTTGGTGGTATCTACTGAGTGCCAGCCATGTAGGAAAAAATGTTTCAGGGCCCGGAATGACTTCTAGCCAATAAACACATATTGTCCCCTAGGCCCCAGGGGCCAAGACACCTTCCTGCCATGCCAGTCACCACCACACAAGTCCAGGAAAACAGACACACACTGAGTATACAGGAGGTGGGGAATCTTATCGAACAATAGAATTACCAGCTGGAGCTCATTTATTCTGCTCCTTTATTTTCCAGATTTAAAAAGTGAGAGGCTGCAGAGTATGGTGGTTCATGGCTATAATCTTAGCACTTGGGAGACTGAGGCAGGAGGATCTCTGAGCGCTTTTGGCCAACTGTACTACATAGTGAGTTCAAGGAGGACCTGAAATGCATAGTAATATCCTGTTTGAAAAAGGGAGGAAATAAAGAAAGAAAGGTTCAGGCTGCAAGGGGGGACGGCTCTGCCTAGATGGGCAAGTCACAGAACAGGCCAAGGGGACATGTCCCCCTCCAGCCCCTACCCTCAATTTCTGGGATCTCTGTGAGGCGAACTGGAGACAGGCTTTTGCTCTCGGTGTTTGGTGTGACTGGTCAGACCATTTACCTGAGTACAGAAGAAAACTCCTCAAAGATGTGATGCCCTGCCCAATCCTTCCTTACCTGCCAGGTGAGGGTGTCAGAGCAGTGGCAAGGGACCCCCACACTGGACCCCAATAGCACCTGGGACTGTCTGCTCTGGTTCCTGAGACCACTGGAAGCTCCTGAGCCTAGCCCATGAGGCCACATGTGAGTTATTTTCTGACCACATAGAGCCTCTGGTGAGATCTGCCCCTGCCCACGTTCCGTGTCCTTGCTGGCTTCTGGGGGACTAGCCCCACTCCCCCACTCATCTCGCCTGAGGTGGCCACGTTCCCAGAGACCTAGAAGGCTGGGCCTGAGGTGCCCAGGCTGGCTCAGAGCTTTCCAGATATCCACCCTCCCTCATCAGGACACACCACCTTGGTGGTGAGCCTCCTTCCTAAGTGCAGGGCAGCACCTCCCTGAGGGCCTGCAAGATCTTCAGGGGGTAATTAGTGCCAAACTTTCTGGGCTAATCTGGGCCATGGGGAAGCGTGTGCCTTCCAGGCCGCCTGCACGGCTGTTCTCTCTCAGACTTGTTGTTGGAGAAGGTAGATAAAAATAAATAAATAACTCAACCAGAAAGCTGGATACATAACATAAGTCAACAGGAGCCTCTTGCCCATTGCCAATGGAAAAGTACCAGCTAAGGCAGCCATGCCAGCACCCACAGAACACATCCGCTGGGGCGCAGCCAGTCTCATAGCGTCAGGTCCCAATCGTGTCCTTGTCTCAGACTGGCAGCTGACAGCTCACACGGTTGCAGCAAACCCAGGATTGAAGTGACAGTTGGGGGAGGAAAGGCTGGAGACTGGATTTGGAATATGGCGGGGGAATAGCTTCACGGTCAGGGTGGAGGATGTCTGCACCCCCATGTCTTGTGGGACCCCGAGCTCCACTTCTACCCAGAGTCTCCCACCAGCCTGAGCTGTGCCCAGTAGACCTGCGTCCCCCTCACTGTGTCTACTGTGCAGGAGTTGCCTGCCTAACACTTTCTCAGTCGATCGGAGGGTCTCGGTCCAGGCCTCTGGCCTGCCTGTCGTGTTCCCTGGCTCTGGGACTCAGCGCCCACCCCACACCCGTCTCTCCACCCTGCCTGTGGCCGGGCCAGGTGCTCAGGCACTCAGTCTCTACACAGTTCCCCTCCAGCCCTCAGTTTGCCAATCTGCTGTTTGTCAAGGAGAAAGACGAACCCCCTTTGTCTTCACAGCCCCAGAGCCAGCAGTGAGTTCAGACCACTGAGCTTGAGGGCAGTCGCTCTTCTGCGATCAAAGTCATTTCTCCATCCCTTTCTCCTGTACAGCCAAATCACCACACCATTAATTCCCAAGGGCAAGGAATGTCGTGTCCTAGATGCAGGCTGGAGCTGGGGCCAGGGCAGTCTGCCCTGGGCACCGGGTGCCTGGCGTCTGAGGTCTTTGGGTGGGAGCACTGTGCTGCCATACCTCGTTGCATTTGGATTGGAAATTTGACTCTAAATATCTCCTCATCCCCGAGAGCTCCGAGCCTGCGCAGACCAGTCAGGTGTGATCACCCAGGTGCATTGGCTCCAAGAATTGGGCAGGACAGAGACCTGCTCACCGGAAGCTGCTAGAGGCAGGAGTGTGGGCGTGGCTTGGAGTGACAGCCCTTCCTCTAGCACTGTGTGTGTCCATAAACTGGCCCCCCTCACCTTGAACTTCAGCCTTCCCATTTGTTTAGCAAAAGAGCAGCAGAGTCATCTTAGCTTTTCTGGACTGTCTCCCTAGGACTCCCTCTGCCAGCCACAGGCTGGCACAGTGCATGTGGAGGATGCCCCTTGCCCAGCTCACAGTACCTTCCTCAGGGCCAGGACCCACAGCAAACCCACCCTCAGGTCCCAAGCCTGTACTTTGTGAGCATGGCCCATGCAGCCACTGGTGCCCTGCCCAGCATGCAGCACAGATGCTGAGATGCCCACTGTACTCAGTGCATGTTTGGGAGAGGACAGAAGAGCTAGAAACAGCTTTTGTTGAAGCATCGAGAACAGAGGCTCCCCTAGGAGCCCAGATACCTGCTGTGCAGCTCGCTTCAGGGCTCATGGCAGGGGACAGTCAGCCCCTGTATCCACTGGCTCCACACCCAAAGCCTCACCAGCCGGGGGTCAAAACCATCTGCACCTGTGCTAAAGATGTGCATACTTTTTCCTGTCATTTACTAAATAATGCAGCAGAACAACTATTTACATAGCATTTACATTGCACCTAACTTACAAGCAGTCTAGAGATGATTGAAATATACAGAAGCCAGATATGATGGTGCATACCTATAATCCTTGCATGCAGGAGGCTGAGGCAGGAGGACTGCTACAAGTTTGAGGCCAGCCTGGGCTACATAGTGAGTTCAAAATACCCTAAACTATGTAGTGAAACCCTGTGCTTTTTTTTACATTATAAATGTATATATCTCTCTCTCTCCCTCACATTTTACCTCTTGAAGGAGAGAGAGAGAGAGAGAGAGAGAGAGATGTTGGCAATTGGCAAATCTATGCCACTTTATATAAGTACCATGGGTTAACCAATTGTGCAACTGGAGCTCCTATGCCACTTTATATAAGGGACTTGAATATATAAGGAGGCTCTTAGAATCAGTTCCCCCAGAGATATTGAGGGTCTCCTTTGCCTTCCTCCATTAAGGATGCCAGCCTCTGAGGATGCGCTTTGGCCTGCTCTCCACTGCCCCTCTCTCCCCCATACCCACTGTAGGGGCTACAGGCTTGGACTGCTGCTGGCCGGCTGGCTGTGGTCTCTCCCCTGGGAGTGTCTGCCCAACCCAAAGATGTCTCTAAAAGCCACCACAGCCTGGGGTACTTCTGTACATCTCGCCAGTACTGAACACCCAGTTTCAAAGAAATTAGGCCAGAGGAAGTGCAGAGCCTGATCTATGTGAAACTCCCAGAGGCCAGGTGGACCCTGAGGGTTCCTGCCAGACTGCCCACACCCTCGATGCTGTGGCCACTGCCTGGCAGCCTGGCACTCTGGAGCTGAGCATGGCACAGCAAGCTCTTTTGGAGGATGCCAGACCATCTTGGAAGAAAGCAGATCCTAATAATTCTGCCAATGAGATGCCTAAAAGACACGTAAAACCCGTGTTCACATCTTTCTGAAACTTCATGGTGCCTTTGTCTGAAGCCACAGTGAGGGGCCGTGTTAGCAGCAGGACTCACAGAGATGGTGGAGTGAGTGGGGTCCGGCTGTACTATTGTTGGAAGGCCTGGGGAGGAGATTCTAGAAGCTTCCTTCAGATCCTGAGGGCTGTCCAACCGAGAGGGAAGGGAGCTCCCCAGAGCACAGGGACTGGATAAAAAGCTCTTCAGACCTTCGCATGTTTAAACCACAGTTCAGATCACCCACTAGTGGCTGCTGAGGAAGGAGCAAGCCCCCGTCACTTGAGTGTATGCAGCAGTAGTAGGGTGCTGCGCCGCTGGATGTGGAGGTGCATGAGACGACCACAAGTCCAAGCCTGGCTTGGACAACTTAGGGAGAGACTCCTCAAAATTCAAAAAATTTTAAGAGGGCTCGAGCTGCAAGTCATTGCTAGTGGTCCAGGTTCAATTCCCTGCACCCTCCCCAGAACAAAAGAGAAGAAGAGCTTGCCTGAGGATGGCAACGGGGACTCAAGGGCCGGAGAGCAGGCAGAGAGCAGAGGGCCCAGCCCCTCGGCCCCCAGGACTTCCCAGGACTTCCACTTTCTTAGCTAGTTGGCCTCTGGCTTAGAACAATAAAAGGTTTTTGAGAATTTGAGAGTTTGTTTCCTCTGCATTAGTGCCATTCTGGAAAGGCCTGGGCCCCGCAGGCACATTTCTTCAGATAAAGCATTGACTTGGAACAGAGGCCCACAAGAGTGCAGCCTCTGGCGGCCATCTGGCCCCTCAGCACGTGTCCAGCCTCCACCGTCCTGGAGGAGCAGGTCTCCCTCCTCCTGGAGTGCATGGCTCCCACTGGTGAGGAGGAGCCGCAAGGAGGTCTGCTGGGCACTAGACCCGCTTCCTTCCAGGCAGGACGTCACTTGCCCTGCTCTAGCTCCCAGGGCCACACCCCAGATTGGCTGTTGTGGGCAAGAGGGAAGAAAGGCACCAGACTATGTTGTGGTTGCTGAGGGCCCTTCTCCTTGCCCAGGAGACCTTTGACAGCAGGTGGCCTTTCCCATCCTGTCCTTTGTCTCAGCAGCCTCCTTCTCAGTGCCCTTCAACCCACAACCCCAGAGCAGGACACCAGCTGGCCCTGTTGATCTAAGGCTGTTGTGTCTCTGGGAAGAGCCAAGGGGAGGGTGGGGCTGGAGGCACATGTTTCTGGCGAGGGAAGGGCTGTACATAAGAGTAAGTGCCAGGCTGAGAGGGGCCCAGGTTGTCTGGAAGGGCAGCTGAGGCTTTGAGGGGAATGGAATCTAAATGTGTAAATGACCCAGACTAGAAAAACAGCAGGACACCTGCCCTCCCACCCCACCCCCACCCCGCCGACAGGCTGAGAGGAGGTGGGGTCACCTGACTCCAGAGAACCCTCCTCAGGGGAGGGAGGGGGCTCAGATGCAGAGCTTCGAGGTGCTGCTGGGGGCACACACTTGACCCCTGCCCAGCTAGTGCCGTTCCTTAAGCTTTCCCCACAAACCAGGGAACCACAGAACTGAGCCCAGTAGGGACCAGGCCTCCTTCGGGGATCCAGGTAGAGAAGCTGGAGCCCCGCCCACCACCTGGAGGCAGCGCCAGGGGGTGGCAGGAAGACTCGGAGCTCTTGGCAGGGAAGAAAGCTAGAGAGAGGGCCAGTCTGTGCTCTACTCCAAAGCTGCTCCTGAGAAACCTTTTCAAGGCCATTGTTTCCTGTGGTCTCCTCCTCGCACACTGGAGTGCCTCTGTTATATTCTGATTGGAAAGAAATGTGTTTTTAAAAACACTGCCTCCCACCCCTCTTGCTTCTGATGGGCAGTTCCCTCAGGAAGGAAGATGCCAGTGGCAGAAAGGCCCCATCTGCACAGGTCCCTCTGTGGGGCTTGTGTCCCTAGGTGTGGGCTCCAGACCTCACCACAGTGTCGGATCCTGCAGTCACGGTCCCTGCTCGTGGGTCCCACAGGGAGGCTCAGCACTGCTTTGCTGACAGCCAGCCTGGCTGAGCCAGGAAGCACTCGGCCTGCCTGCCGTGTGCACAGCCTGGCAGGCAGTCTCAGAGCCAGGATGGAGACACACTTGGGCCTGAGCCACTCCGTGGGAGCTGAGCCCCAGGTGCCCTCTCCAGCCACACAGCCACAGCTCGGCCCAGGAGCTCGGCTGCTCTGCTGTCTTCTATAGGGGGATGAAGCTGGGCGGAAGAGCTTCACTTTAGCCATCACCCTGACTGCAGGTATCCCTAACGTTTCTTTTTTTTTTTTTAAGTTTTTTTGAGACAGGGTCTCGCTTTGTGGTTCAGGCTGGCCCTGAGCTCAGCCTCCAACTCACATCACAGCAATCCTCTTGCCTCTGCCTCCCAAGTGCTGGGATTACAGGCGTGAGCCACCACGCCCGGCACTGTGGTATGTGGTACTGGTTGCTGCTGGGTGTGAGTCTCCATGCCCAGTATTGTTATGTGGTTACCGGAGATCAAACCCAGGTCCTTGCGCTTGCAAGACAGGTGCCGGAACCACTGAGCTATATCCCCGGCCCTCCCTCACGTTTCTGACCTAAAACAGGACTCCGTGGCTGACCCCAGGGATCCCCCCGTCCCCAGCCTTAGTGTGGCTCGAGGAGCCGAGCACGGGTCAGGGACCCCGCAGCATGACCCAGGCTCTGTTGAGGAGAGTCCTGGGGAGCCCTGCCTCACCCTGGCCAAAGCTGGATTTCCAAAGCACCACCCCACCGGAGAGAGGGAGGCCCGCCCCAACCAGAGGCAGGCAGCATGCCTTCTCCTCAGGAAGAAGTATCATCTCCCTGTGCCCTGTCCCCCAGGGGGACCCAGCAGCTGGCTGGCTTTGCTCTTGGGCAGGGCACCTTGGAGATGTCCGAGATTTCCCAAGGGGACTTTGTCCCTCCAGGCTTCTGACGCTAGGAACAGCGCAGCCACCCTGCCAATGCCTCCTGTGTTCTCAGAGCCAGGGCCTGGCACAGAAGACTTCAGCACAGGCTCCCTGGATATGGCAAGGTGTTTAGTGCTGGGGCAACAATTACTGCAGCAAAGGCCAGCAGTGAGGATGATGCTAATTGCCCTCAATAGCCAAGTCCATTTTGTCTCATTTGAAATAACAGGTTTAATTTAATCCCTTATTTCCAATTTGGTGGCTCACCAAGATCTTATTTGTATAAAACACCTGATTAGAATAATTACAAGCTTGGGAAGCTGTCTTCATGTCTGATGAAAGAGACTAGCAAGAGAGCTTCGTAGTGGCTCCCCTCGCTGCTGGCCCCGGAAGCACTAGCGGGGGTGAGGGCCTGGCACTGACGGCCCAGACGTACACAGCTCGGGTTTGGGTCTCCGCTCCACAGGGGGCCTAGGCAGCCAGGATGTCTGTGAAACTCCGTCTGCAGTAGCAGCAGTTCTTCAGGGTGGGCAAGGCTGGAAGGAGGCCCTGCCTGCCAAGCGGCGAGAGCACAACCTGGCAGAGTCACGCCTCTGTACAGTCAGGGACTTCCACTGCTCTTTGAGACAGGCCTGTCTTCCCCTCCTGTGCCCTGCCCACCGGGCTGTCACAGGTGTGCTCTGTTGTTTGATGTGGAGGTGAGGAGCAGCAGGCTAGAGGATCATGACATGTCAGTCTCCGGAGTCTTCCTCCTGTGGGTGTTGGGCTGAGAACCGAGCTGGGTGCCTCAGAAGGGCGGCCCATGGCACAGTGGGGAGCCCCAGGGCTTGGAGCAGGGGACTGGAGCTCCGGCAGGGAGGGCCAGGATGACTAGGTTGGAGGTCAGGGAGGCTCAGCACTGCTTCACTGACAGCCTAGCTGAACCAGCCTAGCTGAACCAAGACAGGACTGGGTCCAGCTGGCACGGACAACAGTTAAGTGCAGCTTCTGGACCGAGGCCTCTGGTCTCTGGAGAAGACAGAGAGCAGGGCCCATAGGATTGACAGGAATGTCAGAAGCGCTAGCACAGAAGTGCTGATCCAGGGCCACACAGGGAAAGGAGGGCCTCAGTGGCCCTCAGGGCCTGGGCATGTGTCACTGCCAACGGCCAGGCCTGTCCTACTCCCGCATACCTCTGAGTCTTCTTGTAGTGCTGACTCAAACAGTGGCTTGAACTCCAGCGGGGTGGGCATTTGCCAGCCCGATCGTGTGGCGTGACTGATTTCCGAGCTGCTCTGGGCTCACCAGGGCACTTGGGGGAGGCCTATTTTTCATTCCCCTGCCAAGCCTGCGCCGGCAGCCCCTGGCAAGTCTGCTCTGTCTCCCTGCACAGCTCCTGCTGTAGGAATTAATTCCACTAAACAGATTGCTGAGGAAGCCTCAAGGTCACCTGGGAACACAGCCTGTTCCTGCCTCAGGAATATGAGCCCAGGTCTGCGGAGGCACAAGAACCCTCAAACACAAGGGCTGCGGAGGCTCAGAGCTGCCCAGCACAGAGCCACATGATGAGCTTTGGGGTACATGTGACCCTGCCAGGACCCGGGTGCCCACAGCAGGCTGCACCCGCCTCAGTGTCTGACCCTGTCTGGTAGAACCCCAGCTCCAGCAGGATGAGGGGCATCTCTGCTGTGAGAACAGAGCCCACCAGTCCTCTGTGCCTCACTGACTGATTTCCTGGCTAATGGGACACCCCAGATGTCACAAACCCCAAGACCCCATCAGCCTGGGACCTCGCAGTTCACCATCAACAGCCTCAGCCAGAGGAAAGAGCGATTTCCCAGTCATAACATGGGAAGGAGTAAAATCAGCAATTAGCAGTCAAAGAAACAAAAGGGAGATGCAGTGTGGAGACACTCGCACGCTGCTGCGTGGATGTAACTGGTCACTGCCCGCGTGCACTGGGACGAGAGTCCCACAGAGCTCTCCGCCTCAACCACAGCTCACCGAAAGCCACGCAGCGGCACAGAGGGCACCGGAACAGGCCGCTTTGGTGCTGACAGATCCAGGCTGGCCTGCAGTCCGGTGTTCACTGGCCCTGTGACCTTGGACTAGAACTGGCCCTTTCTGGCCCTGTATCTAAAGCAGCGCTGCTAGATGAGCCCAGCGAGGTGCCCGGCATGGTGCTGATTTTCCAGGAGCAGAGCCTGATGGGCCTGAGCTCTGTTCCCTTCTGCAGACAGGAAACTGAGGACAGCTCCTTCTACCTGGCATGGCAGCTTGTCCCTTGCTGGGTGTGCTCAATGTCTTGATACACTGAATTGTGCCTGGAAGAACACCAGCCGGGACACCAGCAGCCCTTTGTGACCTCTCCACACTGCTGCTCCCCGCTACTGCCCAGACCCCTCTTCTATCGGCTCAGTGGAATATTCTAGAAGGAGTGTGGCTGGCAACTTTCCCCTGGAAGGAAGCAGCAAAGCTCATTAGAGCTGATACCCTGCTGACTCCAACTGGGCAGTGGCCCCTGTTTAGTCCATCTGCCCTTTGGAGTTGGAAAGGGAGGACACTGAGTTGTCACACTTCTTTCAAAGGTCCAAGGTAGGGAGAGCTCCATCCTAAGCAATGGGCAAAATCTTTGCCACCCACTCTGGACCCCACATAGGATCACACAAGACCCTAGGAATAGGAGCAGTGGGTTCCACAGTAACCGGCCACCTGGCCTGGGCCGGAGGCTCTGGGACCTGTAGTTTATTCGCCTGCAAAGTAGATGACAAAAGTAGAGACACCTGTGCCCCCATCAGGTGTCCAATGGGGGGCTCTCTCTCCCAGGCAGTGAGAACCTGTCTCCTGCACAGGGTCCCTCACTGGGTGCACAGGGGTCCTGGCTGTGCCTTTGTGAGGTGCTCTGGTATAAGAGCTGGGAGGAAACCTCTGTGTAGACTGGGCCTGGTTCTCGACTGTGTCCTGATTCCTTCTCCTCCTCTTTCCCCACTGTGCCTCCCTCCTCACCCATGAAGACTCCCTAAACTCTCCCTCCCACAGCTGGGGCTCCCTTCTCCACCTCCCAGTGGCAGGGTCTCCACAGGCCTCATACCTTCTGGGGCCATGGCCCCCTGGGTAGTCCTCCCACTTAACGGGAACTCCTCCCGGGTGGTCTTGGATATGACTGACTCTCAGAAGTCAGTTTGGTTCTCATGGCACCTTCAAGGCCACACATCCTGGGGAGTCAGCCCAGGCAGCCCTCGTAGCCTGGACATGCCTCCCAGAAAGCACCCCACTTCCAGGCAGAGTAGGCTATCAGAAATGGCATTCCCAGAGTGAAGCCCCCTTCTCCGCTTCTGCACTGGTGGAGCTGCAACCCACTGGCCAAGACTTGTGGTTCATGCCACTGCGCTGGCTGCCTCTGCTTCCAAGAGCTGCCCTGCTGTCTGTTGTGGGAACAGATGTGTACCACCTGGAGAAGAGCTAGGAGATCCAGAATGAGCCCGCAGGGGCAGCAGGCCACATCATATCCCTGGGTGGGATGTGACCGCTGTAAAGATGCCAGGCTACCCCACAAACACTTAAGACAGCTAATGCAAGTACAATTTGAGTCCTATGGGGAATGAACAAATGATTTTAGCATTTATCTGGAACAGTCCAGGGAAAGATTGTCAGGAAATACATAAAAGCAAAGTACAGAGAGGAAAGACTCATCCTACCTGTTAAAACATGATTAGGAATAATGGAAATTAAAACAGTATGATGCTTATTCAGAGTAGGGTGTTACAGCTCATTGGAAAATAATATGGGGCTCCCCATTTCCTGTCATAATTCACTACATGACAAAGACCGTACATGGCACAATTGGCAGGGTCAGCTAAGCCATCTCTGTCTGCCAAGGTAAAGTAGTCATCTACTTACTCCTGGGCAAATCATAACACAGAGAACATACCTGGGTCAGATCTTTGAAAGGATAATGTTCTAACCTTTGAAATGACCCAGGAAAATCATCACCATTCACTGAATTTAACTTAAAAAAAAAATTAAAAACCTTGACTCAAAGAAAATTCAATGGTGGAAGAATTTGAAGTGGAAGGATAAAAAATTATGATAGAAAATGAGTATCAGGCCTGTGAAAGGCAGCTGGACAAGAGCCTGGGAAATAGTTGACCTCAACTGTTATGAAGGAAACTTAAATTTCTACAAAGAAGAACCGTAGAGGAGCAATGTGGAGAAGGGGAGGAGATAACCACTGAACTCTTTGTGGCTGGACACACATTGCTGAGGAATTTGCAGCCTATCTGGAGAACCCTAGAAAGAGTCTTGATCTCACCCAGGAATAGCCATGTGGGGAAACTTGCCTTCAAGGCAACATATCCAAATGGCTATCAATGGCCACCGTGGGAAGCCCTGAGGACCCTGGACTCCCACACTCCACCCAGAGCAATTCCTCCGTGTCTGTTTGTACACAGACTGTGAACATTTTCTGCGTAAGATTTCATTTTACCAAATGTTCCCAGAATTATTTTTTAAAAAAGTAGAAGAAAGAAAAGAAAAAATTTTGAAAACACTAAACTAAAAGAACAAAAAGGCACTTTTTGGAAAGATGTTTATCTGTGTGATTTACAACAGACAGTTGAGAGGCTGACGTGACCTCAAGCTCTGTCCCCATCGTGCAGAGATTGCGTGTGGGAAGTGCAGCCATTGGGTGGAACAGGATGCACACACCACTTCCGGCGAGGTGCAACTTGGGAACATGTCTGTGATTCAGTGAGGGCCAGCACAGTGTGCAGGGACTTCTGTTCATGGGCTGGAGTGTGATGAGGACATTGAGATCTGGGGTTTGGTTAGGTGGGAGGCTCTGGCCAGATTTTAAAAAGGAATTTGTGATACCTATTCTGGCAACAATCCCACAAGTGACATTTCTTTAGATTAAAAAGCAAAAGGTGATAAATACCCTGCTGGTCACACTGGGCCAACATAGACCATGGCCTTCTGGTTGGCTCCTTCCCAGGTGTTTTCAGAGGACCTACCAGTTGTAAAACTGTCATTTTTACAATTCAAAAGTGACTGAATTTCAGCAGTTCCATCAAGAAACTAGTTTAGGGCCAGCGATGTAGCTCAGTGGTTTTGGCACCTGCCTCGCAAGCACAAGGGCCGGGGTTCAGTCCCCCATATCACATACAACAATGCCAGGTGTGGAGACTCATGTCCACAAGCATATACCACGGTGCCAGGTGTGGGGCTCACCGCCATAATTCCAGCATTCAAGAGACAGAGGCAAGAGGATTGCTGTGTTTCAGGTTTGGCTGGACTACATAGTGAGCTAAGAGCCAGCCTGAAATACAAAGCGAGACCTTGTCTCAAAAACAAAAAAAACAACAAAAAAAGAAAGAAACTAGTTTAGCCAGGACCTCTAAGGGTAAGAGTGACAAAAATCTACTGCTTTCAGCCCCCTGGGAGTAGCATTCCCACTGCGCAGCCACTCACCACCCACTGGAAGCTCAGGACACACAGGTCCCAGCCCTCCCCCCTCTGACTGTCTGTCTGTCTGTCTCTCCGACCCCACAGGCCCTGATCCTTCACCAGCTGGGCCGCTACAGCCTGGCAGAGAAGATCCTCCGCGACGCTGTGCAGGTGAACTCCACTGCTCACGAGGTCTGGAATGGGCTGGGTGAGGTCCTCCAAGCCCAGGGCAACGACGCGGCAGCCACCGAGTGCTTCCTGACGGCCCTGGAGCTGGAGGCCAGCAGCCCCGCCGTGCCCTTCACCGTCATCCCACGTGTGCTCTGAGCAGCCCTCCTGCCCCGCCACGCAGGCCGAGGACACCTGGCCAGGGCCACCAGGGGTCCCCCGCAGGCCTGGGGTCCACTCCACCTCACCAAGACCCTGGCTGGTGTTAGCTGACTGCGGTGAGCGAGCCCAGCAGAGCCGAAGTCACCACTCCCTGTGCATCTCCCTGTTATCCGCCAGCCCAGTGAGAGTTTCTAAATCTACTGGCCTTGTTCAAAACGGATTTTGTGCCATACTTGGTTAGTTGACATCCAAGTTTGAAGTAAAATGATTATGGAATTAATCAGTCAATGTAGAAGAATATATTCAAAGTTAAAAATTCAGTGGCAGAACAGATTATTTTTGTCAGAGCTGTAAAGAAAGCAACTGTCCTGTCCTGTGTCCCCCCACTGCTGTCCTCCCCACTGGGGCCTGGAAACCAAATGTGAATCTTCTGTTTCCCCCCTCAGTACTAGTCCGCACCAGGACACCAGCTGACAATTTCTTGGTTTTATTGTCAATAATTGTACCATGTGATGAATTACTGTTCTCCTCACTTAGAACAAAGCCTGAGTCCAAGAATATTTATATTTTACCAATATATGCCTGTTACCAGAGAAGGAAATATGAGTTATTTAAGTTTAACTTTTTTATGTGAATTCAGAGTTTATTTATCGATGGAAATATGTACAAAGAAGCTTCAAATGGAATATTTACCGACATTCCTTATACATTACAGACACTTGGCTAAATGGGAAGATGATATTAATTAAAAAAATGATTTTTAAATGGACTTAGGGCTCATGTCTTTTGTAAAAGCTAGCAGTCCCAAGAAAGGTCCCGTCTTAGTTCCAAGGCGGGGAGCTCTCCGGGTGGACAGGCGTCTCCATGCGATCATCACAGGGAGAGCAGCCACAGAGACAAAGTAAGCCTGGGCCTGGGCCTGGGCCTGGCACCCTCGCTGCTCCCTGAGCCAGCCTAGGCAGGCTCTCCGCTCTGCCCGGGCCTCTCTCCTCACTTGTATCTGAGGATGCTCCTCAGGGGAGACACATACATCCTATGTCCTCAGCATCCTCTTCTTTGCACCAACAGCCCGAATTTTATCTTGAGAACTTCTCGTCTCCCCACATTGTCTGGATGGGGTTTGAGATTGCAGCGTGTGATCTAGGCCCGCCCAATCCATGCTACAAGGAAAGCCGCTTACTCTTTCTTGCTAATTTCAACCTCACCCTTAAACCTCAGGGTGTGGCTGGACCTGCCGCAGCCCTCCTGACACCTTGGGGGGAATAGATAGAGGTGCTGGAGCCAAAGATTGAAAGGTATGTTTCTTAGGACTACAGTAAGAAATTACCACAAAGTTCGCAGCTTAAAACAACACAGATTCAGAAGGTTAAATCGAGGTTTTGCGGGGTTGTATGTCTTCCAGAGGCTCCAGAAAAGGATCTATTTCCTCACCTACCCCAGGTTCTGGAAGCCTTCTTCCTCCTTCAGGCTGTGGCCGCCATCACACACTTTCTTCCTTCTGTCTAACCTGCTTGCATCCCGCCTGGAAGGACCTGTATGACCATACCTGGTCACCTCCCCAAGTCACATTCCTTCCTTAATCATATCCGTGAGGCCTCTTTTGCCATATAATGGGACATATTCACGGGCCACAGGGATCAGGAGGAGGAGATCTGGAGGAAGTGAGGACAAGGACATTACTCGGCCAACACAGGGCTTGCAGACTTCCCGAGGACAAAGCGATGAGCTCCCCTGTGCAAGCCAGGGTATCGTGGAGAAAGCCAAGGCGGGGATGGTGGCCATGTTTGGTCCTGAGCTTAGGGAAGAATGGAGCTGTCGCCCAGACAGGAAGACGTGGTGGGAGGAAGACGGCAGCTCGTTTGGGGGCAAACTGAGTGTCAAAGGCAGAGCCTCCAAGGGAGGAGGCAGCGGCCCAGCCTGCCGGACACAGGGAGAGGTGGGAACATGAGTGAGCTGCGGCCTGAGCAGACAAGTGTAGACACACAGGAAGTGCTCAGGGCCGGGCGCCAGCCTGGGTGAGGGTTACAGGCCGGGACAGCAGACAGGCCCCTGAAGAGCGGCAGTGGCAACGTGAGGAGGAAGAAGAGCATAGAGACCCAGAAGCCAAGCAAAGCCAAACTTCAAGGAGGAGGACGGCAGCCATGTTCATTCCTAAGGACTGACCCTGGAGGTCAATAGAGAGCCTGACCGAGCTGCACTGCAGGACTGAGCCTTGTGTGTGGTGAGCTCTTTAGCCCAGGGTGACTGTGTTTGGATATAGGACCATCAAGGAAATAACAAAGGTAAATGAGGCCGTAAAGGTGGGCCCTTGTCTGACAGGGCAGGTGTCCTGGGAGACGAGGACACTCGGGGACACAGGGAGGAGGCGGCCATCTGCAAGTGGGATGGGAGCCCTCGCCACCATCTACATCGGCAGAACCTTGATCTTGGACTTCAGTCTCCAAAACTGTGAGGATTCTGTTGTCGAAGCCACTCCATCTGTGGCTTTTTTTTTTTATGGCAGGCTGAGCTGACTAAGGCAAGCTGTTTGGACAGCATGGAGGGGTGAAGCCAGGCGGGAGTGGGCTCCAAAGAGAAAAAGGAGCACGGTCGTCTTTTCTGAGCATGTCACTGCTGAGGGAGCTGAGGCCAGGGGACAGCCACGGGTGGGCAGGAGGGGCAGTTCCAGAAGGATGTTCCCTGAGCACGCCTGGTTTGTGCAGGGCAGGTGACAGCCCACCCCATCAGCAGGGCTCCCCTGAGAATGGTGAGGAGGGGCCATTTCTCGTGGGAGGGTGGGTGCTGGTAACCGCAGCAGTGAGCCGTGGGCAAGGGCTCCATTTCTCAGTGAGCAGGAGCAAGACCAGGCTGAGGGTGGGAGTGACATGTAGAGCCTGAGGAAAACAGGACACACTGTAAGGGAGGACGTACATATGTGTGTGTATGTGCATGTGCATGCATGCGTGCTCGCATGTGTGCATGCCTATGTCTGCAACCATGTGGAACAGCCCCAGATTCCTGGCCACACAGATCTCCCTGGGATCCCCTGTGCCATCTGCTGACAAGACATCCTGTCCTCTGCCAGGCCCTGTCCCCACCATACCCAGAGTTGCCCATCCTCGACCCTATCTGTGCTGGGCACATCATCCTGGCACTGCCACCCCAGCTATGGCTCCAGCCCAGCAGTCCTTCCCTGGTCTCCAAACACAGCCAGTGCCAGGTGGGCTGGAGCCTGGGCAGCAGGAGGGACTGGGCAGGGCAGGCAGCTACCTGTCCTAGCCTCTCCTCTGAGGCCTTCGCTGCCCGAAGCTCAACTCCCACTATCAGGTCTCATTTCTGCTCTTTCCCCTCACCTCTCAAGACCAGCAAGGTGGGCACTGCCCAGCTAAGGATGCCAAACACGTCTAGTACAGTAAATAGTGCCCTAGAACACTGGGCAAGGGAGTAGGCGCCTCTCCTCACTGGCTCCACTCTGTCCTTCTGCCTGGTCCGGAAGCATCTGCATGCTCGACCACAAGGCCTTAGTCCTTATTCGGGCAGCGGTGTGGACAGGCTGTGCTGGCCTCAGGGACCCTGTGTGCACGCGTGCATAACACACACACACACACACACACACACACACCTGGAAGTGGATGGGAAGGGCAGAGAGGCTGCCTCCGTCCCCAGTCCTCCTCTTACGTGGTCCTCAGTTCCTGCTCCCCACCCACGCCCAGCCAGATGGGACCAGGAAAAGGACATCCTGTGACTGTCTCACTCACAGACATACCTCCTCTGCAAGGTCTGTGGGGGCTCAGCTTTGGCCCCTCTTTAAGGCAATGCATGAGAAACCCTCTCTAGCCCCCGCCTCCCTGGAAGCCACCCTGAGTCTCTGTCCCTCTTGGCATTCATGGGCAGAGAGGGACTGTTGCCTCTCTTTAGCCTGCTTCCGGGCTGAGATGTGAGTCAGCAGGCAGCTGCAGGGGTATGGGGTGCCAAATGGGGACACCAAGACTACCACCACTCAGGGCCACAATATGCAGCTCCAGGGCCAAGCCAGCAAGCAGGACCCTTGCTAGATGCCCAGTCTTTTATGGGGCTGGCCACATGGAGGTGGCAGAAAGATTTGTCCCCAATCAGGAGCTCCAGCTGGCCATCTGGCTGCCTAGAGCCTCCACCCCCCACCTTTTCTGTCTTCAGCCGTTTGACCCCTGGCCCTTTGAGGACAATAGGGTTTCCTGGTGACCACTGGGCTGCAGGTCACACAGACTGGCTGGAGTCCCAGCTCTGCCTGGCTACGTCACCTCCAATGGACCAGGGCCTCTGCCTCTGGTGTCCATGCAGAGCCATAATGTCCCCTCTTGGCTCTGCTGGGCACAGAGGTGGTGTGTCCTTCCCAGGACACTTGGAGCACCCAGAGCAGGCAGGGAGGATCGCTGCAGGGTGACGTACCTAGGGGCGCTGGACAGAAGTCCCCATCCCACTGTGTTCTTCCCGGAGCAGGAGGCGAGAGGTGGGCTGAGGAGACGGAGGTGCTGGGTGAAGACTCCGTCCCACCGACCACTGTCCAGGTCTGCGAGGACCAGGAGGGGCCTCTCTTCACCCTGGCCTCCTCCGCCCCAAGCAGAGCCTTGGGCTAGGCCCTACAGAAGTGGTCCTCACAGGGTAAAATCAGGGTTCCTTCTGGGTGCACTAGGGAGAATTAACCCGACTGTGGCAGGCTTTGTTGCACCTCCATCCCCAGCTCTGACCGTCCTCTTTCCTCTTCCATTTGAAAGAATCTCGTGACCACTTGGGGCTGCCTGGGTCATCAAAGACAATCTCTCCACTGCAAGTCCTTAATTCAGTCACATGTTCAAAGTCCCTTTTCCATGGAAGATGCATTTTTACAGGTTCCAGAGGAGAAGATGTGGAGATCTTTGGGGGCCCTTCTTTCACCTGGACGGGTTCCACCTTGAGCAGTGTCAGACATATAAAGTCATCAACTTCTACTACCTCGTGTCCACCGTCTCAACATTTCGATCTTGTGCTTTCCAGTGCTTTCCTATGAGTATATATTTCAACAAAATGACATCATACTACACATAACACACTCACTACAGACCTTTCTCTTAATATTCTTTTTGTCATTGAAACTCTTTGTGGACAATAGTCTTTATAATACAGAGCTGTCTTTGAAGGCAGCTTCTTTCCATTATATGAATGCACTGCTGTTATTTCACCCAATTTTCACATTGTCACACTGTATCCAGTGGATTAAATTCATGTTACCTTGCATTTATTGGCCACCAGGCTTTGCTCTGAGTGCTCCACATACATTGATGCATCTGATCCCCATGGTAACCCTATACAATAGAAACTGTTGCCACAGACACAGGTGCAGGTGAAGAACCAAGGTACCTTCAACACAAATGAACTTGCCCAGGGCTGCCTGTCAGTAGAGGGGGAGTTTCTCCCAAGTACCTGCTCCCAGAACCCACTCTCTTAGCCACTCATCTGCCCCATTTTTCCCAGAGTCTCTGATGACTCATCATAGCTTCCTGGGGGAATGTTAGTCCATTAGCTCATGCTTATCAGCACACATTTATTGTATCATCCATCAGTTACTTGGAAGTTGTCAGGAAGCTGACCAGAACCAGGCTGGTTGGTTGGATTGCTGGTCTTCACCCAAGGGCTCTGGGTAGTGGCCTATTGGAAGCAGTAGAGGCAACAACCTCACTTCCAGATGATACCCAGTAAAAGGGAGGTACGGGCAGATCGTGCCATTGGCAACAGTGCCAAGGTGGGGCCTGGCTCTTCAACCTTTCAGGCCCAGCTGAAATAGCTAATAGAATTCCAATGGCTGGATTCGGGACCAGGCAACACAATTTTCAAAAGTGTCTGGACACAGAACCTGAGTTGCTAGTCCTGGGACATCACAGGTGTTGAGGTTACTGGGCACTTGAGAGGCTGTTATATCATATGGCTAGCTGTCTTGGCCCATTTTGTGTAGCTATGACAGAAACACCACAGTCTGAGTAATTTATAATGAGCAGAAATGTGTTGTTTCGCAATCTAGAGACTAAGAAGTCCAAGATGGCAGTGGAAGGTCTTCCACCTATGACAGCCTATGGTGCAAGAGCAAGAGGAGCTGGACTCCTCCTCTTCAAAGGCACCTGTTTCCATAGTTATAGCATCAGTGTATTCCTGCAGATAGCCCTCTGGGCCTAATCTCTTAAAAATCTGGGTCACAGCAAGGCTTGGCAGCTCATACCTGTAATCTTGGCACTCCAGGGCTGAAGCAGGAGGATCTAGGCTAGCTGGGGTACATAGTGAGTTCAAAGCCAGCCTGAATGACACAGCAAGACCCTGTCTCAAAATTAAAAAAAAAAAAAAGTTCGGTTCCCTCCTGCTAATACTGTTATGATGGCAGTTAAGTTTTTAAAACATTGATGCAGGGGTATATTTAAGCCATATAACTACTCTGTCCACACTCCTTGAACAATAATTGCACTACCACATGTGCATATGCATGCACACAGCATTTCTCCTCTGGGCCCCATGCCCTCGCTGGCAGGTCCCGGCTGCCTCCAGCCCCAGCTTCTGGTTCATATTTCCAGGGCCTACATCAGAGATACAGTGTGATTTCATCTCTGAAAATGAGAGATGAGAGCATCCTATGTCTGCTAGGATGACTAATTAGAAAGTCAAACCACAGCAAGTGTTGGTGAAGGTATTCAGGAACTGGATTCCCACATACATATCCAGTGGGGTTATAAAATAAAACAGTCACTTTGGAAAACAAGAGGGAAATTTTTAAAAAGCTAAACATAAAGTTGGCCAGGAATTTTTCTTGTACTGTTTCCCCAGAAGAAAAGGAAATATAGTTTGTACAAAGACACGTGCACCAGTTTTAGAGCACCTTTATTTGTAATACCCCCAAGCTAGAAACACTTCCAATGTCCATCAGAGAATAATTATATAAATAAATGGTGACCTGTCCTCACCAATGGGTACCATTCAGCAGTGGAAGATGAACTACTGATTCTCACATTGACATGACTCGAAGATGAAGCAGAGAAGCCAGTCAAAGATAACATCCAGCCACCATGCCTATAATTCCAGCACTCTTGAAGGCTGAGGCAGGAGGATTGCAAGTTGGGCAACTTAGTGACTTCATGTGACGTTGTTTCAAAATAAAAATTTTCAAAAGCACAGGCGTTATAGATCAGTGTGGAGACCCTGGGTTCAATCTCCAGCCCTGAATTGTGATATTATTGATATAAAACATGTAACTCTAAAAACTGTGAATGGACCCTAGGGATAGAAAGCAGATTTGGGGTTGTCTGGGCCAGAGAAGCAGTAGGGGGAGGAGAGAGAGGCTGCAGAGGCAAAAGGGAGACTTGGGGCAATGGGTGTGTTCACTCACTTGTGGTGAAGCCTCAGGGGTTTGAGCCCATCAGAACACCACACTAGATACTGCCACGTGTAAAGTCCTTGCCAATTCAGCCTCCATAAAGCTGGAGTGGGGCTCTGCAGCCCTGGGTCCCTGCCGGTAACGTGATCCCTGTGCCTTGCACCCTCGAAGACTCCAGGCTGAGAAGGGACTGAGTGGCTCCTGTCTGTCCCCAAAGCCTCGTGCCCTAAACCCCAGGCTGGCAGCCACAGGGACAGACGGACCCAGGCTCTCCCCAGGGGTACAGTCTATTGAGAAGGGGAGCTGGGAATCTGCATACTCCCACTTTTTTCTTCCTATAAAGAAAACACACGGGACCGGTATTTAGTTCAGTGGTTCCAGCGCCTGTCCTGCAAACGCAAGGGCCTGGGTTCCATCCCCTGCTAACCACTTACAATACTAGGTGTGGTGACTCATGCCCAGCAGCAATCAGAACCACATATCATAATGCAGGGCGTGGTGGCTTGCGCCCTAATCCCAGCACTCGGGAGGCAGAGGCAGGAAGATTGCTGTGAGTTTGAGGCTCAGCTCAGGGCCAGCCTGAACTACAAAGTGAGACCCTGTATCAGAAAAAGAAAACACATGATGCTACATATACTTTGGGTTTTTTGACACAGGTTTCTAAAAATAACCTCGGCCACCACAGCTGATTCCTTTTTAGGAAGAATTTGCGCAGCCTGTCCTGTCCTGGTGGCTGGCTCAGGAAGTGGAGGCTCAGCCGGGTACAGCTGGGGCAGGGGCCAACACCAGGTCCATAGAACCCTGCCCTCATTCTGCCCAAAGCCACCTGGGCCCTCCACCTCCCCCTCAAACATAAACCAGGCTGCCAGGTGCCAAGGTGGAGCAGGAGCAGCCTCCTCATCCTCCCCTTGCCCAGGGGCACACAGGCTCCCAGGCCCCAGCACTCTGTCTTCCAGAGCTGAGCCGGGGCTGGGTGAGCGTGTGGTAAGGCCCTGAGTACTGCAGAGGGCCGTGCCCATGTAAGGCTTTGTGTGGAAGTCACCAGTCATATCAGCTGGGCTCCTGGGGGAGGGGGATGGCTTCCATCCTGCATGGAGCCAACTTCTCGATGTCTGGACAACTCCAACCCCTTCCTGTCCCGCCCAGGGCCTGGGACCCAGAGAGAGAAGGCTGCCAAAGGTGGCCCATGAGGGAACCAGAGGCCCAGAGGGAAACAGGCTATGGGCTGAGCCCAAATGGAGACAGCCCCGGGCACTGTGCTGCTGTGGGTGAGGCCAGCTGGGAACCTGCAGGGAGGCAGAGCACATCTCCTGCCCTCCTGCTGTGTGCTATGGATTTTCTTCCCCTGAAGACCCACGATGGCTCCTCAGCTTGTTCTGTAGCCCTGGGATGGAACCCAGGGCCTTCACACTGAGCTATGTTCCAAGCCTTTCTTTCTGTTTTGTTTTTTTATTTCTGAGACAGGGTTTCCCCAAGTCAGTGAGTTATCCAGGTTGGAATATGCAACCCTCCTGCCCCAGCCTGCCAGAGTGCCCCACTCAGAGTCCAAGATAGAGAAATCCTGCAACTCAGCAAAGTTTCAAAATGACTCAGAGCCTCGGATTTCTCAAAATCTCCAAGGGAGTGCTGAGCACGTGGCCCGCCCCACCCTTCCCCACCACAGCCGTCAGCTGGACCCTTGGCTGCCCTGCATCTGGGATTCTCTTTGGCCAGGAGACGCTGCATACATGCCCACCGGGAAGGCATGCACCTCCATCTCCTAGAAGCTGGACTTGATCTCCACAGGAAATGTCAGTCCCAGGGCAGATAGGGCCACTGATGAGGCTGGCATGGTGTCCCACAGTCACCACAGAGAAGTACAAGAGGGGAGGTCTGGCCTGTCTGTGAAGCCCAATATCCTGGCCCCATCTTGCTTCAAAAGCTCCGACTGTGCCTTTGAATCTCTTCTGGTGAGACATCTCAGAAACAAAGCTTTGCAGGCCTCCCAAGGGCCCACAGGGGAGCCGTCCACCCCTACTTGGATGTTGGGAGGCTAGACAGGTCAGGCCTGGGAGGCCACGCCCTCGACAAGAACCTCCTCAGACAGGCCTGCAGCTTCAGGACCCCACATGTTCTTGAGGTGGGCCTGGACACTCTAGAAGTGGATTTATGGCTCCTGTGTATTACATGGTGACAGGGCCCAGGCTTGGTGACTATTTGGTGGTGAATAATCTTCACAGCAAACCAAGAAGTTTTGGACTGAATTCAGTCCCCTCAAAATACATACGCTGACGCACCTCAGGATGTGATTGTGTGGGGAGACAGAACAATTAAAGAGGTGATTAAGTAAAGTGACAGGGCCCTAGCCCAAGAGGATTGTGTCTGATGAGGGATAGGGGCCCAGGCACACACAGGGCCAACTGCATAGACAGAGAAGGCAGTGGCCTGGACACCAAGGAGCGAGGTCTAAGACAGCCCAGTTGGACCTCGAATCCCCACCCCCCAGAAATGTGAGGAAACTGGGTTCTACTGGCAATGCCACCCACCCATGGGCTTGTTACGGCAGTCCCAGTCCCAGATGACAGTGCCAGGGCCTGGGAGAGGCTGAGAAACTTCGCTGAGACTGGAGCAGCGTTTGAGGCAGGGCATCTGTCCCTAAGCTGCTTCCCACAAGTTCTCCAGGCAGGAGTGTATGGCTCTTACCCCACCCGGCCCAGCTGACACAGGCAAAGGTTGCAGACACCAGTGCACCTGAGGGACCCCTCCCAGCCCACGCCCCTGCCTTAAGCAGAAAGAAACTGAGGTGTCTACCTCCCCGCAGCCCAGCATCCTGCCAGCTCTCAGCAGCCTCCGCAGGCCATGGGCTGCTGTTTCCCTGGCAACCACCACAGGCGTAGCTAGCTCCTCCATCCCCCAGCTGCAGTGCCCAGCAGGGAGGGTTTCTCTCTGAGGCCCCATATAGCAGCTGGGTTACCAAGGGGCTGAGGGCAATATGTAGCTCACTATGACTGCAAGGTCTATACTGTGCTTGGGTGGAGGTACATGCCAGACACACTCAGTTCCCCAAGAGACCCAGGGGACAGTGCTGGGGCTTACAGAGCAAGGCAACAGAGGCAAAGGAAGGTCTGCAGCTGGGACAGAGGAGGCCACTTACCCACTCACAGTGACTGGCAGGCAGTGCTGACAGTGCCCTGCCTGCCTGGCCCAGGGGCTGGGCTGTGACTAGAACAATTGTCAGCTTTTCTCCAGCTTCCTTGGAGGCTGCACCATTGTCCTTAGAGCCTCTGGGACAACTGGCTCTGCTGCATATCTGCTGTGTGGCCTTGGGTCTGCTGCTTGGCTTCTCTGTGCCGCAGCCTGCTAACCTATGAGGGAAAATAAAAGTACCTCATTTTAGGCACCTCATTGAAGGCACTATGTGGGAGCAGCACTCTTTAGTTGGGAGGGATATGAGGCATGGAGGCCAGGAAATTTGAATTCCAGCCCCGTGCCTGCTCAGATCACAAGTCCACAGAGTTCTCACTCCCGGCCTCAGTTTCTTGAGCCTGAGCTGACAAAGTGAGGCTCTCTGGACACTCATTCCTGTGTCATGTCTCCCACAGGCCAGGGATGGGACAGGCACAAGGACCACAGGGATGGCAGGAAAAGCCAGGGGTGGCCCAACCACCTGTGACATCTGCCAGGCCCTCTCCTTGGGCTCTGCTTGGTCCAGCGTCCCATGAACCAGGAGCTGCTGAACACATCAGTGACTACAAAGCCCTTGGGGGGTGGGGAGTGCCAACCTGCAAAGTCTCAGTGCCCAGGCTGGGAAACAGCTGGGCTCTAGCCCCAGCCTTTGGTCCCTAAGCCCTGCCACACCTCGGCTTGGTTCCTGGCCACTCTCTCCTCCTGTCCCATGCTCCTAGAAGGCAGCCAGCGGCCCCAGCAGGGACAGTGCTTGGCTTTCTCCTGTCAGAAGAGCAATTTTTCTCTCTCCTTGGCTGCGCTTTGTTTTAATGGCTTTTTGGCTCAGGGCCTGAACTGGGTCAAAGACTCCCTGGGGAAGGACACTAGGAAAGGATATCACATTTGCTGCGAAAAAATTGGGGACTGTGAGGTTTGTGGCTCAAGGCTGGAGGTGGCTGCCCAGGCTCCAGGTGAGCACCAGACACACCCTGTGCCACTGCTACAGAAGGGGAGGCAGGGACCTGAGCCTGGGGAGTGAGAAAGGAGCCCTCCAGGGTGATGAGCTTGGGGTTTGGTGGATCCCCATCCTCAGGGAAGCCCAAAGGGTCTGCTGTGCTGGGAGGGGGGCTGCTGAGCAGGGCAGGGCGGGAGGACTTGTCATCGGGGGCTGGCCCAGGAAGCTGCAGCCCAAGCTGTTCTGGAGAAGGGAGCAGTACTGCTGGGGCACTGGGGCCACAGTGCCAGGGAGACTGGCCAAGCCAGCAGACAGCAGGGTCCCTGCACCCCAGAACATGGCCCCAGAGGTTGTCTGCACACTGGCCTGGGGACTGTGTGCACTTGCACATCCTGCACACATCTGACCACGTACTTCTGAGTGTACACACTCAGCCTACACACAAGGTGCCACATGGCTCGCCTAGGTCTCCATTTCTTGGCTCTTTTCTTTGGCATTTCCCTGAGACTCAGTTTCCCCGCGTGCATATGTAATCATCTTCATCCTACCCACTAACTAGAGACCTGTGCACATGGCAACCCTTTTCAGGACCTGAGGGCCCAGGGCTCATAAAGGGCCAGAACCACCCTGACCCTAGAGTGCTGCGTGTATTTACACTACGCATCCATTATCCATCCCTTGTGTAAGCAATTCACACACATGTGCATGCACACAATGGTAGTCATGGCCACTGTGTATCGAGGATCTGTCACATGCCGGTCACCAAGCTGGGTGCTTTACATATTCTCACACTAGCCAAATCCAACTCATCACCTTCTCGATGTGTAATAAAATCCAACTAAACCATAAATACAATACTTCTTTATCCAATAAGGATGCAGGGGGCTGGGGCCAGGGATTTAGCTCAATGGTTCCAGTGCCTGTCTTGCAAGCGCAAGGGCCAGGGTTCAATCCCCCGGTAACCACATATAGTACTGGGCGTGGAAACTCACGCCCAGCAGCAATCAGGACCACATACCACAGTGGTGGCTCATGCCTGTAATCCCAGCACTGGGGAGGCAGAGACAAGAGGATTGCTATGATGTGAGTTTGAGGCTGAGTTCAGGGCCAGCCTGAACTACAAAGTGAGACCCTGTCTCAAAAAAAAAAAAGGGACACAGGGCATGGGTAGTCTCAAGGTGATTTGGAAGCATGTGGAGGTCACTGAGGACTCAGAGTTTTTAATCTCTCTACCCACAATCTTCAGCACTACCCTGGGATTGCCTAGTCAAAGGATGGCTGCTGCTGCATCAGACATCAGGTCTGAGCTCCTATGTGTAAAAGTGGGGAGGGGGTGGCAACCTAAGAAAACTCTTCTGTCACACTCGTTCCTTTTATGAAGAAAGAAAAGCTTTCCTAGAAGTCTCCCCTGCCCTATTCTTTATATTTCATGGCTTGAACCTGGGTGGAAAAAAAGCTAGGAAAGAGGATCTAGCAAAGGAGCACAGGGTCAAAACAATGGCCAGCTGGTGGTGAGCAAGATTTATTTCCTGCTGCTCTGAACCAAATCAGGATTCCATTGGCCAGAAAAGGGGAAGGGCCCATCACAATGTCTACATCTCCCCTGAGCTCCAGGCTCCATCCCTCCAGCAGGGGGCAGTGTGGGGACAGAGGGCACGAGGGTTAGAACTCCCTGGAGTGGAGAGGACCCTCCCGCCCCCGATTCCAGGGCCGCTGTGCCCCTAAATGTAGCAGGCCTTGCTGAAGAGTCTGGGAGCAGGAGGGCGGCTTTCCTGCCCCTACACACATGGGGTGGGGGGACACCGGTGTCCTGTCATAGTGCCACCTGTCCCCTAGGTCCAGATGTCCCCCAGGCCCAGCTCACATCTCAGAGCTGCACTCAGGTTCTCCCCCTCCTCCTGCTCCTCCTGCGACTCACTGACCTCACAGCACACCCACTGCGCCTGCTACCGGATGTGGTAGAGGACAGCGGGAGGCATGAGCCCAGTGGCAGTGCCTGCGGGCTGTGAAGAGGACTGCTCCCTTCTGCAAGCACCAAGTTTGTGGCACAGAGGCTGAGCCACAGGTGAGAACTGTAGGCTCCAGCATTCCTCCCTGGACCCAGCTTCTCTTGGGGCTGCGCTGTGTCCCACTTGTGCCCTAAGCACCTCCCCAGGGCCTGCTGGACTAGTGCATCCAGGAACTCTGGGCTGGGCGACAGCTAGGACCTTCCAGGGGCGCCGAGTCATTGGGACAAGTGCGGGGTCCATGACCCTGCAAATGCCAAAGTCTGCTGGGCTCCCCAGGCCGCCCTATTGGGTGACTGGGGAGGACTGACCCCTCTGTGCCACGCTGGAATGTCCTGTGACGCCTTGGCTGTCCCCTCCCCACACACAGATACCAGAGCCCCACCTGGGGCTGAGACTCCTCAGACTCCAGGAGTTCTTAATCCTGTCTGTCCTATCTCTCTCTCTCTCTCTCTCTCTCTCTCTCTCTCTCTCTCTCTCTCTTAATGGGGCCTGAGCCCAGCACCTTCACACCAAGCTGTATCCCAACCCTTTTTTTTTTAATCTTGAGAAAGTCTCACTGAGTTTAACAGGCTGGCCTCAAAGTGGCAATCCTCCTGCCTCAACCTCCCAAGTGCAGGGATTACAGACTCAGCAAACTGATAGGGTTTTGGAGATATTGGGAATTGAGCCCATGGCCTTGTACCTGACAGGCAAGTGTTCTGTCCCTGAGCTCCACCTACAGCCCTCTGCGCTCAAAGTTTAGACAAAAGGATATAGCTTTAGTGGGCTTTAAAGAATGTTTGTATTTTTAAAAATTTAAGTAGTACAGAAAATGTAAAGAAGAAACCAAAAGCCTCTTTGAAGTGCCTTACCCAGAGAAAGGCGTTGTTGACATTCGGGGACCAACCTCACTCCCGTCTCCAGACACCCACAGGTGGGCCTGGTCACTTCCAGAAAGGGGACCCTTCCAGTGCTGCTCCTCTGTGACCCATGATGCTCTGAGCACCACCAGCCTGCCAGATTTACCTGCTGGCTATAATCTAGTCCTTCTGGTCCTTCTTCATGGACATCCATTGCTCCCGACTTTTTTTTTTTTTTGTCTTAATAAAGGATAGGCTATCCACGTGCATCACTCTTTCCTCTGTCTTGCTTCCTCCAATCTGAAATTGTTGAACTCACTAAAGCTTGGAATATACATCAGAAAGATTGTCCCAAGTAACACTTTGAACCAACAAGAACCATAGAAGTAACAACTACTTGTATGAAGCGTTTCCACATGCCTGGCTTGCTTCCACGCTCTCTAGATTGATAACGAGCTTAATCCTCTCCACACATCTGGGAGGTGGATGCTGTGGCTGCCCATTTTACAGATGAGGAAGGTAAGGCCTGGAGTTTACGCTGGAGGCCCCAGGTGAGTCAGGGCAACTTGCCACACTAGGAGAAGGCTTCTGATCTTTTGTTCATCAAATGGAGGACTTGGAGAAAAGCCCCACTGTTGCTCTGAGACATTTTATAATTCAGTTACTCATTCCAGTGCAGGAGGTGGATGCAGGACTCAGAACTCACCCTTGTTTGGCAACCCTCTAGCTCTGAGCTACATCTCCAGCCCTTTATTTTCCTTTGTGCTACTTGTGGGGTTGATTTTCTCTTCCAAGTATTTACCAGCCAGTAGCACTCATCATCCTATGAAGTACTTTTCACTCCTTCTGTGCTGTTTTTTTTGACTTGGGCATTCGTGGCTTCTGAATCTGGACCTTTGCTTTTCACATTAAGGAGCCAGCTCTTCCCTTCAAAGTGAGGCCCTGAGGGCCGGCCTGGGCACCAGGCACCCATGTCTTGTGCAGGGTGCAGGATGCCTTCTAACATGGGGCCCCAGGACACCTGCACGGCTCCAAAGCAGGCTCTGGAGGCTCAGCGCACACACGGGGTTCACCCATTTATCCTGATTCTTACTCCTGTCTGTCCACTCAGTAAAAAATAACAACTCCCTCTGTTTGTGCAGCATCTTCACACTTCCTCATGTCCCCGGAGAGCCAGCAGTGCTGTCAGGCCCTTGTTGCGCAAGAAGAAACTGGACTCTACTCAACCCAGGCAAAGCTGGCACGTGGGCCCAGCTCACGGCTCCGTCTTGGCCTTTTCTGAGATCCCTACCTGGAGAGCATGGCTTAATATTTGTCCTGCCTGTGCAGGAAAGAGGGCTTCCAAGGACCTGGCTCCTGGACATGCCTAGGACACACACAGCAGGCCTTGCAACCACCAGCCAGGCTGTGTGCCAGGGCTCCTGCCTCCTAGAGCGCTCCAGCTGGGGCTGTGTGGGGAGGGAGCCCAGGAGCGGGCAGCACAAGGGCCCCTTTGTGCCCGTTGCTAGGTCCCGGCTGTATTTGCTCAGCCTCGGTAAACAGGAGGTGCCTAGAGGCCCGCTCTGTTATGACAACTTAAAGAGCATTTGCTTTCCTTCCTGAGCCACGGGGCCAGGACGCGCTAGGTGATTCCCCACGTGGAGCAGCCTCCCCAGGGCCAGCCAGGTGTCACCCTGCACAGGGACAGGACCACAGCATCAGAGGTCACTGGCTCTGCCTCTACGCTGTCACAAAGGAAAACTGAGGCCTAGGGCCCCTCAGTGGCTCTGTCACTGAATGAGATGCAGCAGACTTGGAAGGCATCTACCTGTCTGTCCTCTCATGCTGGTTGTCAGTGTTGGGGTTTGTCCCCACACTGTCCCCTGGGGTGGGGGCAGAGCAGGCAGCCCAGCCTGGCCCACCCCGCCAGGGCAGTTCCTTGAATCAGGCCCTGAAGGTGGAGAACAACACCAGCTGTGGCCATTGCTTCAGGTTCTCGACATCTTAGGACAGAGACACATCCAGATGGACACAGAAGAATCAAAGATTCATTTTTTTAATGTTTGCAATATACCAGTTACCATGTTGAATCTTCCAGAGCACAAACCCAACGGTGGCTATAAGATGATTACAGAATCAGAGGCCACAGGAAGCCCACGAGGTGAGGGAACCTCCCTGGTTCTGCAAAATGACTTCACTGAGCCTTGCAGGCTGAGCTGTGCTGCAGGCTGTAACCTTCTTTGCGGAGAATGTCAAGGGCTGACTTTGACAGCGTCGGTGCCGGTGCCGAGAAGCCTCCGCGTGCCTGGACCAGCCCACAGTGGCAGGCCGCCAGGTTCCTGTGTGACCTTCAGCCAGTGCCCGCCCTCTCTGTCTCCCTTCCACAGAGAGAAGGGCCGACTACACTCTGGGCTGCGCCTTGCTCACACGGGGACGCAGGAGGGCTGGGGCAGGGGCTTCGCTGACCAGAAACCGACTTCAGAGAGCGCTCACACTCCCTGCCTTGGGGTACTTCTCTTGGCATGGGCTGTATCCCATGTACACACACACCCAGGACTCCACAAACAAGTGGAGTGTACCTTGGCCCCACCTGGCCTTACTCCAGGGAATCCTTCAGGGAATGGAGCGGCGGAGTGGTTGGCAGAGTGGTTTCCCTCAAACGTGGGGCGGGCCATCCTGGGAAGGCCTTCTGACCCTAGGGTCACCCCTCGCATGGCGAAGAGCCTGCAGTGCAGGGCCAAGCCCTGGGGTGCCCGGGTCCTGGCTCAGTTCTTAAAGGAGTGGCCTTGGCTCTCCTCCCAGCAGAGGAGGAGCAGGAACATGCGGGGTATCCTCACCTAGGGAGGGCAAGCACTGGGCCAGCCCCACCCCCAGTGGAGACAGCGCAGAGCTGGGGCTCCTATCTCCCCACCCAACCCCAGCACCTTGGCCCCACAGAATCCTGTCGCTGAGAACTTTCAGATCAGCATCAGTCAGAGGGTGGACAGGAGGGGGGAGTATGGAGTCCCTCTCCTGTACCCAGCCCTGTGTCCCCATCCCCCAGCTGCTATTATTGTCTGCATTTTACAGTTGAAGAAATTGAAGTTTATTAGAGTAAGATGGCATTCGAGGTGGCTTATAGGACAATGTGGTGTCCAGAGACAGGCCTCCAATCTTCATTTTGCCTCTTCCTAGGCTTTCACAGGCTGGCTCGGGAAGAAAGTAGACAGCTCCCTTTTACCATCCACAGATAGCCACATGACCTCAGACCTGTTTCTCAGCCTCTCTGGGCCCGAAAGTTAACAAGCAGGACCACCTCACAGGGCTGCGGAAGTGTCACTCACACTTTGTAAGACCTTAGGATAGTGCCTGGTGTATAATAATCCTTACAGAAGTCTATCAAATGAAACAGATATTGTCAGGGATGATGCCAATGAGAAAAGAATTATAGGACACAACTGTCTTGGGAAAAGCAAAACCATTCAGCCTGTAGATTCTAGAAGTTCTTCAACTGAAGTACCTCCAGGGTCTCCGGATTCTGGGTAGTCACTGAGTCTCACTGCCTAGAGTGGCCAGGTGGGGCTGGCCCTGGTGCGACTATCTAGGATCCCTCTGCAGCCTCGTGAGCTCAGAGAACTCCTCCTCAGCTGTCCCTGCCCCCAGGTATGTCCCTGGACATGTCTCTCCTGAGCACTCCATCCCAGCCAGTTTCCAAGGTCACAAACCATTCACTATCTGCTGATGTCACACAGATCGGTCTCTGTAAATGTCCCTGTGATGGGCACAGGGCCAAGACAGGCAACATGGTGGGAGTCCAGCCCCAGGTGCTCACAGGTGAAGGGGTTCCCAGCCGGTACACACATTCCCAGCGTGGGATCTCAGTGCACAGAAGAGATAGACTAGCTTCACATTCACCTGAAGAATGACTTGGTTCAGCCCCGAGCCACCAAGGAGAGCCCGGTGCCCCAGGGCTGGTACTACCGTCTCTGTAGGGGAGATGACAAAAGTGAAGCTCCAAGAGCGGAGCAAAGTCCTCCCCACCTCCCAGGAGTTCCTTTTGGGTCTGAGTCCAAGTCAGATTTCAATGTCCTCTTCTTCCCTGGCCCGTCTTTCTGTCTTGATTGGGGGAGAGGCGATGATAACAAGAGAGTCTGCCAAGCAGAGATCTCTAAGCCCAGGGGAAGCCGCAGGAAGGAGTGGGCCCACAGTCTGGATTTCGGGGACCCTCTGGTCACAAGAGGGGCTGGGAAGGGTGCACATTTCTTATGTGGAAAACAGTGGAAAATCAGGAGCTCTGTCATTTCTTTGTTTTTTTAAAAAAATTTTTGGCAGTACCAGAGATCGAACTCGGGGCCTTGTGCTTGCAAGGTAGACGAGATACCACTGAACAAAATCCCCAACTCAAGGAGCTCCATAAATTCATGAGAACAGCTAGGCCTTCCCCCAGGGCCACCAAGGGAAGCAAAGGCTGAGGGACGGGGCAGGCAGAGCTGAGTGTGGATGGGGATGCAGGGCTCTCTTTGCTTTGGCTGGCTGTGGCCTCAGAAGTCACAGAACAGTGTTGACAGTTACTGTTTACTGTGAGTCCACTACGTGCCAGGAAGGTGTGCAAAGGTGTGTCAGGCATTTCCTTCTCAATCCTGTGACTGCCCAGAAGAGGCTGCTAGTAGCCTCCTTTCAAAGATCAGAAAGGTGGCATGACTTGGCAAGGTCACCAAGCTGGGCTGGGAACCCGGGTCCAGGCTTCTATGGGGCTGGTGCTTTGACTCCAACCTGCACTACTCCTCTGGGCCTTTGTCATTGCTCCGAGGGCACAGACGTGGGGGGACCTGCTCCGTGGTGGCTTAGAATAGGAAAAGAAGTGGGCTGTGTGGTTTGGATGTTAACACAGGACAACGCTGGTGCCGGGTTCTGGAGGATCTCGGTACCAGGACTGAGGTGGTGAATAGTATTCTGGGTGGGTGTCAAGGGTGAGCTGAGTGAGCTCGGAAAGGTGCTGCAAGCCCTCTGGGAGGGACATCTATGAAAGGAGTTGGGCGCTGGAGGAAAGGGCTCTCTGCCTTCCCTGCAGGCTTTCAGACACCAGAAGTGATCCTGGCAGTAGCAGCTTTCGCAGGTCACATGGATGCAGCTGGAGTGGAAGACAAAGCTGTGGCCCAGCTTCCTGGTGTGGAGGTGGCTGTAGGAGTCCAGAGCACACAGTGGCTTCCGGGACAAGAGTTTGAGGGCAGAGGGTTCAGAGGACATCAACAGTGGCCTCCAGGAGAGCCGGTCTCAGCAGATTCCAGCCCCCACCGCAGAAGAAGCTTCCAAAAATGGGGAGACAGGGAAGGAAGTGGTTCTGCGCTACGGGGGCCTGGTTTCCGGTGAGGAAGGTTCCAGAGTATCAGGTGGGGAACCCAGGAGTGACACACAGCACATTGGCACTTGCTCCTTCATCAGTCTCTAGGAAACAATTCACCCTCACATCCCCTCCCCCAGTGTCTGGGGTGCCTGGTTCTGCCTGAGGTGGAGGCTGGTCAGGGAGGAAGTGGGTCACTGAGAGTGTGACCAAGGAACAGTGCATCTCCCTCCCCAGCTCCCCCCTTCTCTGTCCACTTTCTGGCCACCATGATAGGAGTGGCTCCTTCCACCTTGGAGCCTGCTGACCACAGCCTGGAACTTTTAAGACTGTGAACCAAAACAAACTTCACCTGCTACAAACTGTGTGTTTCTGGATTAGGTCCCATTGGACAAAGTGACTGGCGTCCAGGTCCCGCCTCCCATAGCACACTCAGCCATTAATTCATCAGTGCTGTAATCCACGGACAAGATCAGAGCCCACGACCTTCCACCTTCCTGATCACCTGCTGAAGCACCACCACGTTATACGTGCTTGAGCTTTTGCAGGGACATTTCTGGTCCACACCGCAAATGGCGGCCATCTTTGGAATTCAGCCGCCAAAACAGCTAAACATTCACTGTGTTCTTATTATTAGCCCAGCACCAGGGAGTCAGCCTTGACCCACAGGGACAGAAGTTCCTTCTACGTGAGCTGACAGTCAGAGAGGCAAAGCTAGGCCATATATAAATACATAAGTGTCACCCTGATGTCACCCTGAGGAGCCCAGGTGGTGAGGAATAAGGCAGAGGACCAGGGACCTCGGGAGAGAGGTGGGTGAGCTGAGAGGTTGGTGGCCTGGGGACCAGTTTCTAGGAGACAAACCAGTGGATTCAGTGGAGCAGAAGCTAACAGGGCTGCAGCTGATGGGGCTATGGACAAACACAGTCCAGTGGCTGGACGGGTACATACAGGCAGCCAGCCTGTCCTTGTGAGGACTTTGGACTCTGCTCTGAGCAAAGCAGGGACTGTGGAGAGTTGTGAGCAGAAACAGAGAACCTCTCACTCCTTGCATGCTTCCAAAGATGAGGAGCTCACCCCTTCATTGCTTATGGGATCTTTCTTGTCAGGAATGAAGCTGAGCCTCCTTGCATCTTTCCCCTATTATGGCCATGCTCTGAGAGGATTCCTCCCTCATCCTGTGATGCCTCTCTGTGCCTTCTCCATGCTGAACTCCAGCCAGCTCTCTGACAAAGCACTACATGCCTCAACCTGGACATTCACCTTGCTGCTCATCCCCATCTGTCCTTTCTCTAAAGCAAAGGGGTAAACACCAGCCCAAGGGTCAAATACGGCCTGCCATATGTTGTTATAAATAAAGTTTTATTGGCATACAGCCATATCTGTTCATTTACTGTTGTCTGTGACTGCTTTTTTGCTATGTTGGCAGAGCACAGTAGCAGCGAAGAAGACTGTATGATCTGCAAGAGTTCAGGATATTTGTAATCTGACTCTTTACAGAGAAAGTTTCTGAGCCTGTCCTAAATATGTGTACCTTAAATCTCACCACAATGTCCTGGGAACATAGTGAGGCTGAGGCACATTCCACACCTATAATCCCAGCACTCCTGGAGGCCGAGGTAGGAAGATTGCAAAATCAAGCCCAGCCTAAGTAATTTACACAATTTAAGTAGTACTCATCTCAAAATAGAAATTAAAAAGGGTCTGGAAATGTAGCTTAAAAAAAAAAATTAAAATAGGCCAAGACACCCCAAAAGTCCTAAGGTACAATATTCTCATGCTTTTGCACGATTCCAATATTAACTTATATGTATAAACACATTTTCAATTGGATTTTTATGCTTTTGTTCCCCATAAAGCTTTCTAGGGTGTATGGCTTGCAAAGTAAAAAGGTGTTTCCCTATGTTGCTATGAACTGTCACTATGATGGCCCCTCTGAGAAAGAACATTAGAAACTGCAGCAGGCGCAGGGCTGAGTGTGTGGCGGGATTGTCCAGCCACATCCACACTGCCCTTCCTGTCACCCCCTCCTTGGGAACCTGAGCTCTCCTAGGCTTTCCAGAGGACATGTTTTTTGGCTTTTGGTTTTTTGTTTTTTCCAATTACTATGGTCATGAAGCATAAAAAGAAAGCCCTGAATTGTTTTTATGGAAGAAAGAGAAAAAAAAAAAGACGTCACTAAATGCTTCACAATTTCAAAGATCCACACCTCATCCTGGGGCTAAAGAATATGGGTGACAAGCTGACAAGCTCAGCAGAGGAGCCTGAGAGACAAACTTTCCACCCTTCAACAGCACCTTTCAGAATCCTGCCCCATCCGGGACTGAGCCACGTGACCTCCTTGCCTGGGTCCTTATGGAGCTGTCTGTGCCACAGGTACCCAGACCCTCCTCCATGGGCTGCCCGGGCCTCCGTGGTGGGTGAGGAGGGAGCCCAGGGGCAGCAGCAGCGGGTGTCCTGGATGGGGCTTCGAAGTGTGCAAGAAGCTGCTGGAGACAGGACCCCGGCAGCTCTCCAGCCTCTGCTGGGGTGCAGGCTCACAGGGCCAGAAGTTCATGAGTGAAGTCTGTGGGTGAAGAGCTGAGAAACTGAGGCCCACCAGCGGGGAACCGGGTCGGCCTTTGGACCTTGACCCCAGACTGGGGGGAGGAAAAAAAGGGGCCACAGAGCTTTCACATGCAGACCATGCTCCGGGTCCCATGAGCAACCCCAGGCCTGCCCTGCCCCTTCCCCAAGGGCCTCTGCACACCCACACATCTCCCTGATGCTGTCTGGACAATGGGCCCGGCAAGGACCCAGATGCCAGCCCTCAGCCCATCGCTGCCTCCCGTGTCCAGGGTCATGTTAGGGTGGAAAGGCAGCTCCCCTGCCAGGTCCCCCAGCTGTAACCTGAGGCTGAGGTCATTTCCCTTTCTCATTTGTTCCATGAAAAAACCTCTGCCTGGATTTGTGGCTAGAAAGGCGCTGTGTAGGCTGAGCCCTGCGGTGATGGGCATGGCTGCACGGGAAGTGGGCTCCACCAGGAGTTGGAGTGCTGCCCGCTCAGGTGATGCCTGGGGCTGGCTAGGGCTGAGGCAGGCTGCCCGACTTTCTGAGCCCCATTTCTTGTAAATCTCCTAGAACTGTGGGTCAAACGGATCCCTAACGTTCTTGTCTCCCCTACCTGTTCCTTTCTTCTCCCCTTTCTCTCCCTCTCTACTCCAGATTGGACCCAGGCCATTGCTGAGCGATGTCCCCAACTCTTTGTATTTTTTTTTATTATTATGAGACGTGTCACTAAATTGTCAGGCTGGCCTTGAACTTGCAACCCTCCTGCTTTAGCCTCCCAAGTAGCTGAGATTACATGTATGACCCATTGTACTCAGATTCTAGTTTCTATTAATAACAAATGGCTGATTAATTTTTTTGTCCAAGATCAAAAATCCCAAGATATGGGGCTGGGGATTTAGCTCAGTGGTTCCGGCGCCTGTCTTGCAAGCGCAAGGACCCGGGTTCGAGCCCCAGTAACCACATACCTATACTGGGTGTGGAGACTCACGCCCAGCAGCAACCAGTACCACATACCACAGTGCCGGGCGTGGTGGCTCACGCCTGTAATCCCAGCACTCAGGAGGCAGAGGCAGGGATGCGATGTGAGTTGGAGGCTGAGCTCGGGGCCAGCCTGGACCACAAAGTGAGATCCTGTCTCAAAAAACCTAAAAAAAAAAAAAGCCCAAGATATATACACCAGATGAGACAACTGAAACCCACGCCATGGGCTAACAGGGAGGCTCTCAAGTCTGGGAGGAGGCTGACCAGCTCGAGGAGCATACAAATTGCCTCACCCACCTATGAGTCTAGGCATCCTGCCTTTCACTCCATCCTTCCATTCTTCTGCGTATCTTCTTCTCTGTCCTTCCTGCTGTTCTTTCATTCACCCACCCAGACGCTACTTCCTCCTTATTCCTTGCCCCTCCTTCATTCATCCCATCCATCTCATCTTTTGTCCACTCTCCTTTCTCCTTTCCTTCCTTTCTTCCATTATCCCATTATTCTTCCCCCTTCTTAATCCTTTCACCCCTTCCTTTCATTCAACTGTCTCTCCTTTCTTCCACCCTCTCTCCTTCACTGTATCCACCCAACCATCTGCTTCCCTCTACCCACCTAGCCATCCATATATCCATTGATAAAGTGATCGTGGCCACCTACTTGAGCTGGATCCTGCTTGGATTTACATATCCACATCTACATTCCTGTCTAAATTTTGCACTCTGAATAAACCATGAGCCTCTTCTGGAAATATCTCATAAGAAAGATACTCCCAAACTTTAAGATACAACATGAGAAATGCAGCACAGGAGGTATATTCACAAGAATTAATGGAAGTCAAAAGGAGCTGGTCAGGGCGTTCCTAAGGGCTTGGGGAATGGGCGTTCTCCATGCAGAGGAGGAAGGCTTTCAGTTGAATGGGCAGAGACACAGAAACGTGGAAAAGCACAGAGGCTGTTAAACAAAAAAGCATATCATGTCAGGAGAGGCCATGAGTGTGGAGAGGAAGGAGGCTAGGGAGTTAAGCAGGGGTCCAGCTCCCGAGGCGATGTGGCCTGGCCAAGGTGAAGGGGGTCAGATGGAGACAGTGGATGGTACTGAGCACTATTTAGGAGACAGAGCAAACAGGAGGGACAGGTGAGCATTAGCAGCACTGAAGGAATCCCCACTGAGTGGTCAGGACAATGGCACTGGAGCTGGAAAGTGTGAAGAAAGGCAGGGGTAAGAGGGCAAGTAGGATCTGGGTCCAGGTAGGGGAAGCTGAGGCCTTGGGGCTTCCAGAAGGAGGCAACAATGGCACATGGGCACACAGATCTGGTGTACAGGATCGAGCTGAGCCTTGGTGTCTATCAGCTCAGCTGCCCACGGCTGCCCTTGGGCCAAGGTTGGGCACCATTCATTCATTCATTCACTTCCAAAATTCTCCATAAATACCTTGCTCCTGATTCTTGTGTGCTGAAGTCTAACAGGTCATAGATGCCCTTGGCTTCCAGGGGCCTCCCTCTCCATGATGATGATTTCTACTGGATGTTTCAGGAGCTGAGTCTCAGAGAGGTGATGATCTTCCCAAGGACACACAGCAATGGTAGCTAGGCAGGAGTGGAATCTGAGGCTCCAGGGGCTGTTGGGTAGGAAGTAGGACTGAGTGGGGCTTCAGAGTCCCAAAGCAAGCTGTGCCAGCTGCTGTCTGACTCGTCTTGGATTTATGCTGTAGCCCATGGCCCAAAACACAGACACAGGAGAATGGAGGGACACCCAAAGGGACAGCCAGTATTGGTGGCCAGATATCCACTGCCCTTCTGGGCTGTTTGGTCTCCACTGTCTTTTCCTGCTAGAACTGACCTCCCCTTGTCACTCCTCAGTCCTGCCCATGTCCTGTGTTTCCTGGCTCAGCCCTGAGTCCACCCGACATCTTCATCCTGTCTCCTGGCACGCCTCTTTCCTCAGTCAGACCCTGCGCCTTGGTCTGCGTGGACACTGAGTTGGCTGTGGGGTCTGAGACATGTCACCTGGCCACGCCATTTTTCCTGTGGAGTGGTACTTTGTGGGTTCACAGACTGGAGCAGGTGTGGTGCCCAGAGCCCACCTTTAGAATGTGCTGAGCAGAAACTGAGGCTAGAAGGGAGAGCGTCCCAACTCATGCCTCCCGGGCACTCACGTGCCCAGGCTCTGTCTGCACAAGTCTACAGCATGTGTCCTGTTACCCTCCCTTCATCTGTAGGTGGGGAAATCAAAACGCACAGGGGGTTGGTAACATACCTGGGTCACACTGGTAAGTAAGGTGCAGGGCTTCCATTTGAGTCCAGACTATGTAGCACCAGTCTCTACTGCCCCACCCCGGGCTGTGTTTGCTCTCCAGGCTCTATGCTGGCCATTACCTTTCTGAAAAAAAGGGGGACCACATTCACCTTGGGAAGAGAAGGCCTACCATGCTCAGTATGGAGACAAGATGGCCAGGGGACATGGGGACCAGTAGGGAACTTTTGGAATCCCTTCCCCCTCTCTTCACTTGGCTAGCTGCTGCCCACCTCTTGGGCAGGACTGAACTTGGGACTGAACTCAGCGATCAGCACTCTCCAGGTACCTGTGGTGGACTGATGACAACCTCACTGTGTGTAACACTTTCTCTCACTGGGCACTGGGCCAAGTGCTTGGCATGTTCTCTCCATGAACTTTCAGTCTGTTAGTTCCCGATGTGACCAGGTAGAGAGGTCTCTGGTGGAAGTGGCAAAAGCCCACTGGAAGCAGCTTAGAAGAAAGCTGACTCTGCTGGTGAGCCCGGAGGTCCCAAGAGCACCAGCCTTTCTTCCTGTCTTTTTAGATTGAGCCATGAGATGAACAGGTCCCATCATGGCCCCAAAACAATGGGACCTATCAACTCTAGAGGGAAACTTGAAATTGTGAGCCAAGATAAGCCTTTCTTCTTTTTAAATTGATTTATCTCAGGAATTTGTTCTAGTAAAAGAAAACTGACTAACACAGAAGCCTTCTAAATATGTCAGGTCATGTTTTGCCTCTGTTCAAAACCTACCATGGTCCCCACCCACTCAGAGCAAAAACCAGTCTGCACCAAGCTTCGTCTCCCTTTTTCCCTTCTTCCCAGCTACTCCTGCCCTTTTCCTTAGCCCTGGCTCCTTGGTCTTTGTGGAGCTCTCCGTGGTCCTGAATCGCCTTATGGTCTTTTCCCTGAGCAACTGTTTCTTTGGGAAAGGGTTGAGGGGAGCAGATCTGGAAAGCCCAGAGAACCTACCCCTCCTTTCTCCCTCTAGGTTAGACTTTTGTGTTTCCACTGAGGAATTCAGTCCTACTTCGTTTCCTTATGCTAAATCTTTATGTCTTGACTGAGTTGGCATCTTCTCAAGAGGAGCTCCCGGGCTCTGCAAAACTGGGGCAAGTCTTCCTTTTAGAGTTCAGATGGGGCCCTATACTACCCAGGTGGTTAATGTGGTGGTTTATGTCTGATCCCACTGTTTATTTGTAGGCTCCAAAACACTGCTGCAGAGAGACGATGGCAGTAAACAATGGTGGGAAAATGAAAGAATTCATGAATGAAATGAATGTGTGGAAGAGGTCTGGGGTGAAAGAATGCTTTCATCAAGTTAGTTCCATCTTCTGATTAGACCAAAATTAGCCTCTCAGGTGCTATGTTGGGAAGAGTTGGGCATAGTTCTCCCTCTAATGAGGGCACAATTTAGTGAAGGAATAGTGTTTGATAACCTGGGCTCCATGTTGCAGATGGAAAGACTAAAGCTCAGAAAGCTAACAGTTCTGCAGTTATATAGCCCAGTGGTTACAGAGAAGAACTTGATTCTCTCCCCTTTGGTCTGAATCTTGTCCTCATCCCTGCCCACCCCATCACTTCCTTTCTGTAGATGATAGTTTATGCTCCTGTGTGATGCAGATGCTGGATGAAACCTACCTCTAGGAGAATTTCCAAACTCCAAGATTTCAGGAAATATAAAGACCTATGGGCTTTGTCGCTATTCTTTGGGCAATAGCTTCTGGGGTCTTGAGCACCACCCCGGGGATGCTATCAGCTCCTAATCAGTGATTGTGTTGTCCAAGTGTCACCAGAGTCAAGGTAGGAGGCACTTTCCTTCCACAAGCTAGAGTCTTGCAATAACCACAAAGACTGTTGCATACCATGGGAAGTTTTTATCATGGATAGTAAACATGATATGGGCCAACCTGGCCTCAGTCTGTCCATGGCCACTGGCCCAAGGCAAAACATGTCAGATCCTCTAGTTGGTCTGTAAGCCTGGGGAAATTCCACTGGTTCCCGACCTGGAGTCCTTCCCTGAAAAGCTTCAGAGGGCTGGAAATGAAAGGCCTTGGGACAGAGTCCATGTGCACTTTGGAGAATTGCCAATTCAATAACCACATTAGTGTCTGAAGACTCCTGTATGTTGGCTTCTGGAACAGTAGGAGCTGGATTCAACAAGGCTTTGATAATTAAAAATAGGCCACTATGTGAAGTTACACAATAAAGGCTATTTGCTTAAAGGACAAAGGTTTTGAAAACATGTTTTCTTAGTCCCTTTGGGTTGCTATAATAAAATACCATCGATCAGGTGGCTAATAAGCAACAGAAATTGACTTCACACAGTTCTGGGTCTAGGAAATTTATCATCAAGGTGCTGACAGATTTAGTACCTGGCTCTCTTGGTCTTCAGTGGTATCTTTTTACTGGGTCCTCACATATTAGAAGGAATGAGGCAGCTGTCTGGGTCTTTCATTAAATGATACTATTCCTTTGTACAAGTGGCTCCAGCATCCCAAGGCCACACCTTCCAAGAACAACCCAAGGTATTAGGTTTGAACATGTGAATGTTGGAGAACCTAAACTCTCAGACATCACACATGGAGTCCATGACAGAAAGATAACCCAATGGATAAGTGGGGGGGGGGAGACTCCAGGTTATACCCAGATAGACCATCCAACGCTTGAAGGGGATAACTTGGCTTCTGCTCAGAAAAGCTTTGGGGATCAGTCTTCGGGGAAAAGGAGGAGGAGCAAGTTTAGGGCCTGGCGCCCTGATAGGAAAGCTTCTAAAGACTGGCTTTAGTGACCTTTTAACTCAGGCTGAAACCTGGGGCGGTCAGTAGGGAATCCAACAGCACCCCAGCACATCACACCATCTTGTCAGCCTAGCGAGCCACAGACAAGGTTACCTGAACAGCAAGCACTGGGGTCTGGGCAGGGTCCCCTTCCTGGCGTGTAGACATCATTTTCTTGCAGTGTCCTCACATGGTGGAAAGAAAGAAATCCTCTTTCTCATGTTTCTTCTTACAAAGGCACTAATTTCACCCTCAGGGCTCCACCCTCATGACCTATCAGCTTGAAAAGCTGCCATCTCCAAATTCTGTCATAATGAGGGTTAAGGTATCATCACATAAATTTGGGGGAACATGAATATTCATTCCGTAGCAACTCACTACTGCTCTCTCTGGAGGAGCCATGGAGCAATCCCAACCCACGGCAGCGGTGATGTCATCAGGTGCACCCCATGCCCACCAGACTCACCTCTGACCCAGGAAACAGACCCAGGGGAGTCAACAGCCTGGAGAGTCTTGGAGGAGTCAACAAACCTGTTTGTGCCCACCTGGAAAATGGGGCCAGTCAGGGGGTCCCCAAGAGCTCCTTGACCCAACTGCCAGGGCTCCCACCCTAGATGCTATGGGGGCAGGGCTGGTCCTCCAGGAAGAGCAGGCTCAAATGCTGGCAGCAGTTGTAGCTGGCCGCCCACGCACAGACAGGCAGGAGGCAGGGTGCTGCAGCCTCGTTGCCAAGAGCACAGAGAACTTTCCACTAGGTCCAGATTTTTTCATTGCCATGGCAACCACAGGGGGGTGGAAACAGGATTCCTCAGAATTCTGAGCAGATTATATGGGGGAAGAAAGAACAAGAAAGTAAGCCCTGAGCTAGCAAGGTCAGGACCAGCACCCAATAGGCCCCACCCTACCCTCTGCCCTCTTCACTCCCTTCTCCCTCATCCCTCTCCCTCTTTTCTCCTCTCTCTATATCCCTTCTTCCCACTCCCTTCCCTGGGCCCTCGCCCTCAGGGACTACGAGTGCAGCTGGTGTCATTGGCATGTTCTAGGCACTAGGTACCATGCCAATTGCTTTATACTGTGAGCTCACTTCTCCTCTCAGCCCTGGGCAGTGAGCACTATGATCATACCCACTTTACAGATGAGGAAGTGGAGGCCCTGGAAGGTTCAGTGGCTCGCCCAGTGCACACAGGAAGCAGCAGACTCCAGCACTGCATCCCTGACCTGTGGTGTCTGGATTGGCTTCCTCATTTGAGAAACTCAGGGGTGCTAATGAAATGGGAGTGGGCAGGGAACAGAGAGGAGGCAAGACAGCCCACGACCGTACTCTGGAGACCCCACACGTTCTCACATCTCCCCTCCCTCTGTCTGAACCTCTTGTGAACTCTTGGTTTAATCCAAAGTGGAGGGCAATGGCAACTGCTGGTACCACTGATACCACGGGGCTGACAAGCTGTTCTTGGCTAGCAGTGCTTTCTGGTTCAGGGCCAAAGAAACCCCGTTGGCTAATGGACATCATTAAGAAGCCTGGGAGGCCAAGACCCGGGTGTCATTCCCAGCATCCTCCCACCCTCCCCTGGGGAGTGAAGAAGAGACCCTGGCCCAGGAAGCCTGGCTTTGCCACCCTGCAAGACACAGGTTCAGAATTCTCGGGCCTCATCGCTGTACTGGGGTCTTCCAAGTGATGGTGAGGGACGGATAAAGACACTGTGGAACCAGCAGACAATCACTCAGCCCTGCTGGTCATGTGGCAGGGCCTCGTGATGAGGTCTCAGACACCCCACCAAACCCGAGACGGAGAAAAATCCGCTTCACTCGAGGAATCTTCCATTCATGGCTTTAAAGTTAGCAAGCTCCTTTCCAGGCCGGCTCTGCCTGCTGCTCACTCTTCTCTGGCTTCAAACCCTGAGGCTGTCTCCCCTTGCTCACTGCCTGTGCCCCAATTTTTGTTCCCCTGGTCCCTCTGTATATTGTCTCACAATTCTTGCAAATCTCTTGCTAGAGTTTCCAAGAGAAACCTCTTCCTTACTATCACCATGATCGGAGAGAACTGTCCCTCTTGACTGTCTCCTTGGCTGCTTTCCAGGCTACTGATTGGCTGCCCTGGGTCTAGTGTCCTTCTAGTCCAATCCGATGAGGCCAAAAGGTGGATCTTATGTTATCAACTCTTTTTGTTAAGATGATAGATGTACTTTCTCAGTCTTTAAATCACTTGTGGATTCTTTGACCTGAGCAGTCATATAAGTAACTAGGAGTTGTGCCATGTGGTCCGGTGATTCTTTGGTTACTCTTCTATTGCAATAGTCAGTTAAATTGGGGTTTCTACTGGCAACCAAAGCCTGATGGCCAGCACCCCAATTCTTGAGTTTACAGCGAAAATGGATCCAGAATGTTGCCCCCAGAAACCCGGAGGTCCCGCTTCCGCTTCTGAGTCTTCCCCCAGGGACCAGGAAAAAGTGCCTAAGGGGCTTCTTCACCTGCAGTCATTGGTGACTGTTCCTTGGTTCCAAAATGCCTCAGCAGGAAAGAACAGAGCTCACGTTCACCTCACCCCTCCCGCCATGTTGCTCAGGGGAGGACCCTGAAACACAGACTGGGCTCTGAGGGCATGTGAGCACTCCGTGGGAGGAGCCAGTTTTCCATCACCAGTGTGGGGTGCATTGCCAGCCTTCACAGGGCTCAACACAGTCTCCAAGCGAGCCAGCCCTCCCTCTGTCTCCCCTACTCCTAGAGCCTCACAACCAAAGGGACCACAGCAGTAACCCACATATCGTTCCTGCTGCAGTGTGTGGGTGGAGGAACCAGCCTAGCCCTGCACAGGGAGGCTGGAAGGCAGGGTGGCTGTGGTGGTGGTAGAGGACCTGGTACTCCAGAGCAGGCCTGGGCGTCAGAGAACACTCAGCCCAGTTCCTCCATCCCACCGCCTCTGGTGCTGCAGAATCACCCCCCCAGTGTTTCATTCCAGGCAATTTGTCCCCATCATGGCTTACCCCTCATACCTGGAGTGCGCATGCCTAACCCTGCCATGCCCACCCAGGTGTGTGGTCTCCCACAAGCCTCAGCTTCAGAATCCTCCCAAAACTGCCATTTCTGTCCTTTTTCTAAATGAAGGTGGACAAACTACAGCCTAAGTGCCCCACAAGCCCCACAACTAGCCCACCACCTGCTTTTGTAAATAAAATTTCACTGAAACACAGTCACATTGTTTGCTATTGTCTGTAGCTGCGTTTGCTCTGCAAAGGCTAAGTTGTGTGGTTGTTACAGAAGTCACATGGCCCACAAAAGCTTGAAATTCCAGGTGTAATTGAAATGTATGGTGGATATTTAAATTTTAGAAACTGTTGCAGTAATAGACACATTGCCATGTATCCCCTTTAAAATATGCCCCCTCACTTTGAACACAGTTATCCTATCATTTTTGCCACTTTCTGAAGCAGTTCCAGAAGTCCTCTTTCTTAAATGTCTTCAGATGCATTGTCATGGCTGCTGGATGTCTAGAATCAAGTTGAAACATTTCCTTTCATGGTTGTTTTGACTTTGGAGAAGAGCCAGAGACACATAGTGCCACATCCAGTGAACAAGCTGGACATGGGTCACTGCAATATTTTTATCACACCTTCTAAAGACAGTCATGAAAGAGAACTTCCAGAGCTGCTTCAAAGAGTGGCAGGATATGCAAGAGAATATTCTGAGGGAGTTACTGGCTGCCATGGATTTGATCAGCATGCCATTTGATCAGGCCTTGTATTCAATCCCTGCCCTTTACTGAAAGCTTTCTAACCTTTATCCCAAAGCATCGCCAATCTGTCTCCACGTGGCCTAGGAGACCTCGGCGACAGCTGTCAAGCGTGGATCTCCCTCTTCTTGGATCTGGTGAACAACACTCCGCGGTGTCAGATGCTCTGAGGTTTGGACAGCGTGGTCCAGTATTGGCTCCCAGAGCATGGGAGGTCAACAAAATGCTCAGGTATGCTCACGCAGCCTTTGATAAGTCTTGGTTTGGTTTCCTTTTTGGGCCTTTGTCCCATCTCTTGCCTCATAGGCTATTTTGAATCCTTAATCTCTGTCCAGCTATGAGACAGTCCACCCAATATCATGTTTTCCATACATTTATTCAGCTTCTTTTCTATGCAGTCACCAAGTTGTCAAGTTTGAAAGAGCCCCTTGGAGACCTCCATGCCAGGTTGGAACTGACCCACTGGTTCATATTTCCAGTCCCATTAACCAGCCTGCTGGGTGCTATGACTTCTATCCACCTACCGTCTGCAAAGGCTCCATTTTACCTTTTTTAAAAAAATCAGTTCTGGGGATTGAACTCAGGGCCTTTATTCTGTCTCAACCCCGGACCCCCTTTTAAATTTGAGACAAGATCTCGTTAAGTCAGAGTTGCCTGGCTGGGTGTCAACTTCAGGACTCTCACAGCCTCCCTCCCAGAGGCTGGGCTTGTAGGCCTGTGTCTCCACTTTCCTCTCTTAAATTAGCTTGTTGTGGGACATTTCATCAAATATTTGGCTGGGCTTCTAGTCTCAAGGATCGCTGCTTACCTTTTAGAACTGCAGAACAGAAGAGACTTTGGAAATAACCTAACAGGTTCTTTCTTCCCACAAATGGGGAAACTCAGGCCCAGCAAGCGACTGTCCATAGTGACAGAACTTGGCAACCGAGCCAGGAGGAGGGTTCCCTTCACATGACACCTCAATGGTCAGACCAGATAGTACCAGAAGTGACTGCTGTGATCCAGACATGTCACAGACCATGGCAACAGAAGATCCTTGATGCTCACACTGGCCTAGGGTGGGTATTAAGGGTGAGGGTTCAGGTATCCCCCACACTGACCTCCAGAGACCCAGGTTTCTTCCATCTGGTGGGGCCTCCAGGGCCAGGAGACAGAGCACAGGACCCATCAGGACAGTCTCACATCTACCTAGCTGGATACCACGGAACTCTACTCTGGCCTTCGCTGCTGCCTGCATCCTTCCTGCAGACCTCGGCCTTCTCTCATTCAGCACCTGTCCATTTAGGAAGATACTGCCTGTGGTCCGGCTGGCCATTGGATGAGGAGGCAGCCCAAGTCCCCAGACAGAGGGGCTGGAGTCACTGAGCAGCTGGCGTGTGCTTGATAATCACCCTGGCTGTGTGGAGGGGAAAATAGGAAGCCGCAGCTGGCGAGTTTGCAATTGGAGCCTGCCCACGCACAGCCACAAACCCTTCCCCTGCATTTCAATGTGCCTGGTGCCACAGGGGAGGAAGCCATTCCCACCTCTAAGAAGAGTCACTCAGATGAAGGGGGCTCACGCTGCCCTCTCTGAGGGTGGTCATGTAAGACTGGAAACTAGCTTCTCTTCTTAAGGCCTTGTTTCCAGCAGGGCCACTCCACACTGGCCCTTTTCCTGGGAGGCACGAGACAGTGTGGGTTCTCGGTCCCACGTTCAAGGCCACCTCTTCCTAGCCACCCCCATCCTCTTTCTAATGAAACATGCCCTTTCCTGAGGCCATGCAGCACTGGGGATCCTGGAGTCACGTCATGCTCGGTCCTGCAAATTTTTGTCAGTCGACCTTAGGCAGTCCAGTGAAATGTGCGGATTGAGCAAAAGTAAAGTATATGTAAAAGAACATCGTATAGTGTTTCCATGAATATTCAGTTTCTCTGTGTCACTCCACTCGGTCACCTGGATGCTTTTCCAGGCTGCCCCCAGCCAGCTGCCACTTATAGATCAGCTGGTACATCTGCAATCTTCAATGGCCCTGGAGGTAGGAGGTAAAAGGTTCTCCACCCCACACATACCCGCCACAGAGCTCATTGATGGGGCCGTGCGGCATTTGTAACCTGAGCAAGTAACAGGCTCCATGAGAGCCAACCTCACAAAGACTACACAGTCCTGCATCCAGAAGCGGTTTTAAGAAGACATCTCAGTTCTCATTTTCACTGTTGAAAAACGAGCTCCTAATCCACAGCAGACTTTTGTCTCTTCCAAATTCTCAAACACCCTAAAGCTCAGCTCAGCCAAGCCCAATCCACAGTCTGTCCCCCAAGTCTTCTTCCCTTCCATCCCCTCGGGCTGTGTGCAGGCTGGGAGTGAGGTGGGGAACAAGGACACCTGCAGATTCACAAATCTTCTCTTTTGTTTTGTTTTGTTTTGTTTTGACACAGGGTCTCGCTTTGTAGTTCAGACTGGCCCTGACCTCAGCCTCAAACTCACATCATAGCAATCCTCCCGCCTCTGCCTCCCAAGTGCTGGGATGACAGGTGTGAGCCACCAAGCCCAGAACTGTGGTATGTGGTACTGGTTGCTGCTGGGTGTGAGTCTCCACACCCAGTATGGTATGTGGTTAACTGGGGATCAAACCCAGGGCCTTGCGCTTGCAAGACAGGCGCCGGAACCACTGAGCTAAATCCCTGGCCCACAAGTCTTCTCTTTATGCTGGTATCTGTTTGGGGTTCCTTCTCCAGCTGTAAATGCCAAGAGAGGAGGACTGCAAATTTGGAGGTTGGCTTTGTACTTTATATAATTCCAAGCAGATAATTCCCACTGGTATAAGGAGCTCCCTTATATCCTTGGCCCAGATTTGCTAGTTGCTCGCCTTTTGTCCCATTCACTCTCTCTGAATCCACATTATATATACATTATATATTTAATGTATGTAAATTTTTTCTGAAGTCATTTGCAGATAAGCTGAAGATATCTTTCCTCCTTACCACTGAATACTTCTGTGGGAATTTCCTAAGAAAAAGAACATTCTCTTATATAATCACAGTACAGTTATTATCAAAATCAAGAAATTAAAACAACCCAGCAATAATGCTATTTTCTACTTCACAGACCATATTAAAATGTCTTCAATTGTCCCAGTGATGTCGTTTTTAATTTTCACAGCCCAAGAAGCCAATCTGTGGTCTTGAATTGCATTTAGTTGTCATATTTCATAAGGAGAAATTATTTTATGGTTCATTTTTTCTGAATCTCACCCCTCTCCAAAAGTGCTTAGTATAACACTCAGCCTAAAAGTAACTCAGTAAAATTTAGATTTGAATTGCAAACAAAAGTTTCAAAAGTAATAATTATAGATTCTCATACCATATAGCAAATACTGTAATTACATATCCAGTAGTCCTTACCTGGACTGAGGGGTATGGTGGTGTGGCTAGCTGAAAAAACATGTGTATGGATGAGTGGATATGTGGATGATGGATAAGATGGTAAGTAAATAGGTGGATAAGGAATAGCTGGATGGAAAGATAGATGATAGATGGACAGATGGACAATAGATTAGTTGATGGGCTGGATTATATGAATGGATAAGTAGAGAAATTAGTGAATTTGCAAATGGATGATGGATGGTTAAAGGGACAAATAGATAAACAGGAATTTTATGGTGGTTGTTAGTGCCTAATAGTCACAACTGATACACTGGATGTGGTAGTCAGGTGGGCTATAACTCCTCAGAGCAAATGTAATTATCATGTACCACAAACATGTACACAAAACTAAGAGGAAAGAAGAGTGTCTTGATTCAGGCTCCAACTTTGCTCCTTCCCCATTCAGGACCACATCAATATCCTCTGCAAAACCAGAATGTGCGACTGAAGGTCGTTGTTGATCCCTTCCTGTTTGGTCTAACTCTGGCTCATGGAGCCAGTGCATGATGGAGCCAAGATTTGGAGCTGGACAACCTGGCTCAAAAGTGGGCTTCTGTTTGTCCTCTCCCACCCTACTCCACCTCCCAACCGGGGATCAAGCTCAGGACCTTGTGCTTGTGCAGCAGGCACAGTGCTACTGAATAAATCCTAGACTTATTTTTCTATTTTTCTTTCTTTCTTACTTTCTTTTTAACTGTTGTGCTTTACTGCCACTATTGGAACAGTGCAAGAAAGGAAGTTACCCAAGCCAGCCAGGGGCTCCTTGTTCCCCAGGATGGAGCTCCCTACTTCCCACCCTGCCAAGCCACTGGCCCAGCCCAGCGCCCTGCACCAGGAAGCACCTGGGCTTGGTCCACATCTCTCCGCCCTGCCTAGAGCCAAGGAGGGATACAAGTGGCCTGTTCCACAGGCCCCTCCCTGCCCGCTTTCCTCCCAGCTCAGCCTTTCTGCTCCTGTCTGATCCTGTCCTCAGAGGCCTTGTCAACACACACACACACACACACACAGACACACACACACACACACACTGGCTTGCAAGGCTTCCTCTCCCCTCCATTCACTATCAGAGAGTAGTCAGTTGGAAAGTCCATTTCCAGCATAGGACAGTTTTCATTCTTCTTGGTAATTTCATTTTGTGGGACAAGGTGAGTATCAGAATCTCTTTAAAATATAGGACCTAGGGAAGTTTGGGAAATGTGTCTGTGTGGAGTTGACACTTGGCTCCTTGGCTGAGCTGCCTGGACTGGGCCCAGATCTGGCTGTGCCGGAAGTCTGCCGATATGAGCTCCCCACAGTTCTCAGAGGAAGTCGAGGGCCTCAGTTCCTGTGCCTCAGCTTCCCTGATCCTACACCAGGTCAGGAATGGTTCCCCTCCTTCCCCAGGTCACAGCTCTCTAGCTAGAAGGGAGATCACCTGGAAAAGACCACAGAATCAGTGCTGGTGAGAAGTAAGACTTGAGCCTAATGTAATAGAGAGCAAAGAGCCCCTGAAACCCAACCTAACAGCTATTTCCAACGCAAAGGCAAAGGCCTTTGCTAAAAGCTGTCCCTGCTGGTGACCCAAAGTTGTAACTAGGCCAACAGTCTGCTTTGTGATTTCAAGTTGGAGGAGAGGGGTCAATATTATTGACAACCCTTCCTCAAACATCCCTTTTTTGTCCAGAACACACACATGATATGAGTACAGACTATATACCACTCATTCTGGGAGGCTGAGGCAGGAGGACTATAGGTTTGAGCCCTGAATGGGCAATTTAGTGAGACCTGGGCTCAAGAAAAGGAGTTTTCGAGGGGCCTAGGACTAAATCTCAGTGTGACGATGCTGGGTTTCATTACCAATATGGGAAAAAAGAATCAGTTGGATAGATTAAGTACATGTAGACAATGGGAGCACTATACAGCTAGATAAGAGAGAGAACTCTCTCTAAAGACATGAAATAATTTCTAAGACATATTGTTAAAGGAAAAGATAGGCTGTAGAAGTAACTAAGTAGTTCATTATTTTTGTAGAATGGGGGAAATACATGTATGCACATACATATTTCCTTGTATTTTCAAAGAGAAACCATTGATGATATTCCAAAACTAATAAAAACAAGGGAGATAAACATAGTTGGATGTAGAATGTGCTGAAAGTAACTTAATTAATAGTTCTGGCTTGGGATCGAGTAAATAAAAACAAAAGAAAAAAATTAATGACTCTCTAAAGATTTCATAAATCATATTTGAGCCAGGCATGGTAGTATACTCCTATAATCTCAGCTACTCAGAAAGCTGAGGCAGGAGGATTACAAGTTCAAAGCCAGACTGGACAGCATACTGAGACTCTGTCTCAATAAATTTTTTTAAAAGGGTTGGTTATGTAGCTTAGCGGTAGAGTGTTTGCCTAGCAGGTGTGAGGCTCTGAGATCAAACTCCAATGCTGAAAAACACACACACACATACACACACACACACTAACAGGACAAGTAAAGAACTTAATTATACTTCATATGGTTATGCCAAGTTACCAGTATAACCATATGGTAAAAAATGGTTTCAGAGGCCTTTAAAACACTACTATGACTATATATTCTACAGAGAAAAAAAATACACTCAAAGCAACTACATTAGCTTGGGTATTTATTGTTATGTAACAGTCCTGGTGCAATTATTTCAAAACTGTTTTTATGACAGATGAAATAAACAGATGAGAAAGATTGTATGAACAATTAAGCCCCAATTGAACACATACATCCAAGGATTTCGGGAAAAGAAATAGTGTATGAAGTTAAAAAGTTAAAATTTTACCCTACATTGCTGGTTATGGGTGTGCACACCTGTAATCCAAGCACTCAGGAAGCAGAAGCAGGAGGATCACCAGGAGTCAAGGCCAGTCTGAACTACATATTAAGACCTTATCTCAAAACAAACATTTACACTTGGGACTGGGAATTTAGCTCAGTGGTTTCAGTGTCTGCCTGGCAAGTGGAAGGTCCTGAGCTCAATCCCTGGTACCCACATACAACAATGCTGGACGTGGTGACTTACACCCATCAGCAATCAATACCGCAGACCACGATGCCAGGTGTGGTGGCTCACACCTGTAATCCTAGCACTTGGGAGGCAGAAGCAGGAGGATTGCTGTGAGTTTGAGGTTTGCCTGGGCTACATAGTGAGCTCAGGGCCAGCCTGAACTACAAAGCAAGACCCTGTCTCAAAAAAAAAATCTTGGAAGCAATAATACTTCAATAGCCATAAATGCATTTATTGTCTAGACTGTGATCTCTAAGTACTAATAAAATCCCAGGACTCACTGGGGATATGACTGATTCCAGCCCTCAAGCAGAAAATAGACAGGATGAGTCTGGATCATCTTGTGCTTAAAAGTGAGAAGGTGATTAACCAAAAATTAACCAGGATCCTGTCAAAAGGGCACAAGAAGCAACTGGAATGAGCTCCCATAGGCCAAAGATGGTGACCTTTATTTGGCAAGAGAAATAATGACCAAAATGGATTGAAACACTTTGTATAGTTTTCAAATCTTTGGAAGCCTCTTCCTAATGATCAGTCTTATCTTTAACAGTGAGGCAACCTGATAGAATAATCTTCCGGATGTGAGCCCACAAGTCTATAGCATTACCCATGATGCCTTTCTTCCCCAAACTATACAGCCTGAGTCTACTTAAATGTTCTGATTCAGCTTCACTTTATAGCAAAACGGAGGGACAGGAACACAGTAATGACACCAAGAGACACAGTCAGCCACACCAAGATGTGGGAACCTCTACAGAGTGTTTGTCTGAATGCCTTTAGCAATTAAATGGCATTGTTTAGAGAGGAAGAATAATGAATGGGAAGAATCTTCAGAGATACACCAACCAAAAGCAGTGTGTGAGCCTTGTTTGGATATCAGTTCAAAACGAGCAACCGTAAAAAGCTATGTGGAGACAACAGGGAAATTAACATACTAGCTATTAAGCAATTAAATGTTAATAGTGGGATGATAATGGTATTATAGTTTTTAGTTACTAATAGGTAAAGCCAAGTGTTCAGTCTAAAAAATGGGAATGTAGTTCATTGTACCATACTACTCTCTCTGTTACTGTTTGAGTTTGGACATTTTCATAAGAAAAAACTTATACAAAAAGGACTCAGTAGTAGCAGAAGTCCAGTTTTTCACAGATCTGGTCCCATTCTCTGGTCAGAGACAGCCACAAGTCCAGGCCAACTTAGCCAATGGGAACCTGGCCCTGGGAGCTCAAACTGCTGCTTCTGGTGCTGGGGAAAGGAGTTTGTTCCCACTCTTACCATCGCCCCACCATGGGGGGAGCATATTTCCTCATCCACTGACTTTGGACTTGCCTCCAGGACTTTGGAATATTAGTGGCCGGAAAGTGAGGAGAGGTTTGAAATTCCCTTGCTCAGTGGGGCTTGGCCTATTGTACTCTGGTCATTCTCATAGACGATCCCCCAGTCTGAGCCCTAGTTTGAGACAGGTGGAGCAGACCACATTCCCTGAGTAGTAGCAATAAGAAGACAAAAGTGCAACCAATACTCTAGGGACTGGAGCCCAGCCTCTAGATTCGAGAAATCAGCCCAGCATAGCAGAGGTGCATTTGACCTGCATACTAGGAATGTGATCATAAATAATTGCTGTTATAAGGGGCTGGGGCTATTCATTACTCAGCATTATTGTGTCAAATAGCTGCCTAATATACTAAAATAAAAATAAAAGAATAAAAAAGAATAAAAAATCTGCTCCAAATTCTATACCAGCTATCAAAAATCTGACTTTCTAAATCCGGCTCCACCATTAACTATCTGTGTGGGTTTTAATCTCTCTGAGACTTTGTTGCTTCCCCTATTAGATCTCTGTTTACCATGTTCATTTGGGAGATACATATCCAGCTGGGCCCATTAATCAGGAGATCACTTCAGCCAATGGTCATGCAAGCCTTCAAGCTCATCTAGACCTACACCTGTTGCTTTGTAAATGATCCAACAAGCAACAGGGAGGTAGGGACTGTTTTAGAGGAACTAGAAGCCCTTCAGAGCATGTGTTTACTTGATCTGTTAAAATAAAACCTAGATTTTCTGCCATGTGATGTACCAAACATGAATCACCTATTTTGAACTTAATGCCACACATAAAAGTGTAGTAGAGAACTGTTTGTGTTCCTGAACATGTATTTATCTAATCAAGTCATTTGCCATGGATATTTTTAAATGTTTGTTTGATTTACTGAGAGGTTTACTCTGTGTGAAAATGGCTGAATCTGGAGCGAGAACTGCCATAAATGATTTGCTAATAAACATTAAAGGGGCCAGGAAATCGACTCTCATCAAGGGAGTGTACACATGTGATTCATCTGCATGTAGGAAGACAAAATTTGAGCTTTTACTCATATTTTTATGTACAAATGAGGGGGTGACAGTTACCACGTGACATTGGGTTGTCCTGGGTCAGGTGACCATGCTACACAGGGGCTGACAGAACCAGTGTCACATTGTGTAACAGCCCAGGTTTGCTTCAACAACTGTGTTTGCCAACTTCCTGCTTTTTATTAAGTCAGTGCTCACCAAGTGGACAGATGGCTTCAAAAGACCTGCAAAGAATCTACGGGCTGATGATAGCACTAATTGTGTGAGCCCAGGAGGAAAAAAAAAAAAAAAGCAGCAAATGGCTGACCGTCCTCTCCCAAGGACAACCTGAGCTTTCAGCCTCGCAAGGAGATCAAATGGACAACAAATCTGCAAGTAAGTCCCTCTCCCTAAATCTGAAGTTCTTAACAGACTATTTGGATTTATTTACATCATTGCACTGAATGTAGAGCCAAGCCTGAGATAGCAGTTCCGATAGCAGTGTTGTAAACAACTTATAGCCACTCAAACAAACAAGTGTGAAGGATAGCATGCTCAAAAAGGTTAACTGGTGGGGTCCATGGTCAAAAAAGGTGGTGATTATTTTATGGTGCTCAGGGCAGGCACAGGGCAGCCAAGAAAGAGAAGTAAAGACAGGAGGGGTAGCATAGCTAAGGATCAGCTGCCCAGGTTTAAATCCTAGCTCTTTCTTTCATACAGGTTAAGCAGATTGACCTCATCTTTCTGTACTTCCACGTTCTATAAACTGTGGATAATGATCATACCTCCTTCATAGAAAGGGCCGTTATGGGGACTCAGTGAGTAAACACTTAGAGCTACTTGGCTCATACTAAATGGTCCCTAAGAGTTGGTGAAATAAACTGCAAAATCTCATGAGAGCTCATCAGGTGGAAATACTGACTATGAATAAACAACGTGCCAGAGTACAACCTAGCATTGGAAGTCTGTATCGCCAATGTGGCCTGTTGAGAACAAGAGTCAAAGCATCACTTGGGTGGTAGGTTGAATGTCCAATGCCAGGCTGGGCACAGCTGCAGGAATTATGATCCATGGGCTCCCACATCCTGTGAGATGCATATGACATCATCCACTCTGTCAAGCCTCACACTGGCTCCTGCGGTGGCAAAGATGAATAAACACCAGAGGCAATGTAACAACAGACACAATGGTCCAATAAGCTTCCTTGCTTTGCTTCCGTTTGGCCCAGAGAATTCTCTTCCTGTCCCAGTCTCCCTTCTCACTGCCACCACCCACACCCCCATGTCCCCACAGCAAGGAGCTCTGACCTCAGCCACAGAGACTGCCAGATGGGACACCACCCTGTGAGAACCCACGCAAAGTAAGGCGAAGAGGTCAGTCCCCGGGATAAAGGGGCACAGGGGATATGGTGTCCTGGTGCACAGCCTAGGCTTTCCAATGAGAGGATATATTATTTATCCAGTGGTTTGGGCTGGAAATCAATTTATTTTACAGGAGCCAGAGGGCTAGGTGCCTTTTCCCATCCATCAAAATAATAACTAAGCAATTAGTAAATAATAGAATGGGATTGATTTTGTTGAAGACAAGTTATGTGGTCCAGGGGGTGTAACCATGAGAGTCGGAGACTGGAAAGGGCATAGGGACTGAAGAACTCCGGACACCTGAGAGGCGGGAAGGGAATGGAAGGAGGTCGCAAGAGCACAGGCGTTGTGGCCACCTGCCAGCTCAAGCTGGGACCAGAGGTTAGGAGCTTCTCGTCCGAGCACACCTTGCCGGAGGCCTGGGGTTCCCTGTGGGTGCACTCCGAGCCCAGGGCACTCCAATGACAATGCCTCCAAGTCCATGTTCAGACCCTGCCTTTGGGCCTGTCCTTGTATTTCCAGTGCCCAAACTCAAGACTAGCTCAGGACAGGGGCTCATTAAATACTTGATGAATGAGCAAATAAATGAATATGCATTGGCTAGAAAGCTAGAGTGGCAATATGGCAGGGGAGTAAATCACACAGAGCAAAGAGCCAGACTGCCTGGGCCCATATTCTGACTTTGTCATTTCTTCGATGAGTGGCCTTGGGGAGTTTTTAAATCTTTCTGTGCTTCTATTTCATCATGTAAAGAATTAGAGTGGGGGCTAAATGACTTACTGAAAGAACGTTCTGGAACAGTGCCTGTGGTAACCACCAGCTCTCATGATCCGCAGGACCACTGGAGGAGAACTCTGACCAATGACACGCACAGACACCTCTACCACTGCCCACTGCCCGTGCGCCATGTCACCACATCCTGCCTGTGTGTCCATGGCAACTTCAAGACCCAGACACCTTCCAGCCTGACTACCTTCTTTTGCCCCTCACACTCTTTTTCTGGCCTGCAGGCCCCTGGTCCTTCTCCTCCTGACTCAGGGACTGTGTACTTTAAAGTTGGAGAGATATCCAGCCTGGCTGCAGAATTGCTGGCAGCGATGGACTCAGAATCACCAGCATGGCGCGAGGCCATCAATTTGTTTACATGGTTAAAAACCATGGACTGGACAGGTGCCCTCACTTTGCAGGGGGACCAGGCTACTGTCAGGGATACCGCTGGCCTGCCACAGGGCCCAGATCCCAGGCTTCCTGTGCTACAGCAGTGTGAAGGCCCAGCCCCTGTGCAGGTCCCCTAGAAATGACAGGAGATGTGACACAATTATGATGCTAGATTGTTCCTAGTCAAAGTGCTAGTAACACATCAGCAGTGAGGGATGGGCAAGGTCTGGGTGCAGACTCCACATGAGAGCAGGGAAGGACTGGCCTGTGGGGAGCCAGGAGGGAGGGACAGGATGAGTGGCTTCTGAGCTCACCCAGAGGAACTTCTGTACCCCAAAATTGGACAGTTTCAGTCATTGATGCTGCTATACCTGAACACCACAGAGCGGATAACTATAATGGACAGAAATACACGGCTCCAAATTCTGGAGGCTGGGAAGTCCATAGCCAGTGGGGTCCACATGCAGCAGGTACCTTCCAGGTGCACCTTACACCGCAGAAGGCATCACATGGTAGAGGGAAGCTAGGGGTGCTTATGATCTAAATACCCCTAAACAACTCACTTCCTATCAATGGCAATTAAATTTCCACCTGGGTTCTGGGGGAGACAAACATTCAACCATAGTAAGGTCTCTAGTACAATCTCCAAATAGGGTGGTGTCATGAGGACTGGATGAATTTGTACATATGGAACTCAGAATGCTGCGCAGGGGTCATATTCACACTCTGTGAGTAATGGCAGAGATGTCTAAGGGACCTCAGGATAAATGGTAGCTGGGAAGCACCTGGATCCTTGGGGGTTCTATTTCCCAGCTGCTCTGACCTGGAGATGGGGTCTAGAAACTGGGAACAGTAAAATGCAGACAGAGATGCTGCCGCTGGGCCCCAAGCTGCCCAGGAAAACCCTGTTTCACTCTCTCATCTCCTCCTTCTACCAGCAGATGTCAAAGCCAGGTGTAACCTGGCTGCTAAATGGCAAAAACAATATTCTGTCCTCCTCCCCAAAACTGTTAACCCAAATTGATCAGCCGCTGTTCCCCAGAAATCAGTCATCCAGAAGGGAATGAAAGCCATGTCCAAAGAACCAAGTTGCAGCTCCATCTCTGATTCTGGTCCTGTGACCTTGAGCACGTCACTCAACATGTCTGAGCTTTATGGAGAAAATGAGGGTAAACTTCCTTACAGGGTTGTTGAGGAAACTAGCTTAAACTGCATATGTAAAAATTCTCCATTAACTTACCTACGGATGGTTGTTTTACCTTTTCAGATACAAAACATTGTTGAAATTGTGATCAGCCAGGGGGCTCCACTTAAACAGTGGACCCGAGAGACAACTTAAAAGTGGATGGCTCCAAACTGCTCTGCAAATGACTGGAGGACTGCTCCTACCCTGGGTGGTCCAACATTGCTGTATAATCAGCATCTGTGGATTCAACCAACCGGGAATTGAAAATACCTATTAAAAAAGTTCATCTCCACTGAATGTGTGTAGACCTTTCATTTGTTGTTTTTATTCCCTACACAATACACATGACAGTTATTTACAAAGTTCTTACATGTTTTTAGTTATCATACACAATCTAGAGATGATTTTAAGTGTGCAAGAGGCTATGTGTAGGTGATGGGGGAGGACTACGGCATTTATATAAAGGCCTTAAACAACCACAGATTTTGACACCCACTGGTGGGGGGGGGCAACTTCCATGAATACCAAGGGCCAGCTGGATCTTACATATATATTTAACCTCTGGCCCTAGGGGACAGACCACCACTCAGCAATGACCAACAAGATTCAGCCTGAGGGGCCGGGGAGTTAGCTCAGTGGTTCTAGCGCCTGTCTTTCAAGCACAAGGACCCAGGTTCGATTCCCCGGTAACCACATACCATACTGAGGGTGGAGACTCACGCCCAGCATCAATCAGTACAATATACCACAGTGCCAGGTGTAGTGGCTCACGCCTGTAATCCCAGCACTCGGGAGGCAGAGGCAGGAGGATTGCTGTGATGTGAGTTGGAGGCTGAGCTCAGGGCCAGCCTGAACCACAAAGCGAGACCCTGTCTCAAAAAAAAATAAAAACGCCAATACTTTTGGATAGCGGTAGGAATTATATCACCTTCCACTGAAATATCCTCATTTTTGAATCATATTTAAAGAATCTGCACCATTCCCTTCACTTCAATTACATTAGCTAATTACTTCAGGGCTTAGGCTTTTTCTTGGACATTTTCCACCAAAGACATAGTCGGCTTCCATAAATAATTTAGGTGCACACTGCATATCGATTTGGAAGACACAAGAGTCTCGTAATACTTAGGCGCAGGCTGGAAGTGCTCCAAAAGAGGAGGGCACCTGCCCATCAGCTAGGGCTTCTCACCAGCAGTTTTGGTTTTCTGAGGTGACAACATCCAAGTCCCCTCTTCCACTGCTTCCCTGCCTTGTGACCTTGACGCAGCTTGTCTAAGAAAGATGATTTATGATGCTGCAAGGGCAGCCAAGTGCCACCTGCTCTGCAGTGCCAAGGTTCCTCACATCTCTGGTTTCTCACTCCCCCAAAGCCTACCCCAATGCTCTTTTTCTTTCCTCAGTCCTAGGGGTTAACCCCAGGGCCTTTGCACTGGCCTACATCCTCAGCCTTCTTTTTATTTTTAAGTTTTAAATTTTGAAACAGGACCTCACTAAGTTGGCCAGGCTGGGATCAAACTTGCAGTCTTCCTCCGCTTCCCTGGTGCTGGTGCTGGGATTATGGCTGGGCACCACCGCGCCCAGCTCCACCAATGCTGGCTATTTCTTCAACCTCAAAGACATTCTGAATCTGCTCCTCAGGGCTACCACCTTTGACCTCATAGCCTTTATTTGTGCTGATATTTTCCACCCTCTCTCATAACTTACATACACTCTCTCTCAAGACAGTGGACCCCCAGTTCTCTTTATTCATGAGCTCACCATACTTGATTCCCCAAGAAACCCTCACAGCACCTTGGCCTAGAAGGCCGTCTATCTCCTTATCATTTCAGCTATTCCCAGACACTGTTCATTAGTTCAGGTTAGGTGGGGCTGTGTTCAGCTGGTTTTAGCTGCTGTGCACTGATATGGCCGAGCTGGTTGGCAAAACACTGAAACACTTCTGCGCTGGTCTGTAAGTATCTGCAGTCCCAACCCTGCCTGCTGCACCCCCAGCCAGTCCCTTTCTGGCTGCTCTAATACTATGATCAGAGTGTATTCTGACTCCTCAGGGTCCCTGCCACGCTGGTTGTGTTGAACACTTTCTGTATCGCTCTGGAATTTGAGTCAGCGGCACCTAACAGAAAAATGGCTCCAAGACAGCTGTTTAACCAGACATGGCAGCACAAGCCTATAATCCCAGTGCTCTGGAAGGCTGAAGCAGGAGGATCTCAAAGTTTGATCCCAGCATGGGAAATTTGGCAACTTAAGTGAGAACTTGTCCCCCAAACCAAAAAGGGATGGGGATGTAGTTCAGTGTGAGGGTCCTGGATTCAAACCCCAGGGTTGCAAACCAAAACAAAACAGCACTTTGCTTCTCTCAGATACGAAAGAAGAAAGATATTGACATCCAGGGACCTTATAGTGGCTCCTCAGTGGCGTCAGGAATACAACTTCCTGCAGCAGGGCCCACGATGGGCAGTATCCTGCAGGGAGACTTTATGATATAAAAGTGATTGTGAGTGCCTTCTCAGCAAGAGAGAATTTCCACTTGGTGCCAGGTCTCCTGCTTGTTTGGATGCTGTAACTCTTATTGTTCCTTACTGAGCAACCAAAATAATAAAGCCATGTTCCCCAGCTCAAACAGATCCAGGCAAGTTGCTAAGCGTTTTCACGATGATCAGTAAATTATAATTATTATCATTTTTTCTAGTATCCCTGTTATTACTAGTGCAATAGACTTATTCTGCGTATGTTACAGCTGTCCCCAAGATTTGGTTTTGCTTTCTTTTATGCCAGTCTTATAGATTTTAGTACCAGCTTTGAGAATCCTTTTCTTTGGTCACAGCTTCCTGAACTGGCAGGCTTGGCCCTTCCCTTTTAACTCTGAAAGAATTTTTTAAATACGATTTTATGGTTAGTTGACACGTGCATCCAGGAGTAGTGACACATACCTTAAAAACCCAGTACTGAGGCAGGAGGGTCACATGCTCAAGGCCAGCCTGAGCTACACAGTGAGATCGTGTTCCAAGAAATCAATAGGAATATCAATAATAAACTGACACGTGGTACTTATCCATGTTTGTGGGTACAGTGTAGTAGTTCCATACATGTATATAATATGTGATCAGATCAGGATAATTGGCACACACCTGGGATAAAGGTAATCTTATCACTTCAGAAGGATATTATTTCTAAAAGAATATTTTAGTGCAAGAAAAATCTTCAATATGTACCAAAGGTTGTACCATGTGAGACTGTCACTTTGAACAATTTAATATGACTCAGATGAATGGGCTGTGGTCACCCAGCCATAGCAGGAGCCAAGTTTCCTCCATCCCTTTTGTCCCTCCTTCTCTCCACCATGGAGGATTCTAAAGCACATCCCAACATCTTATTATTTCATCCAGGAATATTCTAGCACAAATCCCTCAACAGTTAGGGCTCTTTTTAAGAACAAAATCATAACCCAACATTATTTCCAAAGGGCTGCAAGATTTAAATAATCCCTTGATTGTATTTAAGTAGTCAGTCTATGTTCAAACAAATATTCCCCAGTTGCTCATGAGCATTTCAGTTTGCACTGCAGTGGTTAGGTTTTTTAGTTTGTTATTAACATCAGGATCCAGACAAAAATCCATGTGTCTATATCTGGCTATTTCTCTTAAGTTTCTGCTAATCTATAAACTCCCCTTATATTTTTTTTTATTCTTTTTCTTGCAAATTTTTGTTAAACATATAGCATTTGAGGGGTTTTTCTTTTCCTACAAAATCTGTCCAGAGCACTGAGGTGCATTAAAACATATTAACACATTCAACATGATCCCAAGCCCCGCCCCCTGCCAGCCCTATAGCTGGGAGATTTATCTATAGGCAGTCTGATTCCGGCTTAATTTTTTTTGGAACAGGTCATGTCGTGATCTTCCACTGAAAGGAACAGAATGACCGATGGTCTATCTTTTTATGCTGTTACCTGCCAATCACTACCTGGATCTACTGTATTCTAAACAGGTAGAAATTGGCCTAGGAGAGAGACAGGTGTCTACTCAGCTAAGCACCCCACCCTTTGGTCTCCCCCATCATTTCTGCTGTGTGGTTGCGGGGGCCTGACCTAGATGCGGATAAGGTTGCTGCTTGACTTTGTGCCCCCTCTTCCCCTCCCCCCACAGCTAGATCCCTGTGGGAAGCACACCAGAATTAAAAGGAATCTTGAGCCGGACCTAGCCCTGCAGATGCCAGCCTCTGAGGTTTCTGGGTTGCTAGGATACACAGCTCCCAGAGTCTGCTAGGATCTGCTCCCTTCTGGAGCAGCTCATGGACAAGGATGGGCTGGCTGTGTGGAGGGAGCGGGAGAGGGATGGCGTCTCAAGGGTCTGTCAAGAAGGGGAAGCTTCAGGACCCTCCTAAAATGCCACAGAGCTGGGGAAGTGTTCCTCTCTACTCAGGGACTGATTCGGATTACTCTAGAACATTTTTAAAGTACTCAGTCCTGTCCTTCACTGCTACTTTGTTCCAGAATATACCCTTCTGAACATAATTCAGAAAATTCAGGCTGGAGGCCTGACTAGATACCGGTCCTCTCCCTGGCCTTGGCTGCCTGGCAAACTTCCAGTCTACCCTAAGACTTAGAAAAGATGGTCCTGATCCTCAGAGCAGCCTCCAGATTCCTGCCTGTGCTCCCAGACCCCTATGCTGACCCTGCCTGTACTCACCAGGCAACACTGCTGTTATTTGCTGAAGTGCCTGTTTTCCCACGGGCTCCCCTCACCGCTCTCCCCCTCCACTCTGCAGCCAGGAGGCAGCAGTGTCTGGCATGGGCCCGTTTGTCTGCATGAGCTAAAGTGCTCTGCTTGTATGCCTCTGGGGCCAGGGAGCTCATTAGCACAAGACAGCTCATCCTGAGCTGCTTCAGAGTTGCTCCTTCCACACAGCTAGGGAGTATATGCCAGAAGTACTCAGTTAGGACCTGTGGGGAGCCTACCAGTACCACAGTGAACAAGCCAGTACCTTCTTCCACAAGGGCACCCTTTGGAGCAGAATCTCCCCTGCCATCCACAGCACCCACTGAGAATTACGGCAGAAATGGCTCAAGTATGTAGGTTCTAAGTCACCCAATTCGGTTCCCTGGAGACCTCCACAAGATCTGCAGCAACGATCCTCCTGAACGCTCAGACACACCTGTGTCCTCTCCCTGATCCCACAGGGACAGCAGCTCCAGGGCCCAAAACATGGCACAGGCCCTGTGCCAGTAAGCTGGGGGAAGGGAGAGAGCAGCCTGGAAAGCTTGGGTGTGAGAGTTTCCATTCCCTGCATCCTCACCCTTTCCTGGAGCAGGCTAGGGACACCAAGGCCTCAGGAGGACGCACAAGTTTAGAAGATCTGCACACAGCCTGAGCCGAAGGGGGATGGAGAGGAGGAGGAATTTGTGTGGCAGGGCCCAATGCCACAGCTGGCTTTATGGTGGCCAGCTCCCTGGGGTGTGTATGCCACCATCCCTGTGGTAGCCAGAGAGCTAGAATTCCTGCTGACATCTCAGGACCGCACTGTCATAATCCAAATCCAGGCCCAGCCTTCCTCCATCAGCACCCAGCTTCCCTTAAGGCTTCCTCAGGGAGACCCCACCAAAGAGCCAGCATGAGCGCTTCCTTCATGCTAATGGCGTCAGGTACAGGGCTGTGCAGGCAGTCCATTGGGTGGCAATGCCCAGTTCTGTGGCCTTGTCCTCAGGGCTCCACCCCTCCACCCCCACCCCACCTCCTGCCTTAACATCAGTGTCCCCAAACCGTCAGGGGTCCCGTGAGCAGATCTGTGACAGGAGGCTGAGCTTGGGGCCCGCCCTTTAGAAAGCAGTTAACATTAACCACTGTTGCAATGGCCACTTCCTGCCAGGCTGCAGGGATGAAAAGGAGTGTGGAACCGAGGAGGCTGTTGAAGGAGAGAGAGCAGCCGGGCGCGACCTGCAGCACATGAGCACCCAGTCTGCGTGGGCCTCGACAGTTTCTGGAAAATACTGGCAGTCAGGAAGGATGACAAATTTGAGGAAGCTGACACCCAACGACAATGTGCTTCAGCCCTAACCAGTAGCAGAGCCCAGGCCTCTGGCTTGGTCTGGCCGAGGCTGGGACCCCAGCCAATGGAAGCGTGCTGTCGTGATGTAATGCTCTCCCTGCGCCTTCATTGGCTGTTCTCTTGACACTCCAGACCCTGCTTTGGGGCGGTGCCCTTGGCCGCGGCAGGTTTTTCCCGCCAAAGAGGTCAAAGGTCTGGGGAGGGAGTGGTGGAAAAGGGGAGGAGGCTGGAGACTGAATGGGGGGCCTAGGCCCTCCCTGGACAGATCGGACTGGCAGCTGCAGTTAGCAAACTCAGAGTTCCTAAGGGATCCCGGGGCAGGGGTTCTACAGACCCGTTCTGTCATCTCCCGGGGCCGCGCTGTGCCTTGAGTGCTGCGGGGAGCAGATCCGGAGAGAGATGGGAGGAGACAGGCAGCCGCCGAGTTCGCCAGGGAGGCAGCCTCTGCTAGGAGGGAGGAGGGCGGCCCCACAAAAATAAAGCTTGCAATTCCGATATCTAGAATCTCTCTGGTCATCTGGAAAAAGTACAGATCCCAAAATGTACGATCTGTAGCCCAGAACTGCGCTGGGCTTGGATTTGCTTTGGAAATCACTGCCTTACAGGAAGAAAAAAAAAAAAAAGGGCCGGGGATTTAGCTCAGTGGTTCCAGCACCTGTCTTGCAAGTGCAAGGACCAGGGTTCGATCCTCGGTAACCACATACAATACTGGGTGTGGAGACTCACGCCTAGCAGCAATCAGTGCCACATACCACAGTGCGGGGCATGGTGGCTCACGCCTGTAATCCCAGCACTCGGGTGGCAGAGGCAGGAGGATTGCTGTGATGTGAGTTGGAGGCTGAGCTCAGGGCCAGCCTGAACCACAAAGCAAGACCTTGTCTCAAAAAACCTTGAAAAAAATAATCATTCATTCAGTGGGTCCCTGGAGTGGGGGTTGGGGTCTGTAGTTTTTACTCCCCCCACCCCTCCCCCAGAGGAAGCAAGGAAGAGGGAAGCCAGTGGGAAAGGGCTTTGATCACTCCCTAGCTGTGGAACCCAGACCTGTCCCAGCTTCTCCGGGTCCCTTCAGTTACTGGACTGCTCTCACACGTAAGGTTCCTGGAGTACAGGAGGAACCCCAAATAGTAACACATTCCCTTTAAGACAATCATCTCTGAAAGGGACCACCACACACTGCAGGCTGGGCCAAGAGGAAGTCCCACGCCTGGCCTGCTGACTTACGGCTCCTCGCTTTCTCTTTACGAGGCTTCTCCCTTCTCTCTGGGCCCCTCAGACCTTCACAGCAGCCTCCAGACATCACGTGGCCAAGACAGGTGTGTGAGAAGAAAGAGGGAAACTGACTATGGATGAGGGGAAGAACACGCGGGCCCTAACAGCACAGAGGAGACCCTCCCTCTCGCCTGCTGCTGGCCTTCGGGTGGCCCTGCCTCTCCTCGCTCCTGCAGAGAGGTGGGGAGCGTGGTTCCAGCAACGGCAGGGAAGCCTAAGGGGGACTGAAGCAGCGCTGCTCTGCCCAGTTCACAAAAAGGGGCCAGTCTAGTGGGTTTCAAGAGTATTCTGCCAGCACTGTGACATCCGCAGAGGTGGGGATGGCTCTGAGCTCTCGACTTCTCTTGTCCTAATATCACCTTTGTGTGTCATCACCATCTCCCAAAAGCCCTCCTGACAGCTAGAACAGAAGGTATGACCGCCCCATATGACCAAGGACACAGGCACAGTGGGAGTGTGACAGCTGCCCAGAGTCGCACAGCGAGGTGGCACTGGTACAGAGCTGAGATGTGGGATTCAGGAATATGTGGAAGTTCTTGCTCCGCATCGACAAAACTGTCCTGTGAGAGAAACTGACCAGGATCTACCAGGCCAATGGAAGCAGCTTCTGATAGGCATTTCAAAGGCCTGGCCATTGCAAGTAGGAAAAAAACAGGCTGAGAAAACATCCCAGCAGGCCAGCCTGGCTGTTAATGAAGCTGGCAGCCATCCAACTTGCAGCCCAGTGCCCAGTCAGCCAATCAGATCCTCACTTACACCATCACCTCACACCTGCCAGGCCGGCCGACGTGGAGGCTTGGGCCTCCTGCTCGGGTCCTGTGAGGTTGCTGTCTGTACTCTCCACCCTTTGCACTCACCTCACACGCCCCGCTCTCCCTCCTCCAAGTTTGCCTATCCTTCCCCCTGCCTCTGTTGAGCTTTGTATATATCCATTGCCACAGCAAGGCTGCCTATTGAAGCACAAAATCCAGGAGCCCAGGAGCACGCATTTCCTATAGCAGGACAGTTCTGATCTTGGCTGGTTGCACTATGTCATAGACCATGTCTGTGCCCGTGGTTCCCTGGCAGGTGCGATGTGGGCTGGGCTGTCTCACCTGTGCCTGTGCTGTGATCAGTGCCCTGAGCTGTATGTGCCCTGGTGGTTTCTCATCCTCTGAGAAGCCAGCCCAGGTCTGGGTACTGAAGAGGGCAGCAGGCCGAGATGCCCATGCCGTGTGCAGGGCCACCCAGCTCAGGCTCAGGCCTGACTCCACATTTACTACTGACCAAAGCCAGTAGTAAGGCCACCCCATGGCTCAGAACAACAATCATGTATTATCTTCCACGTGTCTGTGGACTGGCTGGGATCAGCCGGTTTAGGCCCAGTGGGCTGGGTGGTTCTATGGGCCTTGAATGGATTCACACATCATTCTGCAGCTGGCTTCTTGGAGGTGGCTCCCCTGCTCATGACTTTCCCTCTCTCTTGGGGATCACTAGACCAGTCAACAATAACTTTCTCATTCTTCAGTTGTCTGAAGAATTAGTCCCACTAATGCCATCAATCTACCACTCCTGCTTTTGATCTTGATTATTCAGCTCTTTCCCACATGCAAAATTCACTCCCTCCCATGTGAGACTCCAAAACATGCCAAGACAACAGGGCTGGGAGAACAGTTCACAGGTAGAGCGCTTGTCTAATATGCATAAGTCCCCAGGTTCAATCCCCTGCACCACAAAACCAGTCTTGCTTTGTAGTTCAAGCTGGTCCTGAACTCAGCCTTGAACTCAGCAGTCCTCCTCCCTCTGCCTCCTGAATGCTGGGATTACAGGCGTGACCCACCACGGCACTGTGTTATGTGGTACTGATAGCTGGTGGGCGTGAGTCCCCATGCCTGGCATTGTTATATATGGTTACCGGGGATCAAATCCAGGATCTTATATTTGTAAGATAGGTGCTGGAACCACGGAGCTAAATCTCTGGTCCCAAATGACAATTTGTTTTAAAAATCCCTCAAAAAATTCTCCAAAACAAGTAATGGCATCAAGCTCAAAGTCTGCTCTCTCATGGTCGGTATCAGATGGAACTGTAGTCTCCTTGACTAGGAGCCCTATACCCTATAAAAAAGTTGGTCCTCTCCTCTCCTGCCCACATAGATGGTTCTGGGGAGAGGACATCCACAATAACCATTATCATCACACAGGGGAAGAAAGGGCTCACAGTAGCCTGAAATTCTGCTAAGAAAACATTCCAGCTCCCCCTGCCCTTGTGACAGAGGGTAGTGACCTTCTCTGATTAGTCCAAGATCTGCTCCAACTGCCAAGTTCTCCTCCCTCCTTGCTTCTCTCCTTGCTACTTCTGAAGGCACCACACAGGCCGCCCTTCAAGTAATCTTTCCAGAATGCTGCCCTCCCCAAGAGCTTTTTGCAATGTGAACATCTCAGTCTCTTTCAATTCCTTTTGCCAGCACAGCCGCTAAAACTAGGGGTTCTCGAAGCCTTTGGCTTCCTTCCATACCATGTGCCAAAAACCGTATCAGCAGAATAGGTTCCAGCTTTTCTATCTCCTTTCCAATACAGCGTGCAAAGTGGACCGTTATTTTTCTGAGCTCATCTTTTTCCACAGGACCTTATCAAACAGCTCCAAAGTCAATGAATGTTTTCCTCCAAATCTGTTTATATACGGCCAGGGGTTTATTAGATACACTTTTTATTTCCCCAGTTACTCTTGACAGGTTTTACCAAATGACTCACCACTGTGTGATGCGGGCTACTGGTTTTTTTTCTGTCTCTGATATTTATTTTCTTGCCATGTTGCCCAGCCTCCTGTAATAGTTTACTCATTCTTACCAGCAAGTTCCCAGCGCTAAGTGCTGTATATTTGAAGTTGTATTAGAACAGCATCCCACTTCTGAGTTCCAGTTTATCTATTAATTAGTTATTGCAACATGATGAAATATCCCAAATCTCAGAGGTTTAAAGTAGCCATTAATCATTTCTCACATATCTGTAGGTCAGCCAGTTGGCCGGGCCAGCGTGGTCTGGACCGGTTCTGCTGGTCTCAGCTTGGCTAACTCGGGATTTGAGGGATCAGCTAATCTAACCTGGACCCAGTTGGAGCTGGCTCTGTTTTCCTGTATCAGCTTCTTCAGAACACGATGCTCTGGCCTGGGTATGTCCATGGAGGGTAATGGTGGTGACAAAAGAGGACAAACCTAACGCTGCGAGCCCTTTTCACATGTCTGTCATATCTCATCGACCAAAATGCATGGGTGACATCAGAGCACAGAGTCAGAAGCAGGAAGCACCTCCCATTCACAGTGAAGAGGGCGTGCTAAGTGACAGGGCACGGGCCTGGACACGGAGAAGCATAGGTGCTGTTGCTAAGGGCCTCCAACAGAAAGGCAGGCTGGTATGAGTACCAGGCTGTGTCTTCATCTATCTCACCCACTGGCTCTGGCACTGTGTGGTTTCTGGCTCCTCCCCAGTGGCAAAGTGACTTGAAAGGTAAACGTTCTGAATTGATTCAGCACATGAAAGCAGCCATGGTGGTGTAACTAAAAATGCTCGTGACAGAGGACTTCTGGAACTGCTTCAGCAAGTGGCAAGAAAGATTCGGTGTGCTCAGAGCGAAAGAGGGTGTCTTGAGGAGGATTCATGGCAATCTGTCCTCTACCATAGTAAGTTTTGTTTTAATTTTAACATTCACTGTATTTTTTATAATACCACATACTTTCAGTTCTTGGCACCTACATTTTCCTGGGACTGCAGCCTTATAATTGCAGGATAAGGTAGTCTCCTCCTTTCTCAGAGGAGGAATCTGATGCTCCAAGACATGAAGTCACCTCCTCCAAATCACGCTCCACAAGAGTGGTGAAAGCCTGTTGGGGGACATGTTTGGTGCCCCCAAAGCACAGTACCTTCAACCCTCCAAATCCCCGGGTTCTCATCCACACATTCCAACTGTGGATGGAAAATACTTCTGGGGAAATTGCATCTGTATTAAATATACATAGACTTTTATCATTATTCCTTTAACAATACAGTGTGACAGTTATTAAACAGATCTGCATCATATTCAGGAAGATAAGTAACCTTTAGCAAGGATTTAAGGGTATGAGAGGACAGTCACGGCCACATGTAAATACTGTGTCACTTCACAGAGGGACTTGAGTGAGCATCTGAAGATTTGGGGACCTCCCAAACCCCTAGATATCAAGCACTGTATGGGAAATGAAAGTAATGGACATGTCTCAGCTGCGAAGGGGAGGCCCGCACCAGGCTGACTTCCTCCTGGCTTGGAGAGGCCCAGTGACTGTCAGACCTGTCCTGCTCCTAGATGGAGGAGCTTTGAGAAAGTGGGGCCGTGTCAGGAGGGCTGGCACAGATCTGGAATCCCAGCAGTCAGGGAGGCTGAGGCAGGAGGCTCGCAAGTTTGAACCTGGACAACTTGGTGAGATCTTGCCTCAAAATGAAAAATAAAGAAGGATGTAGTTTAGTGCTCAGGTCCCCATACCTCAAAAGAAAAAAGGAAACAAAAGACAAGAAATGGGCAGCTTACACTTGTTGAAACTGCAGTTGGGCCTTCTGGATGCTGCTCCATATTGCCAGACCCATGGCTTCCTGAGCCGACTGGAATGAGAAGGCAGCGCCAGGAAGCTGAACTCTACCACATTTGGCTTCAAGAGACCCTGTTTGAATTGTGGCGCTGCCACCAACCTGCCTGGTCAGGCTTCTCCATGTCACGCTTGTATCAGCTCGCCAAGGAAGCGGGAGGCGAAGGGCTCGGTGTTCAGAGGGTCAGGCGAGGCCCTGCCCGGCGGGCAGAGCAGAGCGGCTGGTCGGAGAGGGCACAGGGCAGCCTCCAGGCCGTTGGTCCCGCTTGCTCCCTCACTCACTTTCTGCAAACCACTTGCAGGATATGCCCCAGCCCGGCTGTTCTCCCCTAATCTCATGATCTTGAGGAAGGAAATCCGGTTAGCTTGACAGGCTCGTCTTTTACAAAGCTGCTTGTTTTCCGTAAGGTTTGTTCTGTTGCCCTGGGTGACCCCAGACAGCAATAAAGTTAGAAGAGGAGGGCGTAAACCCATTCTACTCTGACAGTGGAAGGAGAAAGGGCACAGCTCTCACCCAGGCTCAGCCTGGTGCCCTAAGACACAATCAAGTGAAATGGCCAGGGTTCAAATCCCGGCTCCTCCATTGAGTGTCTTCGAGTATGTTATCTAACCTTATTGGGCCTCAGTTTTCCTATCCCTCGAAAGGAAAAAATAATGTTTCCCGTGAGTGTGTGTGTGTGTGTGTGTGTGTGCGCGCGCATGCGTGCACGCCACAGTCAAGACTGAACCCAGGGACTTCATACTGAGTTATATTCTCAGTCTTTTTTAATTTTTTATTTGAAAACAGGATCTAAGTCACTAAATTGCCTACGCTGAGCCCAAGCTTGAAATCTTCCTCCTTCTCCCTGGAGTGCTGAGGTTCCAGATATGTGCCACCGTACCCAGCTAGTAATAGTCCTTTTGTGATAAAGCAATAGTGCCCACCATACATAGAGGGGTGTTGAGGGTTTCAAATAAATGAGCACACTGGGGTGCTCAGTTGGCTACTTTGTACCTGCCAAGGGTAACCTAGCTCCCAGCTCTGGGCGAACCTCTCTGTCAGAAGCTGGACCCTCCTGAAAGGGGCCAGGAAGTCTAGAGAGTGGCCCCAGGATCTGCCCCCACTAAAGGTCATGCCAGGCTCTCCTGGTCATCACCTCCCCCTCCCTGAGCACTTAGATCCCCAACTTATGCTTTCTAAGCTGCGCAGTGGGGCGCTCACTCCATGCCCACACACTGCCCACCAGCCCAGTCCTCTCCCTCCATCCCCTCCTCTGGTCTCCAGCCAGGAAGCCCCCTACCCTACATCTCATCTGGTTGCTGATACATTTGTAAAGTCGCCCCTCAGAGGATGTGATTGTGTGTGACCAGCTGGCCAGGGAGGCTGCTTCTGAGAGGAGGAAATCATTTTTTACCACTGTGGGAAACTGTCTGAGAGCATTTTTCAACACTTGAGAGGTCTCTGGCGTGAACTGAGCCACACCAAAGATCAATTATCAAGGCAGGGCTGGGATGAATTATCCTGTGGCCTCCAGCCACAGCGAAATATCATGAGGTCCTCTTCTTTTTGTGTTCACCTCCCAGGCAAGATCTACCAGGGGGAAATTCAAAGCTCTCTTTCAGATGGGGTGGTCAGTGTTATGGTCACCTCAGTCTGCTACCTGTCAGACCGAGAGACAAGGGTGCCCCACTTGTATTCAGGAGGTATTTTGACGCTGTCCTCCCTTGTATAGAGCCACACAGGCATGATGACATTCCGGTCGATATGAGGGAGGTCCTAGAAAACTTGAAGGGGCTGCGGGACCCTGGACCCTGAAAACTCAGGTGAGTTACACCACAGCACCACGCATCGCTTACTCGTTTGTGGGGAAGCTTGTACGCCCCGACCCACTGCCCTGCTGGTCACATCAGAGTACAGCACATACAGTCTGTGACACTTGAGAACCACAGTTAGCCATCATGGCGCTGGTTTATGTGCTCACTATACTGCAGTGTTATTGCTGCTGTAAAGTGCGCCCCTTTCACTGAGAGAAAGTATATTATTGTAAGACAGAGTGCTCGTTACGTCGGCGGCAGCCTCGACATCTCGTGTTTACAGCCTGTCTGGATTGCATCATCCTCTCCTGGGCTTGACTTAATTTTGCATTGTTTTGTTCATAGCCCTGGAAACAACAGGCTACTATAGTCGTATGGATGGATGGATGGGTGTAGAAGATAAATGGATAGGTAGATATTAGATAATAGGGAAGTGTTATTAGATAATAGATAAGTGTTAGATGATAGGTTGCTGATGGATTGATAGATAGTAGAGAGATAATAGATGATAGACATAAATAGATAATAGAAAAAAGAAAGAAGATAATATACAATAGACAGACGGCAGACGGACAGATGTTACACTGTACTGTGGGTGCAGATCCAATACAGCCTCAGTGGTGTGTAGCAGGCTGTATCCTCCATGCAGTGATGAGAATCACCCAGCACCATTTCCGGCACCGGTTTCATCATGAAGCCACATCTGATTTTAGTACCAGAAGGAGAACTGTCGAATCACTGACCTGCATTTCTAGCTTTCATCTGGAGCCTTCCAGGCCCATGTACTAAGGCTCAGTTGTCAGCCTGTGGAGCTCCTGGGACCTAGGGGAGCATTTAGGAGGTGAGGCATAGTGGAAGAAAGTTGGGTCGTTAAGTGTGCCCTTGAAGGGGCTGTGAGGACCCTGGCTCTTGCCTGCCTCTCTCTCACTTCCTGGCTGCCGTAGGTGAGTGGCTTCCTGGCTGTTCTGCCTCAGCACAGACCCAAAAGCAACCATGGACTGAAACCTCCCAAGCTGTAATCCAAAATAAACCTTTCATCTTTTTAAGTCATTTACCCTAGACATTTTCTCATAGTGCCAGAAAGCTAACACAGGAAAGAACAAATGGAACGGCATGCTGTTTTTAACTGTCCAGTACCTACGTCCTTTCTAATGCACCCCAGTTTTCTCCTGAACAGTTAGCTCTCCCAGGGTTTGTAGTCTGAAAGGAAGATTGATTCCAGGTGCAAGTATCTACTAAGAAGCACATGAGACAGAGGCTGCTTGTCTAAGACCTCGGACCTCTGCGCAGCCGTACTGAGCACCTCTCCTTTTCTCAAGTTACCTCACCTGCCACACTGCTAGAAGCAGAAATCAGCATCTGCAACTGATCCCTGAGTGTTCAGGGGAACAGGGGTGGCTTCACACCCCACTTTGTGGTGCAACCTTTGAGTTGTCACTCCATGTCTTCAGGACTCCATTTTTTCCATCTGGGAAGCAGGGATGTTTATAACCATGATTTTGGTTTAAAAAAAAAAAAAAAGCAGGACACAATACATACTATATGAATCCATTTATGTACAGGTCAGCAAAGGCGTGATTAGACTTTATTAGATAGAAAGACATATGGTGGCAAAACTGTTTTTTAAAAAAGAAAGGAAATGAAGCCAGGTGCAGGGGCACACTCCTGTAGCAGCTACTCAGGAGGCGGAGGGAGGAGAAATTTCAAGACCAGTTTGGGCAACTTAGGAGCATCTCCATCTTTTAAAAAGAAAAATAAACAAAAATTAAAAAGAACATGATCATCATAAAAGTAAAGCACTGGTTGCCGGGGAGGAACAGCAGGGAGGGCGGAGGAGGAGGGGCCCTGGGAAGGCTGGCATCCAGCTGTCCTTCACCCTTGACAGGGGTCGTGGGCTGCACAGGTGCTGACTGTGATCACTACAGTTACTCACAATACTTCATGTTTGTTTACATCCTTCTCTGTGTGTTTGCTCTGCCAGTGTGGAGGAAGAAGAAAAAACTGACCGATGGGTTACAGTCTTGGAAGCTGTGAAGGGCAGACCACGAGTTCAGGCTCCTGAGCTACCTCCTCCGCCTGCCTCTTCTTTTTCTCTAGTTTCATAACAGAATATTCAAGCAAGAAGAGACTCTTCATGTGCAGTCTCCTATGTCGTATTTTACAGAGAGGAAACTGAGACTCACAAAGGCAGAGACACTATGGGTCGTCCAGGGTTTCACGTCCTGGGACTCACTCTCCAGCAACCCAGCTCTATCTTGCCATGAGCTACTGGGGTCTGCATGGAGCGAAGAGCCCACAGAACACTTCCTCCTCTCAGCTGGGATCTGTTCCAACCCCCTCCATCTCAGGCTGGGAGAAAAAAAAAAACATTTGCAATTTCCTCCCGCCCACGCCTGCCTTCAGATTCACTCAGTCTTGGGAGTAGTAGAGGGCTTTATTATTTTGTAGAGAATGCACTTGCACCCTCCTCAGCTCATCCGACGCTTCTGAGCACCCTGCAAACCTCTCTCCAAAAGCATAGAAACCAGGCAGAGAAGTGCACAGACCTGAGCTTGTGAGAGCTTGCGAGAGGTTTCTGGGTCTCGTGTCACCTCTGCAGATGTGGCCTTATTTCCCTCTGAATAAATTGCCTCCAGCTTGGAGCAGCCAGGAACTTTACAAGCATCCTGCTTCCAGGGCCAGTAATTTGCCAGGAATTAGCCATGACTAAGATACACCAGCCTCCCTTTGTTCTAGGCAGAGGGTACCAGCTTGTCCTGAAGTTATCATTTCCACACTGGCCAAAGAGCTGTGGGCACCATCCCTTCCAGGTGAGGGAGCAGTAGGTGCTCTTCCCTGGCATTTACCTGGCATCCCCAGGACGGATGGAAGGATGGGATTGACTTGTTCTTTGCCTTATTCCTCGTTCCCCTGTTCTCCCTTGTCATCTAGAACAAGAAAGAAACAGTGGGCAGAGGGAAGGGCCATTTTTCATTGTTTTATTAAGAAATGCTAGTTTTTCCAAAGACTGATGAGATTTTCCAGGTTCCTGGCCCCAAGAGCTGGAGGGAAGCCAGGCACAGTGATCAGTAAACTGAGAGAGCTCCTCCCTTAAACTGAGGCAGGAAGATCACAAGTTTGAGATCATCCTGGGAACTTATCCTGACTCAAAATGAAAATTCAAAAAGGATGGGTGAGTGTAGCTCGGTGGTAGAGCGTTTGCCGGACATACACAAGGCCCCGGGTTCCATCCCCATGCTGGAAACAACAAAGAGACGGAAGAAAAGGCCACTCGAGTCTATGTGCCTGTAATTCATCCACTGTTGGACTCAGCCCAGGCACAAGGCCGCAGGAACGGGGCCACCACCCCAGTGAAATAGATTCCATCTGTCAGAAGTCCACGCCTGAGCCTTGCTCAGCAGTTGAAAGCTGGTATCACTCTGCAAGCCATTCCCCTCCCCAGACCCCAGCATGCACATCTGTAGACTGTGATATGAAGAGGAGCCTGGCCTCAGACACTCAAGGCCGTGTGCAAGATACAAATGAAGAGCCCCTCGTTGAAATCTTTTGTGGGGGGCACCAGAGATCAAACTCAGGACCTTGTGCCTGCAAGGCAGGCATTGTGCCACTGAGCTCCATCTCCAGCCCCATGTTCAAATTTATTAAAAATTTCAACATGGCTACAGTAGGGCATTATACCAATTGTGGGTCCTGCTGCATAGGACAGCCCAGTTTGCACTCAGGAATTGACTGGAAATTTCAAAAATGAGCATCTACCACTAAGATCATAGCTGTCATCACTCTGTCCACAAACCAGCCCTGGGAGGATCAGCCACCCACTCACCCAGCACACAGTGACAGCCTCCTCCAGGCCGGGCACAAGTCACATGAGCTACCAAATGCCAAGGGCTGCATGACCTGCTCAATGCTGGCAACTCAGTGAATGGTGCCTTTTATTTCAAGGAAGCTTCACAGTGTATACAGCGTGTCTTATGATCTTCATTTTGCCTCTAGAGAAACTTGAGATTGCCAGAAACTTTCCCAAGGAAGTTAGGAAGCTGAAAAGCTGAGCGGAACTCAGTTCTGGTACCAAGGCCTAGCTTCCGGCCAGCTCTGGGGACAACTGTGGCAGACAGGAATAAGTTGGGAGCAGCCCCAGCTGAAGCTCACAGGGTCAAGTCCTCTGAAGGGCTGGAGATGGGACAGATAGAGAGCAGGGACCAGCTCTCCAGCCCCTGGGCCTGACACTGAGGACAGACAGCCCAGAACCGCCATCTCATCCTCACTTGGCCAAGATCCAAATACCCGGAGACCTCTTGAAAAATTGCCTGAAATTGGAGGTCACCAAGGTGCAAAGAATCAGGCCGCAGAAGCTTCTGGACACCAATCCAAACGTCCCCATCCTGCTCAGAGAGACAAAGACAGGCTGCCCTGCAAGCTGTACTTGACTACAAAACTGACTTGAATTTTGAAAACGAACCATCTGCCAGTGAGACTATAAATGCGGTCATTCCATCCATAAAGCAAGTGTGTTTCTCTCCAGCTCCAAAGATAGCAGAGATTGTACAGGGTAGGGGGAGAGGTTTCTACAGAAAGACGACCTATAGCGACCTTCGCACACCTTGGGAGGTGCAGTGTGTGCCGGCTTTATCTGAACTTAAGCTGGATGGAAGTCAGTGCTTCTCCTACCGCGTCCAGGCTGCGGCGAACAGGAGTACAGGTCGGACGCCGCACAATGAGAGTGTGTCCCCCGAGATCGCAGGACACAGCCTTCAGCGGAGATCAGATGGGGCGGACCTGCTGCTTTAAACCCCTGGGAGACCCCCAGGTTGGAGAGGACTGCCCCCACCGTCTAGAACCTCGGGCAGTTCACCTGAGAAGCCTCCAGCTTCGATTGGCCCTTCGAGCTGCACGGAGGAAAGGTCTCCAAGAGGGGGCGCTACTGGTATGAAGAAGGGAAAACAAAGGGCCGCCTACAGGGTTAGATTGGGGCCATCAGAGATTTTCGCTGAGCCCTGACTTTCCTTCTCCTGCCTTCAGGACCTTTCCAAGGACAAAGAAGGAGGACCCGCCAGGGAGAGATTCTGTTTTTCCTCTATGTCGACCCAGAGAAGTTGATTTTCCTGAAGCTTCCATCTTGCCAGGTCTCAGGGATGGAGTACCAGAGTCGGGGTAAAAGATGTGAGTTTTGACTCCACTGTCAATTGGCTGTGTGGCTTTCTGGGCCTCAGTTTCCCCATGGAGGAATACTGGCCTCCTTCACAGTGCCACTGGGAGGAGACGGTGCACACTGAGGGGAAAGCAAATTGTGTCTGATGCTGGAGTCCCTGTGATGCCTTCCCTGTTAGGGTGGACGGCCTGGTCGGTATCCCAGCAGGGTGGAGACTCAGCAGCCCCAGAGGCTGCTTCCGGGGAGTGGGAGGGGAGTGTCGGCCACAGAGACAGGAGGGGAGACAGGAGGGGAGACAGGAGGGGAGGCCTGAGGGGAAGGTTGCAGGGGAAACGGGAGCTGTGGTCTGTTGGTTGAGGTGGGCCAATTATCGGGGAAGTGGCGCCTGAATTCAAAGCACCAGATTCTGTTTTTTGTGGAGAAGAGAGACATGATTTACAGAGAAGGACAGTCTATAAGCACTTGAGGATCTGGGAGTCACAAGATGAGGTGCAAGGAACCCAGGGAGCCTGAAGTTCTGACGATTTGGAAGCAAGCCCAGGACTGGAGAGTCGTAGGGGCTGTGTCTAGAAGAGCAGTGTGACAAAGCAAAACAAAGCCAGATTTCTTTCCAGCAGCCCTCCCGCTTTCTGCTTCAGTGTCTGAGGCCAGATCGCTAGTGACAGGTAATTTGCATAGTGTAAAGGTGCAAATTAATACTAACAGGACCTAAACAGAGGGTCCAGGCTGTCTCCACAGTGAGGAGGCTCCTCCTGGCTGTCTTGTGGATGTTCCTGATGCTCGGCCTGAGCGCTGGGGGGCGAGGGAGGGGGGGGGCACCCTCCCAGATCTGAATCAGGTTCTGATCCCTCCTGCCTGGGTGCCCTGGGGATCTCCCTTCTATCTGTGTCTCAGTTTTCTCATCTTTTCCCAAGGATACTGATAGTGAATAGTAGCATTATTCTTGTCACCTTTGGGTCACTAAGGGCTGAATTATGTCGTTTCCCCTACCCCATGTTGAAATTCTAATCCCCCACAGTTGGAGCTGGGGTCCTGAAAGAGCTGATTGCATTGGAATGAGGTGCCTGGGGCAAGCCCAGCCCTCCGTGAATGATCCCATCTGTCCTCAAAAGAAAAGGAGATCAGGCTAGAGCAAACCCACTCCCACTAGCACAGCACCTATCTGTTAGTGAGGACAGAGACTTCTGATGGTTAGACTTGAGCCTCCTTAATCATCAGCCCATAGACAGATGTAGACCAAGGATTGCTGGTATTGTGTCCTTAGACTAGAGCTTCCTGCAGAAGAGACTGGGTTTTTGCAGCCTTTTGAGCTAGCGTAGGTTGTTCAGACACTTGAAGCCTCAGATTCCTTAGGAATATTGAGAGAATTATTTGAAGAATGCAGATGAAGAGCTAAATACCATGCTTTGAGGCTAGTAAATCTTTAATAAATGTTTGCTAATGATATTTGGTAATGGATTGTTGTTTGCATTTGTATTCTCATCACCTGACAAAGTATCCAGCCAAAACAGAAAGAAATACAATTGTAAATTGTGGCACAGTCAACCATATAGCAATATCTACAGACATTTTAAGTACTTGCATCAGTCAGCTATTGATAGAATGTGCTGCATAACAAACAATCCTCAAATTCAGAAAGTTAACACAGCCATTATTGCTGCCCACTCAGGGGTCTTTAGGTTAACAGAGATAACTTTCAGGCTTCACATATTTAGTTTGGGCCCATGATAGCCTTCAGGAGAAATAGTACTGGTAGAGATTGCAGCAATGCATAGGAGTTAAAACATAGTCTCTTAGGACCCATGCTAGGGACAAACAGACTGTCATTTCTATGTATTTGCCATTGGTCAAAGCAAGTCATGTGGTCAACCTTGCCTTCAGCGAAGTAGGAAATCTCTGCCGAGGACAGAGCCTGGGTAACACGAGCACAGGGCAGTGAGACCTGGAAGCAGGTGTCCCACTTGCTAAAGCGAGGCCTCAGGAAGCCGGTCTGTCTCTTTCGTGGTGGAGGCCGCTGGTGCCCTCCATCCCTAGGCGAGGCAGTCTCAGACACTAAGCGAAATATGTCTGAAGTGTTTTGCAAGAAAGTGTAAAGCATAAATAAAGAGACAGTAATTTCTCTCTTTCATCCTCTGCAGTTAAGGAGTTGGTGCAAAACCTTCCTAACAGGGTGTTTAACTTCAAGAAGCTGAAAACTGAACTGACGAAGTGTTGTTTACGGGAAAATTCCAGAACTTGAGAGTAAGAAGAAAGCACAGTCCAAGGCCTCAGATTTTTTCCCCTCAGGAGCAGCACTTTGATTTCACCCTAACAACATCCCTCCTCTCAGCCCACTCCCACGCTCGCTTCGCCCAGGCAGCAGGCTCCGTCTGATGGGAGCGGGGAGATAATCAGAGAACAAGACGTCCTGGCATCTCGGAGGCTTGTCTCCATGGGGCATCCTCCGTCCTGGGTCCCCTCCAGCCTCCATGGGGACACCGGACGGCACAGGACGGGAGGCCAAGGAAGCAGAGCTGTCAGGTGGGGGATGTGGAGGAAGTCTGTGTTAGCTGCTTCGCAGCAGCAAAAACTGTTTACCTCCAAGTCTGTGTTTTTCAAGGCAATGGAGACCAGCAGAAGAATGCCCGCGAAACATTTCCATGGACTTCTGTTGCTCATCTGGAAAGGCACAAGTCCTCAGGGAATCCTCAGGGCGCCGGCATGGTCTGGAAGCGGCTAGTCTGCCTGGGGCTGCCTGGCCCCAGTCGCGTGGTCCCTGGCCTGCTGAATACGCGGCGGAGAGCCCCAGCCAGTCCCGGAGGTGACAGGTGCCACTTTGGACATGGTGGAGCCAAGGAGAGGTGCACACACATCTGATATTCTGAAGATGGAGGAAACACAGTGTGTAGAATCAGAGAGCGGGGTCTGAGGTCCCAGGTCTGCCAGTGCAGAACCCCAGGGCCCTGGACATGTCACTGAACAGCTCTGAGCCCCAAGTTCCTATTCTTATGGCTACAATCATGTACCTCACAAAGCTGCTGCACACTGTGTCTGGAGACAAGGACATGGTGACAGGATCTCCGGGATGGCATTTGGGGTTCACAGGCCATCGGAGGAGCCAAGCATATTTTTTTTAAGAGCCAGAGGAGATACCTGGACCTTTTGGAAAATGTGTGAGCGATTTCCAAGGAAATCATCCTGGAAAAGGAAAAGGCTGCCGGAGATAAGTAGAGACTTAACTAAGTAGCATTTAGAAAGGTGTGAGTGGTACCGCCGTCCTTCCATGTCCAGGACCCCTGCAGACACAGAGGCTCTGAGGCGCAAGTTGCTTATGTAAAGCGCTCTAGTGTTTGCATATAACCTAAGCACATCCTCCTGGCTACTTTAAAACATCTCTAGATTACTTATATACTCCCAAACACACTGTAAGTGCTGTGTAAACAGTTGTGACACTATATGACTTACAGAATATAGACAAGAAAAAAAAAATCTGCACAAGTTCAGTTCACCTGCTCAGGCTTTCTTCAGTCTGTAGTTGGTTGATCTGTGGCCTCAGAATCTACACCCCGGCAGCGGGGAGATGGCTGTCACTTCCAGAACTCCAACATCAAATCACTGTCGTGCCTCTAACAGGGTCTCGGGGACAGATCAGGTCCTGCCCTGGAACCAGGGTGGGATTGAACCACAGAAACATCACCCAGCTAGAAGGCAGTGGCTTCCTGGGCCCCTTCAGGGAAAAGTCTCAGAGAGGGCAGGAACCAAGACCCACAGACCCATCCTGCCAACCGTGGGCAGCGATGACAACCTACAGTACAGAATCAGACCCATTTTATGGGGGGGGCCCAGTGGCCCCCACGAAGTAGACGTAGGTCCACTTCCCAGCACCCACAGCAGCCCTGTGAAATCTGGGGACATCGTGCTCCGGGCCCCCTCCCTCAGGCCTTGCAGTGAGACAGGGAGGCAGGACGGGGTGCAGAGACTGCGCCCCAGGCTCTCCCCCTCCTCAGCTTCACTCCTGTTAATCCAGTACAAAGCTCTTAGCTTTTTAGATACACATATATCTCTGCAGTGTCTTGCAGGATTTAGATCATTTGCATTTCAAACATTTTTTCATATTTTGATTTAAACCCCTAAAACCAATTCTGAGCCCTCCCTGAGCCACACAGCTCCCTAAAACCCTGAATCCCTTTCTCATCCTGGCCAGTGTCGCAGCAGACTAATGTGGTACAATGGGATTTGTGGGCGAGTATGTGTTTTAAGAGGAAAAAAACAAGAGGGTTTTTGAGGCATTAAACCATTGCTTAAGTCTTCCAGATTTTGGGTGGTTTCCATGGTAACTGGTAAGTTTGCTTCATTGTTCTCTCCATTTTCTGGAGAAGCCAGGGAAGCCCTCATAGCTTCTCAAGTAGGTCTGGATTAAGTTGCCAAGGTTCAGGCGTGGGAAGAGGAAGGCGCCCCGGGGGCTTAACCCACATTGGGAAGAAGGGAGGACACAGAACCCACCTGCTGTCCTCCCCATGTACGCCGAGGCCCAGGACAGCGCCAGCCAGCCACGCGGAGTCCTGTGCCTGCCCGGGATGGGCTACAGCACACAGGACCCGGGCGCGTGGGAGCTGAACAGGAGACCAGCTTGCTTCCACCGCCCCGCCTCCCACTCAGACGCCCCCTGCTCAGGCTTCCAGGAGTCCATCTTGGTCTCTTCTTCCTGTTTGGTGGGAGGCTAGCCTGGCCACCTCACAGCACTTTTCCCTGCTGTCAATGTGAGGAGCAGTGAGCCCAAGGCAAGGGGATCTCCCTGCCTTCATTACGTGTGGAGAGGGTGCTGGCCGGAGGGTCCTGGGGTTTTCCCTGAAGCTTCTCGGGTCACAGCTGAGGGAAATAGCAGTGAGCTGGCAGTTTGCCACCTGAGTCAGCCCGGCTTAGCTCTGTTTAACAAGCTAACTGCAGGAAGCCAGAAGTCTAGTGCTGGGCGGGATGTGTGTGTGTGCACGTGGGAAGCTGAGAACACTGGTATATGCCCACACGTGACAAGTGTTCACAGGTGTGCAGGGTGGGCCTGCAGCTGGCACACCCATTATGTCCCCTTGTAGTTTATCCTAAAATTTCCTTGGTTTTTTGGGGGGTTGTTTTTTATTTAGTTTTTTGAGACAGGGTCTTGCTTTGTAGTTCAGGCTGGCCCTGAGCTCAGCCTTGAATTCAGCAATCCTCTTGTGTCTGCCTCCTGAGTGCTGGGATTACAGGCTTAAATCACCACACCTAGCATTGTTGAATGGGGGATCAAACTTGCAAGGCTGGCACCAGAACCACTGAGCTAAATCCCCAGCCCAATTTGTTAAAAAAGCCATTGGCCCAATCACCCCAGGTACACCACCCTGGCCACCCTTGCCCCACTCTGATCCCTAGGATCGCCCCTACTAAAGAATTAACTCCCAACTCTGCTCCAGCCAAAGCAAAGGAGTGCTGTGCATAGTGTAAGGGAGCAGAGCCGAGACCCCAACTGCTAGAGATGATTTTAACAACCGCCCAGTGTGTGCACCCATGGGCGGGTCTGCATGAAGCCTACCCCTTGTGTATTTAAGATGCTACACATCACTGGCCTGCTACTTAGCAGTTGTACTTAATAAAATGCTACTTCTATCCCACGACTCAAAAGCAAAGACCACAACTTTGAATAGTATTGTGGGATCCTCTAACTCAGACATTAAACATTGTAGATATCAAATCTTAGAGCAAATAGACTGTGATTCTTTCTTTCCTTTAATTAGCTGGCTCTTCAGTAGAAAATCAAGAGCAAGAGAAGTACATTCTGAATCTCTACCTAAGTGGGAAGGCCAGGCAGTTATTTGCAAAATTAAGCAAAAGGATTTTCCCTTTTTAACAGCTGGATGCAGACCCTGAGTTCCCTTAGAGAATCCTTCAGAAACAACAGCTTACTAAGATTCAGCCCTCCGTGTGCCTCTGCCCACCTCTGAGGTCTTGGGCGGTGTCACTTTGAATTGGAATCAGAAGGTCTTGGCCATCGAGGGCTGTTTAACTTCAGGCTGGAGATCCAGGAGTTGGCAAAGAGAGAGATGACATGTGACCAGATGGCCTCGCTTCCCGTGGTGCTAGAAGTCTGGGCCTGGTCTGCCCAGACTAGGGCAGTGAGCATCGCTCAAGAACTCAACTCTCACAGAACTATGGGGTTCTCAGAAGAAAAGGAACATGAGGGTACAGGGCAGTGAGATATGTGTACGAATGAAGAGAGGGCAGAACCACCGACTTCCGCCCTTGGCCAAATGCCTCCGTTCGGGAGACTGACCTCTAAGCAGATTTGCGTCCCCATTGTTCCCCAAAGACCACCATACCTTCAAGGGCCCCCAGTGCTGCCGTCCTTCCCGTGGGAGGAACCAGATGCAGCTTATCTGCAAACTCTGGGTCACAAGCACCAGAAGACCAGACTGACACCCTGGTGTTCAAAGGGGTGAGAAGTAAATGTTTGCCTGCGTGTGTTGCTTGCAACAAAGACAGAGGGTAGCAGTGCCAAAGAGCCCACAGGACCTGGGCCAACCCGGGAAGGTGACCATCAAACTGGCTTATTTTCTTCAGTGGTGAGAATTCATATCGTGTTAATTGTGAGTATTTTCAAACATCTTCCATGTGCTAGTGACGATGCCAGAGGACCCCACCATCTCATTTACAAAGCCCCCTTGGAGGGACAGTGTTCTCCCATTTGTCACACTCAGACACTGATGGTGGCACTTGCCAAAAGTCACACTGCTCAGAAAGGCGGGATCTGAACACAGGTCTGTTTGAACATAGAACCTGGGTACACTACATTTCACTACATGAGAAAAGGCAAGTCTGCCCCATGGAAGAGGATTAGATGTCCATGGTTTGCCCATATGGCTGGGTGGTACCCAGGCACGAAGCCTCAGAGGAAGAAGATTCCACTCTAGTAAGAAAGGGCTCACAGCAGTACTCAGAATAGAAGATGCCAAGTGGCCTTTATCAGGGTTCTGTTTGACTAACTCATGCATATTAATACTCCAGCTCCTAAAAATTATAACCAAGAATTTAGGTAGGTGGAGAAATGTTCAGTATAAACAGTAAAAAGAGGCTAAACCATTATACTCAACTTGCCTTATATCTTTCCAGCATAGACACATCCATGGAAACAGAAAGTAGACTAGGGCCTGCCAAAAGGCTGAGGGGCTGGGAGTGTGTGCGCCCGTGTGGCGCTGAGCCCAGGGCCTCTGCAGACTGGGCAGGTGCTCTCCCTGCCCCAGCTGCACTCCAGTCCCGGGGGGCCTGCTGCAGAGTGATAAAAACGTGCTAACGTCAGGGACTGTGGCTACAGCTCGCAGCGGAACACTTGTCTCAGCCTCACTGAGCTACTAGGGTGAATTCTATATCCCAAGGGAGAACATATGAGTAAAAAGATTATAGACTACAGTATGTATGTAAATACATATAGTTATACACTGAAGATTAAGCTTAATTTTTTAAAGTATACATAAAGACCCCAATGTTGTAAACTATCTCTGCCATCTCTATAGTAAGACAATATTCTAAGATGTAAGCAATAACTATAGTTTGCAAGGTAATCCGTAACCTATCATGGATAGTATGACCTTTTGTATAAAATCAGACAATACTTTTATAAAAATAAGTAGGTTGCCTGCTGAGTTAAGCTTATCGTTGGAAACACTCCAAAAAAAAAAAAAATCTGAGAATCGTCAGAAACAGGTACCTGTGTTGAGAGCACATTTGACCTACGTGACAAGGCCTAGTCCTTTCAAGTAAGGTATTATTTTATAATTATTTTACCTGTTGTCCTGTGTCTTTTTCCTGAGGAACAAACCTAGAACTCACCCATGCTAAGTACATCTCCACCACTAGGCTACACTTCTTTCTTTTTAAAAAAATTTAATCTATTTTCAGCGCAATTCTGATGCAGGGCGGGGCGGGGGGGGGTTTCCCTGTCTTTTATTATAAAATTCAGTAGCTTCCTAAAAAAAAAAAATCACAACTAAGAGTATACTAAGATTCAAAAACGGGAGAAAAGTCAGTTTAAAAAGCAAATTCTACATGCTTCAGTGCAGCCAGGATAAAAATATTATATTGTGACAAAACGTTCAAGAAATTCTTACCAGGGGAGACTCCAGATTTTCATTTGTGTCTTTGGACAATCAGTGATATGACATTTGAAATATTATCTGAATGTGTCAATTCCCACTCATTCTGTAGGTTGTGGACACATAGACAGACCATAAATAATCTTTAGAAGAGCAGCTGCCCCTTTTTAAAACTCAGGTTCAAATGGCACGAGATGGGGGGGGTGGCCAGGTCTAGCAGGGCATGGGGTGAGCTGGCTCCTCCCACTCCCTGCCAGAAGCGGAGGACAGCATCAGGCTATAAAAAGCTTTATGTTTTATTTTCTTCTAAGGCGTCCTGAGTCACTGGGCTCCACACTCTCCCCGCACACCCCGTGCCCGGGAAAGTTCAGCTCACATCGGAAATGGAAATGGGCGTACATGGCTTTTTTCTAAATCGGGGCTGCTGACAAATCAGATGCTGCTGCCATTCCGACTGAATCTGAATCTGACAGACCTAGCAGTACCTTCCTGTTTCCGTTCTGGGAGAACGGAAGTCACTTAACTAGCAGTTTTTCTAACCCAGGTTCTAATATTACATCGGTCTTAACACCAAGCTGCATCTCTAGTCCACCCAGCTCTGGAGCTGCTGAGAATTTCAAAGCTCATCTATCATCTCCAAGTACACAGAACACCTACTTTACCTGCCACCTTTCAGGCTTTTAGGTTTGATCGGTTTAAGTATCAGGTTGGGCAGAATCCTAGAAAGCTGCAAGCAAAAGGTATCAGTCTAACGATCTTATTTGACCAGGGAGGGACCGGAAGCTGAGATGGTGAACGACCCACACCCCAGGCTGCAGAGGAACAGGATCAAATCTTGCAACAAGTTCTCTTAGCAGAGGGCTCTGTCCCCAGGGCAGTTTGTCCCTGCAATCCCAACTTCCGCACATAGATACACTGCAAGCCCGTGGCCACATTGGACCTTACCGTGGTCTTTCCTGTTCTTTTCCCCTCATTGCTAATGGAGAATGGGAAGGGAACTAAGGCGACAGTGCCACCTACAACCTGGTAGGACCTGTACCAGGGTGTGTGCCCTGTGCAGAGCCTCCTACTTCCCACAGCCATGGAAGCTGCAGCCCACTCCACCTTCCCCAACTGCCTCATGACCAGGGGACTTCTTCCCTCTGAAGTCCTCATCTTAAGTAAGAAATGTATTTCTTAACAATCCCAAGAGTCTCAGGTTAACATTAAGGTCTAAGGGAAATTCATCTGTGGTGTGTATTTTCTATATAAGGCAAGCATGGGCAACATGGGGTGGAAATACCAACTACTGGCACCCCAACCCCTTGTGTGACTTGGCCACAGGACGTGCCGATGGCCCTTTGCCCCCTTGCTCTTACTCGCTGCACTGCAGTCCGGGAGTTCTGTTGGAGATCACGATGGAGTGAAGAAGGTTGTGCAAGCTAAGAACCTACACAATTCGCAGTTAGAGATGAAAGGCTGCAGAAATGTTTATTGAATACAGTGCCAGGTTTATAAATAAAACTTATTTACAATTTCCATAGAGTTGGTCCCCCATCAGAGAAGTGGTTAAATCTCCAAACAGTTCATCTCCAGATTTACAGAAACGTTCAAGTACATCTCTTTTTCAAATAGTCATGGTGAAGGGCAGCTTCAGTAACAAAAGAACCACCACCATCTTTGCTACAGAAGTGTTGAATGAACATTATAATAGATTTGGAGAAAGAACACACACTCCACCCATGCTACTACCTTCTTATTCCAAGGGATAGACAGCAAAGAATGTCTGTCTCCTACAGGACAACTTCAAGGGATTCAAAAAAATAGTAACTGACAGCTGGAGGGATAGATTAAGACACATTAGTGGAAATCTAGTCACTGCCAAAAGGATAGATATATATATATATAGGATATACAATAAATAACCCAAATGGTTAAAGTAAGTGAATGACTGAAGAAGAGTAGACTTGACCAATTTTACATTCTTTGTTAAGGAAGAAGTTCCCAGGATGCTGAGGGGCCGATAATATGCTATTCCTCTGATGTGGCAGCAGCGCTAGGCCTACTGGACAGCCGTTCATTACAATATTGTTACAAGTACAGTCGGACATGCATTTATAAAGAGAATATAAAAATATGTACAATAGCTCATCTTCAATGTGTTTAAATTGCCAAAAGACACCAATTAAAGTGTGCAAAAATTGGTTTGTCAAAAAATCAGAAAAAGCCTTCCCTGGCAACAGTGCATCCAACACCCATCTGAGTATCGAGATCCATGCGCCTCGCCCAACACCTACCCGAACAGATGGAGATCGAGACTACGAGAGGGTTGCCAAGTACTCGGCAATTTCTTGCGGCAAGTCTCAGGCTAAAGCAAGATGCCAGTTAAACTAGTCACTTTTATATATATAAATATATGTATATATTTATAGAGTAGTTAGAAGTGGGGGCAAGTTTACAAGAAGGTGCCACAACACCACGCTCTTTCCTCTCCCTCACAGACTGCTACTGCCCAACCCCTGGGCTGGTCACACCCCCGGACGCCAGGGGAAAGGCTAAAGGGGACTCTCCCTCACCTCTGCTCCCCCAGCTGGAACTCAGCATTCCCTGCAGAGCAGGGTTTCTAGTTCCCACAGGATCCTGGTCACACAAGAATCCTGCTTCAAAAGGAGTCTTTTAGCACAGACTGTTGGACTATGGGGTCCTCCCAGCTTCCAGAAAGCCTTGGTAGAAGAAAGAGCTAAAGACAGGAGGATAAATCTGTACAAACAAATACCCTCCAGGGCCCTTTTCAACTGCCAAGAGGTCACTGACCACAGGCCTGAGACTGGGCTGACAACTGGGCTGTCTGACCCCCGTGAGAAAACACCCAGGTCAGACTCACATGGGGAGCTTGCAGTACTCCTTCTCACCAGAAGCGAGACTCCCAGGAGTTCTCAGAGACTCTCAGGGGTTCCTCGCAGATTCAGCGAACTGCGGACCACCTCTCCTCTACCACCTATGAAGTCCAAGGACTAGAAGCAGATGCAGTGGCAATGTGTCCTCTCCATGGCTCTGACCCACCCCTCTGGCGGAAAATCTAACAAGCTACAAAATGCCAGAAAGACAGGGAGTAGGAGAGGGAAGAGAAACCAAGGGTCTCTGTAAAATCAGCCCTGAATGCACCTACTTGGCTGCCAAGAGGTATCACTGCCCTGGCAGCAGCCCGCCATCATCCCCTGGCAAATTAAAACCACCCACACAAACACACAGAACTCAAATCTCCTTGCTAATAAGATACAACCAATTAACACCCTGAAAAATGCACATCCAGCCTTCACTTCAAGAGCCCTGCACCGAAAGCAGGATGCTTGTAAGGGGGCTTTTTCAATGGACCAATCCCACTCCAAAGACCAGTACTAGCATGTCTGGGTTTTGATTACAAGTTTATAATTAGACACGAAATTCACTCTGGGCCGGAGTTTTAACTTTCAAGCCAGAGGCTTTGCATTAGTTCTACTTGAGGGGAGGGAGGGCGGAAAAAAATCAAAGTCAAGTCAACTTTAAACAAAAACAGCAAAAAGTAAAAGGAAGCTAAAGTATATTCATAAATTAAACTCTGAATAAAGGTGACTGGTAGTGTCTTTTAGACATGAAGAGACTGGCTTAAAAAAGGACTACTGCTTCTACCACACACGGCGAGGGTTGAATTACAGACACACTAAATCATGTCTCTTGCACAGATGGTCTCAAGTAGTTACATAAAACAGGTAATCAGCAGCACAATTGAGAAGATCCCTAAATACATGCTTCAGAATATTTTCCTTCAGTAAGAGCTCTACCGCCTTAATACATCAGTTAAGTTACTGTGATTTGCCTCCCCCCTCCCCCCAGAGAAAACGCAACTAGACTTACGTGTAGATTAAATATGGTGAAGCGATCAGCATGTGCCTGTTTCAAGGCAAGGTCCTAGGCTCAAGAGGTTGGTGCTGGGGTCTTGGGAGGGAGGGAAACCCAACACTGGGCTGTGGGCACTTACATGTACACTGGCCTCCCCTCCAAGTGCCTTGTCCCCTTTTGGATCTCAGCTTTACAAAGCATTTAACACCATTTTAAGTTAATGGTCTTTTTATTGGAAAAAAAAAAAAAGACTAGCATTTACAACTTGGAATGGACATAAATTGTAATTTCTTGAACAGCAATGTTGATGGTTGTGCTGAAGTCCACAGCCACAGCCTACTCTGCCGGCTCCAAGTCATGGTTCAGAAGGTTTTAAAAAGAGAGTCCAAAGATGCTCCCTTGTAAAAGATTTCTTATTAAAAATTTGTGTGTGTGACAGCCTGATACCCATGTCACTTTAGCACAATGCAGACACCGATAAACCAATGTATGTGGGCATGCCACCACGGTGTCACTGCCACCATGGGTCGGAGCACAGGAAGTACGAGAGGACCGTCCTACTACTGGGGCTACATCTCAACAGTTTATCCTTCACCCATTTTCTGCACATCATCCTGAGGTAATCCAATTTTAAATGTGTTTGTTTTCAGTAAACCAGCAATGACAATTTATACTAACAAACTGAACTCAAACCCGTTTAAATAGGTTTTGAATTCGTTTTTCATTTTTCAGTTTTAATACAAATGCTTGACTGTGCTCAATTGTCAAGCTGCATGCATGAAAAACTGGCCAGCCCAAACAGTGTAGTAATCATTAGCAAATGGAACTTTAAGGAGTCCGCTAAATGCTTCCTTATCATTAAGGTAGTACAAGTATTTATATTGTAAAACTGATGTGTAGCTTGATCTTGAGGGGACAGGACCACCAACCAATACATGCAGATTTTGTGTGTGTGGACAGAAGGTACTTTTGACATTCAGTTTTGCTATATAGAAACAGAATGAATAAATGAACTTTTTTCTTTTTTTTTTTTTTTTTTTGCAAGAGGTAAGTAAAAGATTCAATTTGATTCTTCTAGAGGGGGGAAAAGTAGTTGAAAGTAGGTCTTCATTTTGCAGTCATCATCTGTACGAATTCTGAAAAGACAATTGAAATTTGGTTATCTTCATGAATGCAGTAACTCTACTCTGTGTACAAAACAATCCGTGAGTGTCTGGTGAGACTGTAACTTGGCATTGACAACTAAGCTAAAGAAACTGAGTGTTTCACCTTCATAGTTGACTTGTCCATCTCCATCGATATCTGCTTCTCTGATCATTTCATCTACTTCTTCATCTGTTAGCTTCTCTCCTAAGTTTGTCATGACGTGACGTAGCTCTGCTGCACTGATATAGCCATTTCCATCCTGCAAACAGGCAGCAGTTGTTACTGGCAGTGGCGGAGGAGGGTGGGTGGGTGTGAGCAGCAGGTCGAGACCTAATTATGCCCCCTCTCAAGTTACTGCTCGTGCTCGCATCAATAGTTCTACCTCCAGGGCCCTTCTCTACCAATGGTATTTGGCACATGCAGTTCACTAATGCAAAAAATGCAGGAGGACTTTCAAAAGCTGCACAGTACTGACAGTGACAATCAAGAAACTTTGCTCAAATTCCTCTCTATTATGTCTCCCTTCACACAGGATACGGTTACTAAGTGGCCATCTGGGAGTGAGATCAGAGGCTCAGACAGTTAGTTACGAGTTTTAGAAGCAACACAGATACAGGATTTACCTTATCAAAGACTCGGAATGCCTCACGGATTTCTTCTTCGCTGTCTGTATCTTTCATTTTTCTAGCCATCATAGTCAAAAATTCTGGGAAGTCAATGGTGCCATTACCTCAAATTAAAAGACAAAGAAGTCATGTAAGATAAGCACTGAATGAATGCTGCTCATTCAAATATAAATTTGAATATCTAATATTGAATATTAGAAATTGAATATTTCTAATACAAATTTGAAAACTGTACTAAGCAAGCATTTGCTAGGACTAAGTGACAAACTACTTTATCAATTTCAACCATTGTTCCTAGTAGGATTTGACTAGGAATAATCAAATACTTCACAAGGTCGGGCATGGTGGCTCAAACCTGTAATCTCAGCACTCAGAAGGCAGAGGCAGGAGGACTGCTGTGAGTTCAAGGCTAACCTAGGCTACATAGTGAGCTCAGGGCCAACCTAAACTACAAAAGCGAGATGCTGGCTCAAAAAAAAAAAAAAAAAAAACAACCCAAATACTCCACAAGGTAATTTCAATTTCATGTGTTTCAAACTAATCAACACTAAGGATGGTATTTCAAGATGCAAAGGAAACTGAAGTCTGGATTCATGGCCACCGGTTATCCCCAGTTCAAAGGGAGGGCTGCTCACTCCACCTCGAAAGGAAGCACTCTATTGTCTGTCCTGATCTCCCAAGCTAGGGAGACATTTAAGCCAAACCTTACCCTGGCTGTTAGCCACTGGAGGTATAAACTGTACACCAGTAAAAACTAGTAGGCCATGGGCTACCTACAGTCTTAGAAAGTCTTCTTGGGGGCTAGGGATACAGCTCAGGGGCAGATCACTTGCCTAGCATGTATGAGGCCTCAGGTCCAATCAATAGTACACCTCACACACCCACAGACAAAACACAGGAGAGAGACAAGAGATCACGATCTTCCCTAGGTATACTTTTTAGCTATAAGTTACCTAATAATTGTTTTCTTCCCAATTCATTTTTGTTGCTGCCTGGGTTTTGTGATGCTGAGAACTGAATTAAGGGCACCTTGCATTCTAAGAATATGTTCAACCATTTATTTAAATCCACAAACCTGGGTCAGGATCTTTATTCCCCCATTAAAGAAAAAGTTCAGAAGAATTTTATAACTATTAAAATTTAGGAATCAGTATCAGAAGAATCCACTCTATGACCAGTATTCTAAACAACTTCTGTAAAAGATGAACACTCATAAAGACAAGCTTCAAGGTTAACAGGAAAAGAAAATAAAATAAAATTAGAAGGAGTCCTTAGGTTAAATTATTCATTTTCAAAAACAAAATAACTCTGGAGTTGAGAGCTGAGGATGTAGGTCAACAGCATCACAGCTACCATCACAAACAAAAACAAAGGGGGAAAATGCAGAGAATCTTTGTCTTTTGGGCCTCCAAAATTTTAAACTTCTACTAATATTCAGAAAGACAAAGTCAATTATTTGAAGCACTGACTCTCAACCGTGCAAAGACGTCCTGAGGTGCCATCATATTTACTTAACAGAAATTCAAGAATGTGGCATAAAATAACTGCCTCCCTTCCCTACAATGTGAGGGCTAATTCCATCTATTTAACCTCCAAGCCCAGCTCCCACAGCTTCCACAGCACAGCAGGGAGCCACCTATTCCCACATGGCTAATCACCTCGGTAATCATGAGACGGAACTATGGACAGCTTCTTTTTCGAAAACTATTAAGCATGAAAACAATTTTTACTTTTAAGAAATGTAATTCTAATGGACACAGCTTTTTTTTTTTTGTACCAGCAATCAAACTCAGGATCTTGTACTTGCGGTGCCACTGAGCTAAACTGCCACCCCTGGATACAGCTTTGTTTAAGGGCTGCTTTTAAATGTTTTCAACAAATGTAATCCTAATGTATCACTTATATAACTGTATTTCTCTAATAGCAGCTATAAGATCACCTAGAAAAAGTCCAGATCCAAACTGTTACACAATCTCATGCACTACAATAGTGCACATGCACAGTTTACAAAACCGTTATCAGTTTCCAAGTGTCGTGACACACTTAGGAGGCTGAAGCAGGAGGACTGCCATGAGTTTAAGGCCATCTGGGCTACATGAGTTAAGTCACCCTGAACTATATGGGGAGATCCTGTCTCAAACAAAACAAAACAAAAACAAAAACCTGAGACTTTGCCTCAGGAGAAAAAATATATCATGAGGTGGGTGTCTCAAAATCCACTGACAGCAATAAATAATAAAAGCCCTTGTTTAGTTGTTGTTTAGTGCAATGGAACCCAGAGGAACGGATAAATCGACTGCTGTGAGGGGACTGCTGGTTCCTTCTGGTTCCAGCACTTCAGACAGCTGCGCGTTCCCTTAGATTCTGAAGATCTAACCACTCTGGTCAGCGGGGGCCAGCTCCCCTCCGGCCCTCTTCAGCAAGCACAGTGAGCAGCTCACTCTGCTCAGGTCTCTGTAACTTCTGAGGGCACTCTTCATCCATGGCACTGGGCAGTTTCCTCTGAAGAGACAGCAGGCTTAGAAAAGGCAGTTTTAGCCAGGCATGGTGGCTCACGCCTGTAATCCCAGCACTCAGGAGGCAAAGGCATGAGCACTGTTGAGTTCCAGGCTGGCTTGGGATACATACATAGTGAGCTCAAGGCCAACGTGAACTACAAAAGACCTTGTGTCTCAAAAAAAAAAAAAGCAGTTTCCATAGCAGTTCCTTTTTACTTCCCTCGCACAACTTGGGCAAGACTCTTCGGCCGGCTGGTAAAAGCACTGAGCTGTAGCTCATGACAAGCAGAGAACAATGCGGTGATCAGATCCAGGAAAAGTTCTAGACTGTGAGCAAGGTGAATGGCAGGCTTATAATCTTCTGTTTTAATGTCAGGGGCCATAAGGCAGCCACAGAAAGGAACACTACACTTTTACTTTGCTCTGGGGGCCTGAAAGAAAACCCTGTAGCATGCCTGAATTTCAGTTACTCAACACTAGGGTCCATTCACAGCTCTGAAGCTCTTACCATCTGCATCCACTTCATTGATCATATCCTGCAGTTCGGCTTCTGTTGGGTTCTGACCCAGTGACCTCATGACAGTCCCTAGCTCCTTTGTCGTGATGGTGCCATCACCATCTTTATCGAATAGGGAGAAAGCTTCCTTGAATTCTGAAAAACAAAATGACTGTTTTTATCCAACTTAGCCATAATGCACACTTCCCTAGGGTTTGCCAAAGCAAGCTTCAGAGGTTATCAGCAACCACCTGCTCTTTCTGTACTGAAATAAAGACCACAACAGTCCTGTTGGTCTAGCCTTCAAACAGCCGGCTATAAAGCAAACACTGCTCCTGGTAACCAGTTCTATTAAAACCGTATTTTTAACTGGGCATGGTGGTGCACGCCTGTAATCCCAGCACTCTGAGAGTCTGAGGCAGATGGACCACAAGTTCTAGCCCAGTGCAGGCAACTTAAGTGATTTTGCAAAATCCTGTCTTCAAAATAATTTTTTTTTTAAAAAGCAATACCTTTTTAAGTAGGTTAAGCTTTAACTCATTTTAAAAAACCTATATCCTACCTAGCATGAGAAGATTGGTCCCTGTACCTCTTTAAAGACTCTACCTGTTAAATTTCTATACCCGTAAGACCTATGCACTTCAAAGCCCTATGAAAACATTACCAGAAATATGCATTCCCTGGTAACCAACATGCTCTAACAATGTTCAGGATATTTTAGAAGCATTCCTGATTTCCAAGAGAGAAACCATCTCAAACTAAGCCTTCCAAAAAATATTAAAAAGCCAAAATCCAGTAGCGAGGTGGCACACACATAATCCCAGGCTGAGGCAGGGGGACAGTCTTAAGTCTGAGCCCAGCCTGGACATTTTAGCTAGACTGTTAAAAAAATAAATAAAAGAAAATTAATATAACTCACTCCCCAATTAATAGTGTTCCTAAAAGTCATTTTGCCCATTCCCATTTATTTTTAAACTCCCATTTATTTTAAAGCTTTCATGGCGGATTACGGAAAGCCCTGCAGCCTAAGAACTGTAAACTCATTCTGGGAGTAGCAGGCTCAGGGCAATCTCGTTACACGCAAAGCTGTGCACATGGTGAGTAACACACTCCAGAGTCTACTGGTTTATGTTCTCAGTTCCACTTCCACGTTCACCCTCAAAGACTGGGCAGGAGGAATACCTGACCTAAATAAATGTTCCTGCTTGCTGTTTTTGTTCAAATACATTCTCAGAAAACTGCTCAGATTGTAGGCAGAAAGAATCAGAGAAGTCACCAGAATGGAGTCAGCACCTAGGTCCACCACTCTGGGGACTCCCCGGGGTCAACTTACCAGCAATCTGTTCTTCAGTCAGTTGATCAGCCTACAAGAAAGAAAAGGTTATAATTCAATCCACAAATCTGGTTGATAGTTTTTCCAATGAGGCTTTGAAAGTTATAATCTTTCACCAGGTGCGGTGGGACATGTCTAGTCCCAGCCAGTCACAAAGGCCACTTGAACCCAGTTGTTCCAGATCAGCCTGGACAACACAGCAAGAATCCATTTTAAACAGCCAATCTTAAAAGAAATCAACCCTTTGTAATCGTTATCATTGTCAATGAATAAGGTGACAAGAAGCCACATGTGCTATTTTTAACACCAAAGGATGACGACAAGGAAGCAACATCTGCCTGTTCCGGCTTTCTCCTCTGCCTCGCAGCTTGCAGTGAGTTGAAAGCCGAAAAGGGTCAGTTCATAATGTGAAGAAGGGCGCCTCTAGCGGTGAAAGGCCCACAGCACGACCTGCAGCACACTGAGAAAGCAGAGCGCCACCTATTGCGCCACAGACACTGCAGTCCAGCTTCCATCCAAGGGACCCAGCCCAACGCCGCGGCCACCGCAGCGGCCAGGATCAGGATCCTGTCCAGGGGCAGGCTTTTAGCGCACCTTGCGCATTGCTTAGGGCCCTCAAAATCTCCAAACTGGCGTTACATAACGGCATTGAGTTGGATTAACAGCCTTTTATATCCATTTTATAAAAAAAGAAAAAGTGGATAGCAATGAGCTATCCTCCTCACCGGTTTCATTCCCACGTAGTGCTCTGTAATCATTTAAATTAGACAGTTACAGTATTTGCTAAAAGTTTATCATTTACAATGATCAACAGCTTAGGTCAAATTATCTTGACTCAAAAGCCAAAGGCAGAAATGGAGCCATCTTACAACAGTAGTGTTACAAAACTGCAAAAATTAAGTTAAAAAACTACACGACGATTCTGAGACTGTGGCCCTCTTTTAAATGCAGTAACTATCAAATTTCCTGGTATTTACCGTATCGCCTTTAAGACACTAGAGCGGCTTATAATAAACAGTTTATTCGAGGTGACAATGGCCACCAAAGTATAACTCTCTCGCATTATTTGGTCTCCTACAACACTGCAACTGTGCCTCCAGCTAGAGCTGTTCGAGATCTCAAGGAAAGCTAGTATATATTATTTTTGTGAAAGGCACACCTAATGAAGTCAGTTACAAACTAACTCCTAAAAGAAAACTGACAGCGTTATTACCTAACATAGAAACTTTCACAGCAGGAATGTCGTTCTAGGTTTTTAGAAAAGGGGCTTATTTTACTAGTTACTTTTTTCTATACCCTAGTCACTGAAAACTATTTTCTTTAAATCGAACAAAAAGAGACCTGATGGTTTATGTAATGCCAGGGCAACGTCTGTCTTGTTCAACAGGAAGCGCTGCCACACCTCGTAGGAGAAATCGTCACCTTACTAGGGAGAACAGTCCCACCTCCCCCACAAAACTTGTGCTAAAAAATTATTCCAACCATCCACCCTCTAGACAACGAAACCCTCTTCCCCTGATCCCGTGAGACTTTGGGGAAAGGGCTTGTTCCAGAACTCGGCTGGGAACCACCACCCTACCCCACCAAGCAAGCAAACGCTGCCGGTGATGTCAGCCTGCCTGCCAAGGGAGGCAGGGAGCCGTGGAAAACACACCCAGCGAGCGCACAGGCGCATCTGGCAACCCACAGGCTGCAGAGAAAGCAGAAACGTGGAGGGCATCTCCCTTCAACTGGGAACTGGCGCGGGGCAAGGCAAAGGGCGGGGGAGGGCCGCCCGAGGGCGCGAGCACCTGGCACGAGGGGGCGCCGCCCTCCGGCCCGGGCGACCCCCACTCCCGCACCTCCACCCGCTCTGCTCCCCCCGGCGGCAGACCCGCCGATCCGCCGCCTCCTCCACCTCCTCCAGAGCAGAAACTTTGCGTGTTCCCTGGAAACCGAGCCGCTCCAGCTCCCTCCTCCCCCGCCCCCCGCCCCAATTAGCGCGACCGAGAGCCTCCCGCGGGAAAGGGCCTCCCGGGCCCGGGCCTCGCACACCCTACCGAGGCGGAGACACGCACTGGCCACACCACCGGGCCCCGCCCGCCTGGCCGGCCGGGCCCAACGCTTCCGCCCTCTCCGCCCCCCACCCCGGCCTTCCTGCCCCCACCCACCCACCCTTCCCCGGCTCCTTCCTCCCCAGCCCGCGCGCCGCGCCCCCCGGGAGGAAGGAGGAGACGGCGACCGAGGGAGGATGCCGACCGTGGGAGGGTGTCAGCCGCAGGCGGCGCCCCGAACCCCGCGGCCGGAGCAATGTACGCCACCAGTCCACCAGGCCCATTCATTCTCCGCTGCCCGCCCGGGCCACCGCCTCTGCCGGATGGAGAAAGGGGCGCGTGTGCCCGGCCCCGCCCGGCACCCCCGCCCCCCGGGGCCCGGTCGAGGCGCAGCGCTGCGGGCAACCCGGGTGCGGCGGGCGCTGGAGGCAGTGGGTGCGGGGCCGGGGGAGGAGGAAGCCCCAGTGCAGCTGTGGCCACGGCCAAGTCCCATCGGGGAGGAATCAACATTTAGAGGCTCCCCGGCAGAGAAACCGAGACGCGAACCCGAAACACATTACTTGTAACCGCGGCTGTCGGGTAGCGCCCAGCAAAGAGAAGCCCCCAAACAGGAGGATAAAAACGACCGAGACTGAACTAAAAAGCTACGAGAAACCCTGGGCAGCTGCTAGCCGGCACTCGCAGCTCTGGACCTACCATGGTGCGAGCGAAGGGAGGAAGAGCAGAGGATGGATGCACCAGCGCAAGGGCAGTGACGGCGGGGGTGCCTCCGCTGCAGCTGCTGCTAAGGCGCGGTGTGCGCTCTGCGCTGTGCTGCCGCCGCGCCGCCGCCTGCGCCGCCACCCGACTGCGAGTAACGGCTCCGCGTGCACGAGACTCCCAGCACCACTGCCGGAGCGCAAGCCTGCGCGCCACGACTTATATACGGCGCGCCGTATCCCTCCGCCGCGGCGGGGCCGCCTCGCGCGGGGCGGTGCTGCAGCGGCCGGGCCTCGCCACTTGGCCCCGCCCCTAGCCGCCTTCACCCCACCCCCCACCCCCCTCGAGCCTGCCGCGCCAACCCCGACCCCTGACGGGAACTGGAAGGACTTAGGGAGGGGCACCGTCGCCGGACAGGTGCGGCCGAGAGTGCCCTAGAGCCGCCCAGCCGGGCCCGGGGCGAGGCCAAACACCTGCCGAGCCCAACCTGTGGGCGGCCCAAGGCCTCAAGCCGCGCGCCCCTGACCCAGCCCCACCGCACCCGGGGACCCGTCCCTCCTCGGTGCCCCCGACCGATGCACGGGGGGGTGCGGTTGGCGCTGGCCCCAGCCTTTGGATCCCCGCAGGTGCTTCCCGTGGGAGATGCTGCGGGTGGCCCTGAGGCTGGGGCTGCCGCGGGAGGTAGGCGCGGAGGAACCGACTGCACACCTTCAGCTGCTAAGGAGAGGGCTCTGCAGGGCTCAAGGTAGTTGGCCTAAGACTAGACGCGTGTTTTGCTTTCCAAATTCCGGAGAACTCTCTGAGACACATTATGCAGGCACAGGAGCTAAATCCGTGTCATGTTCGCGTGCTTACCGATCTCTAATGTTTGTAGGTTTCCACTGAATAATTTTTTAGGGTGCCTAAATAGTTTTCCCCTATGGTTTTGTTCTCTTTTTCCTATGGCAAATACTATTTATCCTGCTTTGCAGTGTTACTGTGATATAACGTGCAGCTTCTATAGTCCTTAATACCTATTCTTTAAATTTTTCGTAATTTTACTGGTCGTAAGGGAAGTCCAATTCTTTATTCATAAGTCCATCAAAACAGGGAAAAAGATACTTAGCATCCCGGAGACTATAGCTGTAGCACAGTCTAGTATGGAGCTAGACTGTATTTTTAACCTATTTTAATTACATTCCTTTTAAAATAATATTTTGATCTTTTCTTCTTCTTCCGTAAATTAGAAAAAGAACAATTTCAGTTTTTAATTAGAAGCCCAGGACTTGAAAAAAATTCTTAACAAAATGCTGCAGTTTCTTTTCTTGCCAAGACAGAACAGAGAACTTGATCTTTTGTTTACCGGGCCAGAGCAAGTTCCAGGTTATATCATTTGCTTGTGCTTTCCGTGGCTGTGACAATGTGTGATTAGCATTCTCTGCCAGAAAGAGAAACACTTGCTGTGTTCTGGCCTTGACAGTCTGCAGAAAGATGTTTTAAAAGAATAGAAAATGTCCAGGCACATTGCAGAGGCCACAGAACTTTGTGGGATAGCCTCAGACGAGATGTCAGCTTCGGAGGAACGTGGGGGCTTGTGTCCTCTCTCCAACGCCACAGAACGGGTGAGCCTCCTGCTCATTTAGAGATGGGTCGCTGCAGCAAAGCGGGAGTGATGCTGCCTCCCTCTGCAGATTAGCAAGACAGCATTCACAAATCTGCCCCTCAAATTGTATTCCTCAGCTCCAGTGAAAAAAAGGGACCAATACAATGTTGACTGAAAGGATATTCACAAGCGTAAATGGTCAGACTCGTTCTTAAAACTGCTTCATTCCTAAATGAATCGGTATTCTTCGTCAGGATTTCATAAAGTAGTTAACTAAGTGCTTTTGTAAAGACATACACTGTAAGGGGGAAACAATAGTTTAGAAATGAAATATGTTTAATTATTGAAAATTCCTCCAGTTTTTAATAGTCATTCTTATCATTATTTTGGTTAAATTACTACAATCTAGGGTTTTAAAAACCAGTTGTCCTCTAAGAACAAGTTTTCCTCTGTCATTTAACCTTATTTTGCCCAAATAAAATACTTGGAAACTATTTCATGACTTGACTTGCTAAAAACTGTGTATCTCAGAATTATTTGAATTATTACAGTAAAATTTCTTTTTCTAACTCTTCGTATCTTACAAAGTACGGTTCTCAGTGATTCTTTAACACAGCTTAGCTTTCAAGTGCAGTGGTTTGTAATGAGGTCATGCTTCACATAGTCTCACGGCTAGTTTGACACCCTGAAATATAAGAAGGTCAAGTGACTTGCCCAAGATCTTCCTGTGAGTCAGTGATGGGGTATAAACAGCTTGGGTCTGGCTCAGGAACTCTAATATTAGATTATATATTATTTACATCAGAATCTGAAGTTTTTAAAGGTATGATGTTAGGGATTTGTCTTTGGCTACTGAGAAGCTTACTAGGATTTCATTATCACATATGATATTTCATATCATTTAAGTGAATAAACTTCCTAATTAATGAAGAAATCAGTACTCAGGAAAATAAGCCACATTATGGTAATATAATTTAATGAAATCCAAAAAGCCTCTGGAACATTCCATTATACTTAGAGGAAATGATTCTATATGAGATTATTTAAATCAAATAATGTTTAATAGAAGAAATGTAGGAAGACCGCAGCCCCAAGCCGGGAATCTCAGCACTGAATACTATTTCTGTCACTAACGAGATCACTCTGTGGCTTGAGGCTGACAGGAAGAACACGGATGCGATCAACACTCACAGGGAAACAAGAGGTCTGAGCTTGGTATGAAACTCCCTTCAGCTATGCACACATGTATATATCCCTACATGTATGTCGTGTGAGTGGATATCCACACACAAACATACATATATCCAAGACGAAGAGGACAAATGGAGAAATGAAATAGTTTAAAATGATATTTGCTACATGTTGGCTGTGGCCAGGCCCTATACTAAACCTATTATGTCACCCTTCCACCCATTTTATGAGGTGGGAACCATTTTTGCACTTATGAGGAAACCTAATGGCTTGCCCATTCAGTAGTGGAACCCCAAAATCTAGTTGAGAACCCAAACACTTAAGCATGAAACCATAACTACCTCACCCTTTGACAGAATTTATTTTAACTTAATTGAAGGATGAGAAACTCAAAGGTTAAAATTAAAATTTATTTTTTAGAGAACTACTTCTGACCCATGGAATGTAGTAGCAGCTCTGTCTCCCACAAGCAATAGTGTTTGTGAAAGAAAACACAGGACTGGGAATTCATCTCAGTGGTTCCGGCCCCTGCCTTGATCCCTGGCACAAAAAAAAAAAAAAAAAAAAAAATCCAAAGCTGAACATTTCCTTTATAGTGTGTTCAAACTAGGGACAGTTCTCATTTGCCATTGAGGCTACAGAATTAGGAAGGAGATTGCTCACCTTGTACCCTACACTCTCAACAAAGGAGAAGACCAATGCATCCTACTCCCGGCTCTGTTCCATATACTAGGTGGTCTCTCCAAGAGTTGGTACTTAAAATTTGTTTTTACAAAATCATCCCTGAAACAAACCAGATTTTAGGAATCAATTAATACAAAATGGCCCTGATTTCTACTGAAATATACTCAGAGAACATATTTGCATTTTAAGTTTGCCTTAAAACAAGACTCCATATAAATATTTATTTATTGTACCCCACATTTTTCAAAGCATCATGAATACCACAGAACCCTTTCGTGGAGCTTACATTCCATGGAGAAAATGACTGTGCATGCGTGTGTGTGTGTGTGTGTGTGTGTGTGTGTGTGTGTGTGTGTGTGTGTGTTTGAGTGAGTGAGATGGTTTGGTTTGATGCTAAGGAACCAGCCACACACTCGGTGTGGTGGTACACGTCTGTAATCCCGGCATTCTGGGAGGCTGAGGCAGGAGAACTGAAATTTCAAGCCTAGCCCTGGAATTTTACCTACTTAGTGAGAACTTGTCCCAAAATTTAAAAAAGAAAACAAAGAGCTGAGGACATAGCTCAATGCAAGGACCCTAGGTTCAATCCTGACCACTAAGAAAAAGTGAGAAAAATCCTAAAATCTATTCAAAGTATGTATAACTATAGTCAATTGTACCTTCATGATTGGATTTCAATCAAAGAATTTACCTCAAGAAATTTGTAACTAAACTGGTGCCCATCTCAAACTATCAAAGGAAAATATCTTATCTCTTATCTCTCTCTACTATCCCCAACTCCTTCCTTCTCCCCTCAGTGGCCTAATGATACTTTTACAAATATTCACCTTTTGGGATTATCTACATCACTAACCACTGTTAGTCACAAAATAGGTTCTTGCTGTCTATATGTAGATTTACTCTCATTAACTTTTCTGCAGGGTTATTATAAAAAGCTTTCTCATCTCTATCAACAAAACACTTTAACATATTATTTTTCCATTTTAAATTTTGCTGTTATCTTGTTGTTTGTACTAGCCTTACAGCTGAATCTTACAGATAAGTCACAGAAGAAGCATTCATAGACTGCATTTAAATGTGAAATTAGGCTACATAATAAACAAGTGTGAGGGGCCGGGGAGTTAGCTCAGTTGTTCCGGCGCCTGTCTTGCAAGCGCAAGGACCCGGGTTCAATCCCTGCTAACCACATACCATACTGGGAGTGAAGACTCAACCCAGCAGCAACCAGTACCACATACCAAGTGCCAGGCGTGGTGGCTCACGCCTGTAATCCCAGCACTCGGGAGGCAGAGGCAGGAGGATTGCTGTGATGTGAGTTTGAGGCTGAGCTCAGGGCCAGCCTGAACCACAAAGCAAGACCCTGTCTCAAAAAAACCTTAAAATAAATAAATAAACAAGTATGAGACCACGATTATTTACCATGAGAAAAACATGATCAGTTTTAGCAAATAAGGCATCTACTTCAGGTCCTATGTTTTTAAGTGACTCATAGCCAGACTAGTTGCCTTGCTGTGTGTTCCACCTTACAAAGACCATTGGCTTATTCAGTTAATGTTCTAACATGCAACATTCCCAAACAGCGCTATTCAACTTCCCAATGTGCCTCATTCTTGTATTTAAAGAAGTAAGAACAAAACTCTTACCTTTGTATAATAGAAGACACATCTTGTCCTCCATCCATGAGACTAGTGCTTGTTCCACTAGGAGCTGTGGTGACCAGGTCGCCCTTGTGATCAAGGTCATAAATATGCAACACAGCGAGTTGGGGTCAGGGACAGAGAAGCAGAACAGAGCAAAATAATTGGCCCTGAGTGAGACTGGACTCATGACTTAGACTTCATTAGCTCTGTCCTTTAACCAACTGAGCTCTGAAATTACAGCCAGCCAGTGGTTAGACAGATATGTAAATTGAGATAATAAAATATCCAATGTGATCAGATCATCGCTTTGTGCTTTAGTTGTTTACATTAAACTCAAGCTGGTCTTTAAAAAATGCAGCTGAACTACTGAACAGTTTATTCTTCAAGCCATATTATTTTGTAAGCACTTCAGCTATGATCACCTAATTCAAAAGCGAAGCACAGAAGTAACTTTAATCAACACCCAAATGATAACCAGCAGCTTCTCTTTTCTAGAGTGTTAAAACATAGAGCGGATCTAATACTTACACGTGCAGCCATAGCATTTAGCACCTTGTAAATGATATGGCAACTGACTATTGGGTAAGGGGTTTGTGGCCACAGTGGCAAGCCGGAGTGGCAAGTTTAGGGTTGACTCAATTGGCCTGCAGAGCAGAGCCTGTGACAGGCATAAACTGCTGCTTTCATTGGGGTCTTGATAGAAGAAATTGGCCCATAAGGTGAATCAGAAAAATTGACGCTGATTATGGGTTATATTACAGTTCGCCTCACCAATTCTATAGAGTTAAGATCTAGGGAATAATTGTGTGGTCTGATTTTCAGTCACCATGAACAGCCTTTGTCCTGACTTCTAGAGCCATGTCCATCCATTACAGCAGCCACTAACCGTGTGTAGGTATTTCAACCGAAATTAATTTAGTTTCTTGGGATTTTTTTAAACTACACTTCAAGTGCCCCGAAAGGTCCTCATGTCTAGTAGATACTATATTGGATAAAACAGATGATTTCCACCATTGCCAAAAGTTCTGTTGGACAGCACCATTTGATAGCTGTTCGTTTTTTGTGGTGCTCGGGTTCAAACCCAGAGTCTACACACAGGCGAGGCAAGCACTGCTCCCCTGAGCTATACTCCCAGCCTGAGGATCCCCCAAATTTAAATACCTTGTCCATGATTCTTTAAGTCAATGAACTTTTCTCCTCCAGCCACCAGACCATTCTCAACATATCACTCCTCTGCCCCAAATCCTTCAGTGCCTCTCTGGCCTCTGTAGGGGATAAAATGCTGAGTCGCTATGCTACCCTTCAGAGCCCTCTAACAGGCTACCACGACCATTCTTCACTCTACAGAGAGGAATTTTGTTTCACACAAAGTCAATCTGTTCTCTGCACCCTTAATTCACTATGCGCTTCCGCCTTGTAATTTCCGTGCCCTCCCCAGGGTCCAAACACTGTCTATACTCTCATCACCTGTCTAAATCCCACAAGTCCACTGATCAGTGTGGAGTTTAACTCACTCCAATGGCTGGAGTGTAGATCAGAAGAGAGTTTTCCCAAACAGGAAGGGAAGCTGTGCATGGAGGTACACACTTATAATACAGTTGCTCAGACAGCTGAGGCAGGAGGGTTGAAAGTTCAAGGCCAGCCTGGGCAACTCATCAAGACCTTGTCTCAAACTAAATTAAAATAGGGTTGGGTTGTAGCTCAAAGGTAGAGTGTTAGTCCAGTATGTGAGAAACCTTGGGTTCCATTCTCCATATGGCAAAAGAGTAAAACCAGAAAAAGAAAAGGAAGTCTTTGGCTTTATTGATAAAGTACCACCTCAAGTCAGCCTTCCTTAATCTGGTGACAGATCACACCTCCTCAGAAACATGCTGAGCTGCCCATTTTGATACCGACCTGTACACTTAATAACTCTGATTGAGGGTAGACTTTGACTCATCAGACATTCTTTGGCAGTTATCTACCCACTCTTGAGTTTTGTCTCCAGGGTCTTCCTCTGTAGTTCAGGCCGGACTGAGCTCACTGTGTAGCCCAAGCCAGCCTCAAACTCCAACTCACTGCAATCCTCCTGCCTCAGCCTCCCCAGTCTGGGATTACAGGAGTGCGCCACCATATGTGGCTTTCAACACACTTTAACTTGATCCACGCTATCTTTCTTATAAGAGAAAAAATGTGGCCAAAGGGGAGTTGTACTTGAAAATAACTATCACCATCCAAATCTGAACGCAGCGCCTTAGACCGCTCGGCCATCCTGACAGCACTTTCACCATCCAAATCTAGTGAAGATGCTTCTTGAATTCTGAACAGACTCTGAGTCATTGGCTAAAAAACCAACCCTGGGCATCACAGCAAGATACCTGAATCATTTGGTCACTGAAAAGATTTAACTCCCAGAGAATTTTTATTTGTACAAGTAAGTAGCAATGTGTCCTCTCGTTCACCATATTCTACCCCAGAAACCAAAAGCATTTAGAAATTTTGTCCTATTTCAATAAAAGATTATAAAGGTTTTCTTTTTAGTCTTGACAATGAAAACTTATTTCCCTAGAAGAAGACAATACTGTGGACTGCCGTGGCTGAGCTAGTAGCTGTCTCCTTGACCACTTAGCCACAGACTCCACTATTTCATCGGTACGATTGTCAAGATAGCACAGCTCAGGAAGTTGGTGTGAGGTTTCCATGCAAGACAAATAAATGTCAAATTAGTTTGTAAACAATAAAACCCTAAACCATAGAAAGTGTGTGTGTCTTTGTAGTATTTGAAATAATCAGTGTACTGCATATGGTGGTCAGAATGAATTTAGAACAAAAGTCAGTGAGTCTGGCGCGGTACAGGGCCTCAGCAGGAAGAAGACCCCAGGTCCCCCTCTCTGAGTGCCCCACCAGGTCCATGCCAGGGGCAAGAAACTCTGGGCCACTGCTCACAGGAACACTGCTGAGTCATCAACATCTTCTGACAGATTTGTGATTCCGGGGACTGATTTACGGTTTTATGTTTTGCTGCCCTCGCTCCCCTCCACCACACGTACATTCAGTGACACCTGTTTCATACAAGGTTTGAGACCTGTCATAGGAAATGACCTGGAAACTCAATGCACCAAACTATACCAGCTCCATTTTAAGTGGTCTATGGCCATAGAGTTCTGACAGAGACATTTCCAGTGTCAAACTCTAAAGGTGGGAAGCCAAGGAAAAGTATTTTTTGCACTTTATCCTTACAGGAACTTTGCCCTGGGGGTGGGGTGGGGTGTGGTAGACCTCCGTGGTCCCCACAAATCTATCTCACCCCGTGCCCTGTATGGGATTAGCACCAGCTCTAAACTTTTACTTATGAACATTTGCTACACAACCAGGTAGGTTAGGGGAGGAGGATGCTGCTGAGGCCTGGAACAAGCCTTTATTTCTGTGAAAGTGAACTATATCCTGAACAAGTCCAGGAAAACCAGGGACAGCCAGAACTTAACAAAGCAGTCTGAAAGTTGCACGATGAGAAATGAAGACACCACCATGACTATTCTCTGTTAGCACTTTGCAACGCCCTGAAAATACTTTAGGATTTTACACAAGAACAGTGATCACAGCTGAGCACGGTGGTGCACACCCGTCACCCCAGCCCTCTGGGAGGATGAGGTAGGAGGATAGAAAGTTCTAGACGTTAGCCTGGGCAATTCAGTGACTTCTCACCACTTATCATCTCCCGCTTGAAAAAAATTCTTAAAAGAACTGGGAATGTAACTCAGTCCAAAGACCTTTGGTTGTCAGAACAAAACAGAAAGACTGGCTAATGACGTAGCTATGCACCTTTTCATTTGTTTGTTAATCCAATTCAAAAAATAAGTTTTTGTGAACTCCTCTAGGAACAAGAAAAATAAAGAAACTGTGATACGGTTTTAACAACAGCAAGGTATCAGCAACTTAATGAAGGTCAAAGATTTTCAATAAGCAGTTCAGATAAGGCCAACCACAAGAACTCTTCCACACAGCCCTTCCCTAAGCACCGTGACAAAGTCCAAATCAAAGTCATCAGGGTTTTCCACAGTCTTGCTCAGAGGCCCTGTCAGCAATAACAGTCCTCCACTCTGCTCTTTACAATTGCTCTTTGACTGAAGGCTCTCAAAGGTCGAAGGAAAGATTAGTCTAGCACGGTAAGAGCTGTTCGGCCCCAGCTAGTGACCCCTCAAGGCTTACCCTTTTGATCTGGGAAATGGAAAAGCTGAAGCAGATGGACTTACTCTCATTCCTCAAGACACAGAATTCCATGATCCTAAATACTTGGCTAATGGATTTTGAAAAGAACTTGGGCAGAATTTTCTATAAGGATGTAGATTTATATAGAACTGAGGTTACAGTGGACTTGAGTCAAGAGCGAGTCTTAGTCGCACCTGCGACTGAGGCTGAGGCAAGAGGACTGCAAGTTCTACCATAACCTGGGCAATATATCAACTCAGTGTTTCAAAATGAAAAATGTAAAAAAAAAAAAAAAAAAAAAAAAGTTTTGAGCGAGGCAGTTTAGTATGAAGACCCTGGGTTCAATCCTCAGTAAACGGCATTTGTAGAGGAGAGAGATTTTTTTACAAAAGTTAACATAAGATCATCATAAAAATCTTTCTTGCTCAGATTTTTAGAAATCATTTTCTTAGAAATCTTTGTATTCTTGTTGAAGAGTGATGGTGCACACCTATAATCCCAGTACTTAGGAGGCAGAGGCAGGAGGATTGCTGAATAAAAGGCTGAGTTCAGGACCAGCCTGAACTACAAAGCGAGACCCTGTCTCAAAAAAATCTAAGAAAGAAAAACTAAAAAAAACCCCCAAACATCAGCAGGCTGAAGCAGAAGGATTATCATGAGTTCAAAGCCTACCTGCACTGCGTAGTAAGACTGTCTCCAAAAGAATTTTTTTTTTTTTTTTAGGTTTTTGGAGACAGGGTCTCGCTTTGTGGTTCAGGCTGGCCCTCAGCTCAGCCTCCAACTCACATCACAATCCTCCTGCCTCTGCCTCCCGAGTGCTGGGATTACAGGCGTGAGCCACCACGCCCCGCACTGTGGTATGTGGTACTGGTTGCTGCTAGGTGTGGGTAGTATTGTTATGTGGTTACCGGGGAATCGAACGCGGGTCCTTGTGCTTGCAAGACAGGCGCCAGAACCGCTGAGCTAACTCCCCGGCCCTCCAAAAGAATTTTAAAAACACAAATAAATACCTCTTTTTAGTCTTCAAAAAATGTAATCAAATATACACAGTGAGAGCTTGGAGATCAGTCCTGTTATTTAAAAAGATCTTGTAGTATTTCATAATGATATTGCCTTAATTTAAACATGAAAATAGAAATAACACAAATGGAGAAAGTAATTATAACGCTGAAAAAAAAAGAAACTACCTTCTACATTGTAGATTCTCAGTAAGCATTTGATTTTCTTCCAACTTATCAGACTCTGTAAGGTTGCTCGCTCATCAGTGGGCCTGTACTGAACTCCTAAAATGTAAAAGGAAATTTACTGAGCACAAAGAGTGTAAGTGCATTGAAGAGGCCTTGTCCTTAAGGAGCTCACAATTTGCTGACCATTAAAAAACCAATTTAATATCATATATTCTTGGATCAAAGTAATACAGCCAAAGAATATTTCACAATCAGATAAACATGGGATAGGCTCAATAGAAAACTTAACTTCACTCTATAAGCATTGCAAAGACTGTGAAAACAAATGTAAAAGTGACTTGAAAAGCTTAAGCACTGTAAATATAAACAGATTAACTCTCTGAATATAATACCATATTTATGGTCCAACTTCACAGCAGAAGCAAATATTGCAGCCAAAAGGAAATCTGGAAATGATCTAAACCAATCTTTTCATTCTACATTCTAGAAACCTGGGTTTCTAGAACGAAAGAACTTACTCAAGAATTTCTAATTTGTTAGCTGGCAATCAGATCTCTCTTCCACATCGTTACATGGCTTGATACAAAGTCACAGGTGGAATTTCCTATGTCACAAAGATTGTGAAAGAAATATGATGCATTATTTCTTTCCGCAGATATTTTTGTGAGGTGCCCTTTGGAAGTTCCAGGGTGTCCATTCACTTGTTTTAACATTTTTAGGGATAACTAATGACCATCTATAAGGAGACAACCACAACTTTTCTCCTTTTTGTCCAAGGTTTTGAGTATAAGTTTAAGAAAAGAACAATGAATAGCAACTGGCAATGATAGCCTTAGATCGAAGACCAACTTCTACCCCTGGGTACAGGGCAGGCACTGCTGCTGGCTGTAAAAATCTCAGGAAAGAATCTTACTAACATGGAATAGTTACATGAGTCACATGAGACAGATCACCCAGGTCCTCTTATGTCAAAATCACAGATGTTTGGAAGTTAAATAAATAGAAAGGTTTTTTTTTTTTTTTTAAGCCACAAGATTTATTTTTCACAGCTGGATTCTTCTACCAGTGACTATAACTGAACAACATTTCTTCTCTGCTACTTTCTTCGTAGACCACTGAAAATTGTATTCAAAGGAAATGAGTCCCCGGATTCAGTTATACAATAAAGTTCCCCAAATGTTTGAGCCATCGCATAACTATAATTCGACTCTGGAAAATGAAGCGTTTCTGTAGTGGAAATACAAGCTTTGGGAAACAGATAACCCCGGTAGAGCCTATTTGGGTTATGCTACGCTGAGACTTTCGTCCTCTCAGTTTACCTAGGGTATCGGATTTTTCACCGTACTATGACGGCTTAGATGGACCGCATTGCACTAGACTATGCTGACAGATCTGGCCGTTTAGGAGGTTATTTCATCAAACTTTCACATCTCTCTGGAAAGGGCTGCGGGAGACAGAAGCGTCCTGTCCCTCCGCCTGCCAGCCAGGGGAAAGCAGAGGCTGCGAGACCACTGTCGTGGATCTCCCGGGAACCCGGCGCCGTGGGGTTTCGGGCCGGCACCCTCCTCTCCGACTAAAGTGAAAACCCGAGCCAGCAACCCCTCGCGCGACAGGAAAGAAGGAAACCACGGGCGCGGGAGGGCGAAGCGAGCTCTCCGGGGAAGAGTGCCCACGAGGATGCTTCGGCGCTTGGGGTGCTGGGCCCTGCTCTCCCGGACTCCAGGGGTCCGCTCGATTCGCATTCGAGTAAGGATTTCAAGAGCAGAGGAGGTCGGCTTATTTCTCCCGTGGCAACTATTTTCACAAAACGCGCCGAAAGGAACGGCGCGGAGCGTTTCTTCTTTCAGACTGCCCTACGCAGTCAAGTATTTGTCACGGAAGGACCAGCGCGGTCAAGCAGACCAGAAAAGCAAGCCTCGCCCCTAAGCCCCGTGCGCTCGAGGGCGGGGCGGGGTCCGGAGCGGATGAGGGAACTATATTTCCCGCGGAGGGGAACATGTCAGGTTCCACACACACGCCCCGAAACGCGCAGTGTAGCCGGTTGCTTAGTTGGCGCTGCCGAGGCTCCTTCCCTCATTCGGTTTTACAAGGAAGCTCTGATAGGCCAGGATGACCCTGCAGTGGTTGGCCGGAAAGAGTCGAGCCGCCTGATTGGTCGCGCCGCAACTGCAATGCGTCAAGCCACGGCGAGCGTGGAGAGCTCCGTGAATGGTCGTGGCTGGCGGGGGAGCCCGCGGCCTTCCGCAGGGAGCGGCTCCGCCTAGGGCCGCCATCTTTACTAGTGGCAGCGCGGACTGCATTGGACAAGGGGGTGGGGGCTGTTAGGCTTTGCAACAGAAGTTTTTCGGGGAGGGGTTTCCTTTTCTTTTCCTGTCGTTTGTTTGTTCTCAGGTCCCAAGCAAGTGGAATAGAGGGCGTAGAGAGCGAGGACTCTCTGGGCGCGGCGCTCTGCGCAGTGACCACCCAAGGAAGGACGGGTCTGGCGAGGATTCTGGCTACCGTTCTAATAAAACTGCTTGTTTGGCGTTCTTTATGCGTGGGCTGGGGGTGAGGGTGAGATTTTATTCAGGCCCCAGAGGCAGAAATGAGTCTTGCCACTTGGGCATCTTGCAGGAGCAAGGGCCGTTCTGGAAATCTCTCCCGAAGACGTCATGATTCTTGCTCACGCTGTGCGCGGTCTCGCTTCTGTAAGGAACGCGTGTTGTTTTTTAGAGCTGTAAATCAAACAGCCGTGCTGGGAACGATCTCTGGGTTGCGGAAACAGTGGCCTGCAGGGACAAAACTGAGCTTGCCTGACACACATACTACGAGATGTTGGCAGGAAATTATTTTGATCTTATCGGCGTATTTCCCTTTTCAAGGCAAATGTTACGCTGGGGTGGGCATCCGGTTTTCATTTGTCTCTGATGTCCACCCATGCAAGAAAGCAAAAGAAAATCCCCTTAATTACTGAAAGCGGTAGTTGTTCAGGGCGCACCTTCATTTGGGGGGAGGGGATATGGATGAAAGACCTAAAGATCTTGTTCCCTGGACAAGTTAAGAGACTGGGGACTTGGGAAAGGTCGTGGTTGTCTTGATTTAGCGTGTGGTGATTTGCTTATTGGGTTTTTTTGTTTTGATTTGTTTTGCTTTGTTTTGTTTTTTGGAGCTGCATAGGTGCAAATTCCATTGATTGTGGATATCCAAAGGTGAAATTTGGAACTGCCTTGGTGTAGGTGTTGCCATGGTTACAGGGAGAGATAGTCAGGGAATTGTGGGGCCAATAAAGCTGGCAAGGCCAGGCTCTCCGGGTGTATTAAGCCTTAGTAGTAACTGACTGCCCTGGTTTGTGTATCCAGGCTTTCTTGTTTCTCAGCCACCTCGGGCTTCCTAGATTGATCAATAAGGCACACATGAGTATGTCCATTTCTGTTAATTGAGTAATACACTCACTACTAGGTATAGTCTTTATGATTAGATGATGCATCTAACAGTACAGTTTTTGTACCATTTGCTGTATAGTTTGATTGCAAGTTATTGCTGCTCTCCCCAAATCTTACCAGCCTTAGAATCTTTAATTATTGGCTTTGTGCTTTTTTTCCCCCATTTTAAATATAGGCAAACCATTCCTTTACCTTAGGGTGTGTCCTATCTAAAACAAACATATTACTATTATGTAATAGTATAATGTCAGAGCGCTGAGTTCATGGGATATTGCAGAAGAAAGAAACTTGGAGCTTTGCATAATCTCCATATAGCAACAACCACTCCCACCTCTAGAACACGCAGTACAGTATTTTAGTGTTTGGCAGCTGCAGTGCCAGGAGTCTGCCACTTGCTTGAGTGAGGTAGAGCAGAAGAAAATCAAGTCTATCTCAAGGTTCTGAGGATTGCATGAAGTGCAAATGTATCAGCCCTGTATAAATTGTAGAATTATCAGCATATATAAATATGTATAATACGCAGTTACTAATACATTGAGTACCCGTCTTGGCTGACCTTGTGAGGATGATTTTTCCTTCAACATTTTCTACCTCGTGGGGAGAATAGAGAAACACACTCAGATCTAAAATAAACCTTTAATACTACTGTTTTTTCTTAGTGTAAATAGTATATGCCTATTCGCACAGAGTGCCAGATTTGAAGGGTCCTTTAGGTAACCAGCTCATAATAATTTGTCCTGGACTTTCCTGGTCTTAGAGTTGAATATGCCCTGGAAAGATTCTGTCTCAGGTACTCCAGGACAATTGATCACCTTTGGGCTATTTTCAGTGCCAAAAAATGGAAGGATGAACAGAATGGAAAATAAGGACTCTTGTTGTGTGGAGACAGTTCAGGTTTCTCGGAGATGGAGTTCCCTAGACATAAGAAAATGGAAGTCTTTCTATAAGCATGGACAGAGCTGAAGCTCAGCAAGCCAACATCCAACTGATAACCTTATCTATTATTATTGTTACTGTTACAGTACTGGGAGTTGAACACAGGGCCTTAAAGCAAGTACTTTACCACTGAGCTGCATCTCCAGTGTTTCTCCTCTCTTTTTTTGTTTTTTGTTTTTTTTGTGTCTGGCTATGTAGTTCAGACTGGCCTTGAACTAACTCATGGTCTAGTCTAAACTGGCCTTGAACTTTCGGAGATCCTCCTGCCTCAGCCTCCTGAGGTGCTGGGATTAAAACCCTGAGTCACCACACCCAGCCTCCTACCCACCTTTGAAATTTTATTTTGAGACAGAGTCTTGCTAAATTGCCCATACTGGTCTGGAACTTCCAATCCTCCTTCCTCAGTCTCCTGAATAGCTGGGGTTATAGGTGTGTGTCATCGTCTTCAGCTAACTTTATCGTCTTTACTGCTTTTCTGGAGCAGTCTCCACACATGGTTTGGGTTTTTAATAACTTAAAATTTTTCTTATTACAATCTTTGTCTCTGGTAAAGGTTTTGCCAAACTTTTAGTCACTTTTGAATGCAAACCCTTTATTTGTACCATGGGTTCCTTTGCCAGTCCTGTAAAACATAATGCTGTCGCCTATTCCCTGTGGTTGTCATTGACGGCAAACTGCTTTTCACTGAGACGCCAGTGAAAGATGTCCTATTTTTCTGCCCTCATCCTGGACTCTCTGAATTCTCTCCACAAACCCTTGACCCCTGTCCATTATCCTATCACAATTCTCTTTCCCCTTTGTTCCCTTTCACATTTTTTTCACCTTTACATTCTCACTGCAGCGCAGTTCAATATGTCACTGCTGTTTTCTTTCCTACTACAAAAGCCTTTGTTGGTCTTTGTTTCTGTCTGTCCCTGCTGCTGTAACAAACACCACAGACCAGGCGTGTAAATGCAAATTCGTTTCTCCAGTGGCTGGGAACTGCAAGATCAAGGCACCAGCAGATGGGGGTGTCTAGTGAAGCCTCACCCTCCGCTTCCGAGGTTGTGCCTTGTTGCGTCCACATGTGACAGGAGGGAGGCAGGCAGAAGGGTACTCTGCTCTTACCTGACCAAGGAGAGAAAGCCTTGCAGCTCTCTGAAGCCTCTTTCATGAGGGCATCAACCCCCTTCAGGTGCTCAGAGCCTCCATAAGTAGTCACTTCCCTAAAGGCCCCATCACTTTGGGACTTAAGTTCCAACAAGAATTTTGGAAGCACATATACATTCAGATGGTAGCAGTTTCCCAATTCTAGTTCAGTTTTATATGCTCCGTCCATGGGGTGATTTCTGTGACACACATCAAGATGCCCTGGGTTCAGTCCCTAGCACGGCAAGTAAATGAGTAAAACCACCTCTGAGTATATTATTTCCCATCTCAAAAGTATCAGCAGCGTCTCATGGTTTTCAGGATTGAGTCCAGGTTCTCTTAGGCATCCTCTGGGGTCCTACACAGTCTGGCCTTTGCAGTCCAAATAACCCAATATCCTTTGCACCCCTAAATTTCAGCAATACGAATTGTTCTCAGTGCTCCCCCATCCTTTGTTCGCGGTGCTTCCCTGGTCTAGACCCCTGGTGCATAGTTTCCCCAGCCCAGCATTCTAGTGTGTCCTTAAAAGCTTCACTTCCAAGGCAGAGTCAGCTCACATAAATTCTTCCCTGGGTTCTCTTTGCCCTTATTTCACTCTTTTCTGTTAACACATCCTACTTTTATTGTAGGTATTTGATGATTCAGCCAACACAGAGGAACAAATAGTCACTCTGAGTGTGGACCTGGACTTCCGGCCCACAAACATGCAGAACGAAACAGCTTGGACGTTGGTTATGGAAGGTCGGACATTTTAGGTTGGAGGATAATGTCAACCTGTGTAAACATTTTTCGAGGTAGAAGAAAAATGACCCGTATTTCAAGAGTCCGGAGAGGAAATTCGCTCTGCTGGAGGTCTCAGAGAACACTTTGTGGAGGAGGCAGTGTCCGGACTGGCTTGGAGGGTCTGCACCCCTCCATGGAAGTACGAGGGAAGGCATTCCACAGGACGGGGACACGGAACAGAGGCAGAGAGGCTGAAGGGCAGGGCGTGTCGGAGAAGAGGGAGAAGTTTCTTATTAAGAGAATCACGAGAGCGGGCTGGTGTTGGGTTTGTAAAAGCTAGCCTATGAAGGGCCCCACTTCCCCTGCAGTGCCTGGAATTCACTGAAAATTTTTGAGAAGAAACTGACAAAAATCAAAGATGACTTAAGAATAATGTGATGGGGCGAGGGATTTAGCTCAGTGGTTCCAGTGCCTGCCTTGCAAGTGCAAGGGCCAGGCTTCGATCCCAGGTCACCCCAATACAACAATGCTGGACGTGGTTACTCAGCACCTATCATGTTAGCACTCAGGAGGCGGAGGCAGGAGAAATGCTGAATTTGAGGCTGAGCTCAGGACCAGCCTGAACAAAGTGTGACCTTGTCTCAAAAAACTAAAAAAGAAAGAAATGATGCTGTCTGCATGATAGTGCTTTTGTACTCAGTGTTGGAGTTGATGAATATGGCGCAACAAATGGCACCATGGTCAGACTAAATCCTGGGCCTTTAGGCCCAATATTGGTCTCATCGTGTATTTCCTAGACTTTTTCTTCTAGGTACAAATAGCAGGGACTTCCCAGAAACCTTACAGAACACAGTGAGTGGCAAAAACCATGTCCTAGAGATTTACCTTTATGCTTCCAAATATTCCTGTTAGGGATATTGCCCGAATGTTAACTGGAAATTTTCAAAACATTTGCTTCCGCATGAAAGAACTTTTTTTTCTTTAAGGTTTTTTGAGACAGGGTCTCGCTTTTATTTGTGGTTCAGTCAGGCCCTGAACTCAGCCTCAAACTCACATCACAGCAATCCTCCTGCCTCTGCCTCCCGAGTGCTGGGATTACAGGTGTGAGCCACCACGCCCGCCACTGTGGTATGTGGTACTGGTTGCTGCTGGGGTGAGTCTCCATGCCCAGTATTGTCCGTGGTTACCTGGGATCGAACCTGGGTCCTTGCGCTTGCAAGACAGGCTTGCAAGACACTGAGCTAAGTCCCCAGCCCTTTGAAAGAACATTTTTAGGCTAGTACCAGTTGAGAAGTGTGTAATAGTTTCAGGGCACTGGGGGAACAATTTTCTTCTCCTCTGTCAATGGAAATTTTCACCTTATAAATGGAAAGATTAAAATCCTATATGTATGTGTCAGAAAAGCCGTAAGCTTAGGAAGGCCTTTCATCCAGAAGCTCTTACCTTCAAAAGTTATATATAGCTGGATGTGGTGGCAAGTATCTGTAACCCCAACATTGGTAGGCTGAGGCAGGAAGATCTCACGTTGGAACCCAGTCTGGGTAACGTAGTGACATAGCAAGATCCTATCTCAAAATAAAAGGGGCTGGAGATATAGCTTAGTGAAAAGGCCTTTGTTCAGTTCCTGGTACTGTCTCCTGCAAAAAAAGAGACAATATACATTTTTAGTAACTGACCACCTTTTCAAGCCTTTGTGAATATTCTTACTTAGCATATTATCATCAACTACTTTGTAAATTCCTAAAAAAGCAAATTTCCTCCAAATCTTCCCACTACTTACATCAGCATCTTGCACATAGTGGTCACTTAACTTTGATTTGTCATTTTGGTCTTTATCTTTCCTGCTCAACATCTGTCTCTAATGATAGAACTAAAAAGTTCACCTGTACACTAGAAAAAGCACATTAATTCAGACTCATGACAGTGTTTACTGAATCCATTCTGTGTATCAAGTCCCGTAGAACATGAGTGGTATTTACTTTCTCCTGGGGTCACGTTCTTACAAATTTTAGGGATCATCAACACCTTGGGGAATATGATGAAAATCATAGAAACTTAGAAAAACATACATACTTTTAGGTAATTCTGTGGTCTCAGTAATAGAGCCTATAATTTTTATTTCATTGAAATCAAATCAAAAAAACATTGTGAAAAATCATTCTCCAAGGTGAAGTGTGTCCTTCCTAAGTCCTATGCTTGCATCCATTTTTTATATGATGCCCTCCTCTCCCCTGAATATTTGAATGTATAGTTCCAGATGCAGGAGGAAAAAGGAAAGGGTGGGTAGGGGAAAGTAAAGAAGGAAAAGAAAAAACTTGATAGTAAAAAAAGGGGTTGGGGTTGTAGGGAGGGCAGAAGAAAGGGGAAAAATGAGAATTAAGATGTGTCATGTATAGGTACAAGTTCTCAAAGTTAAATGTGATCATACAGTATGTATAAAATATATCAATAAAATCCATTTTTAAAAATAAGGTAATTCCATTATATAATGTTAGAGCAATTATCAAAATCAAGCATTGGATAAAAGAGCATTGTCTAGGGCCGGGAGATTTAGCTCAGTGGTTCTGGCTCCTGCCTACCAAGCACAAGGTCCTGAGTTCCGTCTCCGGTAACCACATACAACAATGTTGGGCATGGTGGCTCATGCCTGTAATCCCAGCACTTGGGAAGCAGAGGCAGGAGGATTGCTGAGTTCAAGGCTGAGTTCAGAACCAGCCTGAACTATGGTGCGAGACCCTGTCTCAAAAAACTAAAACAAAACAAAACAAAACAAAATATTATCTAATATTGTGTGGTCTGTGATCCTTGCTCAAATTTTGCCAATTGCCCCAACAATATTTTTCACAGCAAAATCCCAGATCAGTATGTCACTTAGATGTCATATTTTTAGTCTTGTTTAATCTAGAATTATCCCTCAGTCTCTCTGTTTTTATGACATTGACTAATTTACTGATTTCTAACCAATCAATATGCTGAGACTATTTAAGTAAGGAAGTCAGTGTATTTCAAGAAACTGCATTAATCACTGTCAAAATGCGCAGGAAAAGGTGTAGATGCTAATTATCCTATGTTATATTCATTAAAAAGCCATACCCAAAGAAGTGGTAAAACAATGGCACAAGAAAAGCAATTTAGAGTTCTAGATTTATTTTTCTCTCTATTAGCCCAATCCAGCCTCTCTTTCTCATAGATGAGAAAATAGACCCAGGTCCGTTTGCGCCAAAGTCCTCCGGCTCTCTTGATTTCTGGATCATTATACATTAGAGTAGAGTGTTTAATGAAAAAGTTATTAGAACTCTGAAAGTGATGTCTTGGTTTTATTTTTATTCTGTGCACTGTGTTTGGTTTGGCCCTAAGAATTCTGCCTAGCAGTAGTCTGTATCTGTAACATATTTACTGTACCTAATAGTTACCTGGTTTATATTATACTGTTTGTAAAGTAATGTTCATCACAGAGGTTAAATGTACTTCAGGACCGCCCACATCGTATTTGAATAGAAGACTGACAATATTTCTAGGACACAAGTGAAATGCGACCTTGTTATAGACACTGCAGAAGCCTGGATGGGCACCGTGCAGAAGAAGAGGAGCTTTTTAATCAGGTCCTGCTGTGAACTTCCCACCAAAGCACGCTGACAGCCAGCGCCTGACCTAGCCTGCGCAAAGAACCCATTTCTCTGAAATCTGATACATGTCATCTTTAAGAGTTATTATACTTTCTGTTCCTTCTAATTAAAAAGATGTCCTACCAATCATCTAAGGAGATGGCACTCATTTATCCTGTGGCTTCTAGAACAGCTGTGCATTGCCACACTCTAAACTTGCGAAGAGGCTTGTGGGATTCCCTGCCCGGGATCTACAGAGCACAAAGGTGGTGCCCCGGGGGAGCTTCTGAGAAGTAGAAGGCAGTGTGCCGGGGAAGGGTGAAGACGGGCTCCGGAGGGGCGAGACAGACCAGGGCAGCAGTTGGACTTTGATGGCACATGAGGGGCTGTGAGTGGCGGGACTGATGTCAATGTGGAGGTTGGGGTTCTGGTCTTATTTCTGCTACTCCCCAGAAGGCACTGACATCTGGACCCTGGGTTCCATATGTAGAAAGTGGCAGGACAAAGGAGGTGGTCTGAAGTTTCCTTCTGGCTAGGATGATTTCTGGTTCAGTAGGAATGAATAAGATGCAGTAGTTCTTAGTTTCATAATTTACACATTTAACTTGATAAATGATCCCTATATTATTCCTAGGTGTATCCTGCAGATCTTATGCAATATCTCTCTCAGAGCAATCCATGTATTTTACACTTTTAAACATCACTGTGAAATGTAGGCCTGCCATCTTATGGATCCTAAAAGGTACTGCTGAAATGAGGGTAATATATCTATTAATGCCAGCAGAGAACTGTTACACAAATCAAGAGAACGACTTGTTTATGATGATGTAGCTTGTTTCCAGATGGGTTTACATGGTGTTCTAAATTTTATTTTCTCTGATAATTATTTGGGGGGGCAGGGATGTGCTGGGCTTAAACCCGAGACCTTGAACATGCTCATACTTTACCACTGGACTGTGTTCAGCCTCTATAAAGGTGTGTGGGGGGGTCATATTTAGATAGTGGGGATTGAGCCCAGGGAACTGAGCTACATCCTAACCACTTTTGTTTTTTAATCTTGAGACATAGCCTCACTAATTTGCTCCAGCTGGGCTCAAACTTGCGTTTTTTTTTTTGTTTTTTTTTTGTTTTTTTTTTGCCTCAGTCTCCCGGAGTGCTGGTGTTATAGGTGTGCACCATTGTGCCTTGGTAGGCCCTATCTCCTTAATTTTAAATCCCTACAAAAGAATCAGGTAAAGTGAAGACCCCTCATTCTGATTTCAACTGTTTTTAGATTCCAGTAATTATTTTCTAGGCAACTTTTCATTGTCTAAATGGCCATCGTTGATTCTGTGGCTTTTGCAATGTTTGGGACAGCACAGTGGTTCTGGGAGGTGACTGCGGTGGCGAAGGCCAGCACACTTAATTCATGTACTCTGTGAGCAGCTACTCCTCCATGATCAGGGAGCGCAGGACCCTCTCTCTTTATTTTGTACAGTGCTGAAAAATGACGGGCATCGGTGGTTTGCACTTGTAGCTTGGATATGCCTGTGAAATTCTTTTTTTTTTTTTTTTTGAGACAGGGTCTCGCTTTGTGGTTCAGGCTGGCCCTGAGCTCAGCCTCCAACTCACATCACAGCAATCCTCCTGCCTCTGCCTCCACCACGCCCGGCACTGTGGTATGTGGTACTGGTTGCTGCTGGGCGTGAGTCTCCACGCCCAGTATGGTATGTGGTTACCAGGGATCGAACCCAGGTCCTTGCGCTTGTAAGACAGGCGCCGGAACCACTGAGCTAACTCCCCAGCCCCTGCCTGTGAAATTCTCTCCTCCCATCCATTGCTAATGAACCTGAGTATTAATCTTTTGTTACACAGAACATCCGAAACCTACAGCTTTAGCTCACCATGAACATAGGTAGAGTTAGCCATGGGAAACTCTTTCAAAACCAGAACTTTAACAGTTGTAAACAGAAGATCAAAGGTAAAATAAGAGTCTGATTCCCACATAAATTCTGAAATTTGTCTGTAATTAAATTTGGTCCTCAAATAGATCCAAATAGAATTATTTTGCCTTTTTCCCACTCATATACAATAATTTGAGACACTGGGAGAGCCGAAGGTTTGCTTTTGATGGAAGTCCTGCCATTCTCTGTGGGGGAAAAAAAGGTGATTGTGCTTAGTGCTGCTGATTTCACTGTGCTTTTTAAACTGCGTTTTGTTCCCAGCAGTTTTCAACTTACTTTCACTACCTTTCAATATTTGTGGAGGTTTTAATCCCTTTTGAGTTAAAATGTAAGTTTTTGATTTTTGCTTTTTGAGACAGGGTCTTGCTGTGTAGTTCTGACCAGACTTGAACTCACTGTGTAGACCGGGATGACCCTGAACTTGCAGAGATCCTCCTGCTTCAACTTCCTAATTGCTGGGATTAGGGGCATGCGCTTCTACACCCAGCTTGAAATGTAATTATTACAGCATAAAAAGACACACTGGGGCTGGCTGAGATTGCAAGCTCTTACTAGAACTAATTTTCCTAGATCCTTACAAAAGCAAGAAACCTTAGCAACTGTTATAATCATAGAGGAATAAATCTAGGTGGGTTCTGTGGAGACACTCCAGCTCCCCCTGGACTCACATTTTGGCTGAATGGAGCTCTCGCCTGAGATTATCCCCTTCCTGCTGCCTCCTCAAAAGTTAGTGCTTTTTCTGGGGCTTCTTTTTCTTTCGATTTTCTCTCTTCTTGGATCGAGAAAGTCATGACTGACTTTGAGGAAACCATGTAAAGTATTTATACATCCAACCCAATCAAAAGTCTCCATTTATTTCAGTTCTATATTTAGGATTGACTGATTTGGCGTTTTTGAGATGGAGGTCTCATTACGTAGCCCAGGCTGGCCTTGAACTCACAGCCGTCCTTCTTCCTCAGCCTCTTGTGTGCTGGGATTAAAGTCACATGTCACCCCCCTCAGCTCTAAATATTTTTAATTTTAAAGTTTCTGATTCTGATATTTATCTTAAAATATACCTTGAGAAAGCATCTGGTTTTTATTTCTAATTATGGAAATTATGTCTCAAAATGTTAAAATTATGTATATTTGATTTTATTCCTTTTTCTCTTTTATCATGTAGCCACGTGTAGTAATCCACAGACTATAGCTCTCTGCAGAATGCTCTGAAATCTCTGCAGACTTTTTTTACAGCAGTGACATCATTTCATTTGCTGATTATGTGTTAATACCCACTTGCCAAGTGCTTTTACTTTTACAATATGCCACCATAATGCAAAATGACTACACTATGTGCCAGTAATACATTTAATATGAGTGAAATTGTTCACAAAGTAAATACCTATAGGAAAGACACCTCACAAATAGTGTTTTATGAGGTTCAAGTTTCCCAAAAAAAATTCAGTTTGCAAAGTATGAAATGGAGCTCTGAGAAAAGACTCCAAATGTGTAATTTACATGTTGAATATATATATATAGCCATCTGATTATATAGCTATCTAATTGTCTAGCTATCTATTTAATTTCAAAATTTAGTGTACTTTCTCTGTTGCCACAGGAATATTCTATGGTCATAAATCCAATAATAAAATAACTGCCAATTTTGTACCTTTTATTTAAATATGGAGTTTTAAATCTTTCTCGTTAGGTAGTTACTTCAGAAAAATAAGGCACCAGTATAAAATTTAAATTGACCCATTTGGCAAAACAAGGCCCCACATAATGAGAAATATTTAAAACCTTGTTATGCACAGTTGTTTAATAATGTAATTAAGTTGGCTCAAAAATAAAGAAAATAGATTTTTGTTTCTGTGAAGACTTAAGGATCAATTGGGGCCTACACTAGAGGACTTTGTAGAAGATATTTTTTCATTGGAAGAGAGGCTGGGCCAGCTGTACTGCACAGTCCTTTCTGAGATTTTCAGACTAATCCTTTCACAGTTGGTTTTAATCTCGGAGAGTATGAATGGGAGTGGCTTGGGGCTGTATAGTTATTGTGACAGGAGTGTATATCCTGAGTTGGGCAGTGGACAGAAATCGGTTTCCCTCCTCGGTGCCACTGAAGGCAACAGAGAGAATGAGCGGAGTGGGGAGCTCTTGATTAAAGCAATCATCCATTTCACGTTTCTTCTCTTTCAAAGACCTTCAGGAAATGCTTTCGAATAGAACGTGAGGGTCATGGCGTTACTGGGTTCTAGAGCCAACAGGTCTGGCCTGTGGGGTGACACATACTGTGTGGGATCAAGTTCTCAGAGGTTTTCCATTTAAATTACAGCAGAGGGGCCTTGGGACAAAAGGCCACGATCTCGATTCTTCCCCTTCCACTGGGCCTGACTGCCCATCTTCTGTGTGCCCGGGACACATGTCTACTTGAGGAGGGAAAGAGCTCCCAGGATTTGCCAAGTGTGCTTTCTGAAGAGAGTATGTTATGAATACACTAGTACAGATGCAGCTTTCTTCTCTTAAGTCTGTACATTTCAAACCTTTGTAAATGGAGTCAGCTGACAGCTGAAGTGTTTTAGGATTCTCCTGGAAACTGTGTCAGGCCAATCTATTTCCCAACCTGCCTTCTCTTAAGGTCTTAACCTTTAGCCTCATCGCCAAGATATTCGTCTTATTGCTTTCCCTCATTTATTCAGTGCGTAGTTTTGGAGCTCTAACATGCACTGTGCCCTAGGAGAGGTTCCAAGGGCACCACAAGGGCAAAGAAGGGTACGGTGCCTGCTCTTTGTAGTCTAATGAAAGTTCCTGCCAGCAGTCAAATAATTATATAAATTAATGTTGAGTTGTAATGGTACTATTGCTACGAAGGGGAAACTGCTCTGTGTGTATAATGGGTGAGTTCCACCTAGCTGGTGTCCCCCACATCTTCCTCAGAAAAGCTGGAGGAGAACAGAATGAAAGAGGATTATTTCCCGGGACTGCTGTAACAAAGTGGCCAAACCGAGTCGCTTCAAAGAACAAAAATGTACTGGCTTGCAGTTCTGCATGGTAGGATCTGAACTCGACAGGGCCTTGGTCTTCTGGCCAGCGCAGGGAAGGGTCCTTCCACGTCCCAGGGATCCTCCTGCCTCAGCCTCCTCGGTGCCGGGATCACAGATCCCACCACAGCCAGCTAAGATCTACCATTTCAGTGCTCCCCTTCCTCCCTCTGTGGGCTTCTTCCCTTAACAGAATCGGTGTCTGAGCAGCCGGATCACCTTAGTGCCACTCCCCCTCACCTGATGGGTAGGGGAGCACCGTCTCCCACCCAAGTCTCTTGCTTGAGAGCAAAGTGGCCTTCAGCATGTTAGAGGGAGGGCCTCAGGTCCCCTTCTCTTGGAGAAGCTGCCGATGCTGAGCCCGGGACAGGTGCCCTTTGTCCTCTGTTGGATCCTCAAATCTGGCAGCTGCTGTAAACATAACCCAAAGGTTTTCTAAGGCACTTTCGAGCATTGCTATAGACAGAATGTCTGTATCCTCACATAGTTTATATGTTAAATGTTAATTAGGATGTCAGTCTTGGGCGGCTTGTGAGGATGAGGTCCTCATGAGTGGCCCCTGAGGGCTCCTTCACCCCTTCCCCATGTGAGGACACAGCCAGCAGCCAGCTGTCCACTTCCACTTCCGGAAATGAGCCCTTGTCAGACAGCGAACACCCTCATCCCTTGATCTTGCGCTTCTCAGCCTCCGGACAACAGAGATAAACTCTCTTGTTTACAAGCCTCCCACAGGATGCTCTTCTTTCATTCAACAAACATGTATCAGCTTAGTCTGGTGGTGCATAGCTGTAATCCTAGTACAGCGGGAACACTGAATTCAAGACCTGGATGAGACAGTGAGTTCAAGGCCAGCTTGAACTACAGAGCAATATGCTGTCTTAAAACAACAAACACAAAACAACAACAACTGTAAAAAGCAAACATTTGCATAACACGTACAGTGCGGCAGGCACTCTGCGTCCTCCACCCCCATTCCTGCTTTCGAGCCCAGAGCACAGAGCGCACTATGTTAGACCACAAGGAGCCCACGTCTGGAGAGGCAGTCTTGCCATCTGCCTTCCTGGGCTTGCGTCCTGGGCAAGGGGAGACCAGGAACGCATGAGGCAAGTGTGGAGAGAAAAGAGGCCTTGCAGAAGATGCAAAAAGTGGAGGAGAAGGGTTAGTGGCTTAGTTGTGAAGATGCAACAGCTACATGGGAAGAAGAAGAGAGACGCTGAACGCACAAATGATAGGACCCTGGACAAGGAATAGCCGTGATGAAAGAGAAGACAGCAGACGCATAAAACAGTAAAGAGAAGTAGGATCTTGATACTTGGATCTGAGGAGCAGAGGAAATAAAAAGGGTCAGGAGGGTTCCCAAGCCGGGAAGGCGTGGCATCTCCTGGGAGGGCACGTGCTGATACCGACTGGACCCTGGGGACAGTGGGGGGTTGGCGAGCTGGCTTTGAAGCACTATGAGACCCCAGGGGAGCAAGATGTCCTGAAAGCAGGGGAGAGTCTGGGCCAGAGCGACAGGCTTGAGGGCATCTGTCTCTAAGGGCTACACATGTACGACGGCTAGAAAAGAGCCTGGGTTTTGAACTCAGACTCTCGTTTTAATTAGGACACTGACAGAGCCACTCTTCCATTTCCATTGTTTTCAAATTGTTCAGCTCACATAGTGACATTCCCTGCAGTAATCATCACACTATAATGACCCACTGGGGACTTGGCAAAATAGAGCTTTTAGCCGGGTCTGGTGATGCCCGCCTATGATGCCAGCACTCAGGAGCCTGAGGCAGGAGGATCACCATGAGGTTGAGACCAGGCTAAGCTACAGAGCGAGTGCATGATCAGCCTGAACTACATAGTATGAGACTCTATCTCAAAAGGCAAAGAAGGGGCTGGGGATTTAGCTCAGTGTTTCCAGCACCTGAGTCAAAAGGGAAACGTCCCAGTTTGATCCCCAGTACCCCCAGCCCTAAAAGGGAAAATAATCAATATATGTATAGAGAGATCCCTGGATCCCACCTCCAGAGGTTCTGATTTGGTAGAAGAAGCATCCACCAAATATCTAGCCCCACAAACCCAGCCCCATTTCTCAGCCCTAGCAGTGTGGGATCATATAATAAACTCTGATCAACAGACGTGAGTAGGTGCAACAACACTCATTCCTCTTTCTTCTTCCTTTCTCCAGCTCAGAAGAGGCCTCAGTCATAAGGAGAAACAGCTGGAAGCCCTGCTTGAAAAGTTTTCTAGAGGCTTCTGGAAACCAAAGTGGACTTTTCAAGAAGGAGAAATAAACCTTTCACTTTTGAATCACTGAGGTTTTAGACTATGCTGTTACTGCAGCATAACAGAGCCCGTCCTGATCTGGACAGCCTGCCCCCTGTGGACCGGAAGAGACAGGCACTGTTGTTCATCTGATGCAGTGACCACATTTTGTGACTAATGTGTAAATTGATAGCACAGGTGTCACAGGTACATTAAAAACTTTCTCTGAGCTGGGCATGGTGGCACACGCCTGTCATCCCAGCACTCAGGAGGCTGAGACAGGAGGATCGTCATGAGTTTGAAGCCAGCCCAGTCTACATAGTAAGTTTAGGCCAGTGTGAACTACACAGCAAGACCCTGTCTCAGTAAAACAAGACAAACTTTTCTCAATGCCCTGAGCATTAGATCCAGCACAAAGGAGGTTTGGTTGGTGAGTAGCGTGCCCTTCACCCAGACATGTTCATTGGTAGATGTCACTGAAGGAAGCGTGGTTCTTCGGCACCATTAATGCATTAAGCACAGTTTGCTGAGAATTTGCTATGCCCAAGGAACAATACTAGGTGCTTCACACACTTTATTTCTATTCTGTTCCCTTGCAAGGTAAATAGGGTTGTAGGCAGGTTAGAAGTAGTAGAGTGATTTGAACCCATCTCTGCCTGATTCCAGTCTTGTACTTTCACCTATCCATTCTCAGTTTGTAAGCTTTTCTCCTGTTAAATAAAAATTATAGGAGCCATTATTCTGGACTAGGCTCCTGCACTGGACCCTGATGGACCAAACTAAAGGTCAGAATGGGGTCACTCAGGCTGAACTTCTAGATTAAACTATTACCTGATATCCTGATAATTCAGGAGTGTCAGAGAATGGCCTGTTTCCCAAATAGGCTTGTAGTAATATGTGTGATCACGACATTTCATCTTTTGCATTAGTCCTTAACAACAACAAATAAGTCACCTGATGTAAAGAACTCAGTTATTTTCCTATTGTTCTGCCTTGCTGTTCAGCCTTGCAAGGAAGATAACTATTAAATAGCCCATCTTTATTCTTTGTCTCTGCTCTCTTTAATACTTTTCTGTCTCTAAAACCAGTGTCCTCTGCTCAGCTCTCTGGGATACTTACTCTGTTTTACGAAAGTGTTACCTGCCTCTAGAATCACAAATAAAGCCAACTGAGATCTTTAAACTAAATTTGTTGTGATTTCATCTTTTGATGCTTCCTGATATTTTAAATTGACAGTCCCCAACTGAGTGACATCAGGATCCAAATCAGAATGCTTAGGTTATGATAATGCCACAGATGATGTCAGTTCTCCATTACTAGATAATTACCTGAGATAATCAATTTAAAGAGAAAAAACATGGGCCAGGCTCTGATGCTACATAATTCCTGAGCTTTGGGAGGCTGAGGCAGGAGGATCGAACTTTTGAGGCCAGTCTGGGCTGTATGATGAGATCCTATCTTAGAAACAAAAACAAAAGAAAAAAGGCTAATTTTGGCTTTTCATTTCAGTCACTGATTTGCTTGCCCTATCGCCTTGTGTAAAGCAATAGATGATGGTGAGAGCCCAAGGTGAGCAAATCTGTTCACCTAATGCCTGAGAAGGAAAAAGTGAGGAGGAGACTGCAGTCCCATGATCCCCTTCAGGAGCGCACAGAGACCTAACACCTCCCTCTAGGCCCACCTCCCAGAAGCACCCCGCTGGGAACCAGCCCTCTAACCTATAAACTTGAAGAGCACTATGATCCACATTATACCGGGGTCTAATTTTAAACAGTAAAAAGTCTTACTGGGAAAGGTGATGCATGCCTGTAATCCCAGCACTTGAAGAGGATGAGGTAGACAGTCTCAAATCTGAGTCTAGCCCAGCTGGGAAACGTACCCATTTAGAGACGTTGTACCCTAAAATGGTGGGGGCTGAGGATATAGCTCAGTGGGAAGGTGCTGGATTCAATCCCCAGAACTGCAAAACAAAATGAAACAAAAGCAAAAAAGAAAAACATATATATCTGCTTTGGGGACAATTATCTAGCATACTTTCAATTTTTCTAACAATAAATAGTAGATTTTTTTTTGTCTCTAAGGGTTGCAAACAAAGTATTTTGGGATTACAATTCCTATGGAAATCCAGACTTTACTGAGCTCAGGCATCAGCAAATCACACTGACAATATAAATTACTTATAATAAAATTTCTTAATTTTTTTTTTTTCGGTACCAGAGATCCAATTCTGACCTTTGTGCTCCCAAGGTAGATGTGGTACCACTTGAGCTAAATCCTCAGCCCTATAACAAAATTTCCTTACAAAATCTGCTCTGGCCATGGTAGGAACCTAAAACACTACTCTCTAGACCAACACTCTGTATTGCTCATTCTGAATTTTCAGCTCAGTGTCCTCATCTGCTTAATGGTTACCTTGCCTCTTCTTGAAGCATTGGGCTGGAGTTCTTCCCATCAGGTACATTTGTTTGTGCTGTCTCTTGGCTGGACAAGCCACGCAGGGACAGTAATGAACTGTGCAAGGCCGGAGTTCAGCCAACTAGTGGAGAGCGGGTGGAGGGGATGGAAATGCATCAGTATCCATAGCAACTGTCACTACAACAAACAACAAATTACCCCACAAGTCTCCTAGTAAGAGGAACCATTGTCCCAGTGGATTGTGGATGTACATGTTAATCTTGTTAAATGTCAAACCAGCTGATAAAGTCAAATGTTGACAAGGATTTAAAAGGAACTTTTCTTATCAAATGGAGAATCTAGTTCCAAAATCATTACGTACACCCTACAACAATTGGAAACCTGGTTAGACCTCTGGTTCGATTTTTCCCCTAACTTTCTTTCTGTAATGGGTGACAGGAAGTGAGAAGTTACAGAGTGGGACACCAAAACGGAAAAGAGATTTACCCTGCTATTGCTCAAAAGGTTGGGTGGATGATATAATTCAATGTCAACTCCTCCCCACAAGCCGTTGAAAAGTTTGGAGTAATTATGCACAAATCCAGGAAATACTGCCAACCGTGATTTGTTCCGGTCCCCTTTTCAAACAAAGGAGTAAGGAAGAAAAATGCTACTGCAGGTCCAAATTGCCCCATTCCAAGAATTCATACCTCGCCTGTGGCAAGAGTCACAAAGGAAGAAATTGAACTGGGTGAAAGTATATTGGATGTGCTGTGCTGACTCTTTGAGAATCGCTTGTTCCAAATCCCTTTCAGAAACATCCTGGGAGGTTAGCTTTTGGAACAGTTACTTACCTGCAGTAAAAAGTAATTATACCTGTCAGCCAGCAAATAATTGCTGCAGTGCCTCAATGAATGGGGAATCTTCTCTGGAAGGAATTACTGCCTCTCAGTGAGTCAGCACAGCCCATCATCTCAGACTCGGTTGCTGATGAATCTGTCCGTGTCCAACCCTAGGAGCAAGAGTGAAAGGGTGAGGGCCAGGGATATAGCTCAGTGGTTCCGGCGCCTGTCTTACAAGCACAAGGGCCCGGGTTCGATCCCTGGTAACCACATAACAATACTGGGCGTGGAGACTCACGCCTAGCAGCAATTATTACCACATACCACAGTGCCAGGCATGGTGGCTCACGCCTGTAATCCCAGCACTTGGGAGGCAGAGGCAGGAGAATTGCTGTGATGTGAGTTGGAGGCTGAGCTCAGGGCCAGCCTGAAATACAATGCGAGACCCTGTTTCAAAAAAACCTAAAAAAAAAAAAGAGTGAAAGGGCGAGGGAGCTTTAATTGTCAAAGCAAGACAGCACAGACCCTGGGACACCCAGAGATTATCAGCAGAAGGGCAGAGTCATCTGCTCTATTGAACAACTTCAATGTTTTCCTCTGCTGGCCACACCCTGAGCAGGTTTCACATCCAGGTCTTGGCAACTGGCTTCATCACAAAACTGCTGAAGCTCTGACCCTTCTGTCCCAGTCTTTGCCAGAGTTCACTAAACTTTTACAAGGGAGTCTGGCAGATAGAGATTCCTGATATGTACCTGTGTAACGGTGTAGGACTATCAAGGTAGATCATTTCCAAAATGTCTGATTGGAAAAGATTTGGCAAGGGAGGGGAGTCCATTTGTAATAGGAAAATATTCCAGTATGTTACACTAATGTCTTTGCAATAATGCTCGAAACCCTGAAGTACTCAGGATTTCTAAGGTACCCCCTAGGTACTTTCTAAAAAGTTAGATGTGCCCAGTGTCACCAACAGCCAGAAGGGTTGGCATTCAAAGAGTTCCTCTGCCCTGGAGAAGCCAGGGTGTGGGCCAGCTCAGCATTGTTTGACTCAGGTCTTGGGTTTCCCAGGACTCTGTCTAACCTCATGTTAAATGAGAGGAGCAATGCTTGCTGAGGGCTCTCTTGTTTTAAAATTCCCTGGGCTCAGGGTACAGATGGGCATTGTGGTCTAGACAATGGCGGAAAGCCAGCGGGTAGCAAGCTTTAGGGGTTAGGCTTTGGAAGAAGTCTCTAGTCAGGGGCTTAATTGGAAAAAAAAAAAAATTTGAAGGCTCCCATGCACAGAAGACCAAAGAAAATTAAATCCTTGGGGGAACTTAGAAATCTAGAGCTGTGCCTGGTAATTGTCAGCAGCCTCATGACATGGTAGCTGTGGCCTGGAGGCTGGGACTTGTGCAGGGGGCTGCACTGGCCTGGCTTTGATGATTATCCGTTATCCTCTGCAAATGAAGAAGAACTCCCGGGAACCTTCTCCTCCTGAGCACTGTCAGCATGAAGAATGATGCCCGTCTGCCAGGACACTGGCTTCCTGGCTGGTCTTCCAGTTCGGGAACACCTAATTAGGCAGCTCTCTGTCATCTGCTTAGGTAACAGGTCAGAGGATGGTTTTGTCACTGTGCACTGGCCTCTGCTTTCTGTTCTCTCTTCAGCTCAAGTTTGATATTAATATTTATTCATCACATTGAACACTGTACTATAAACACATTACTCCTTAGAGACCTGCACCACTGGTTTGGAATTTGTTACAAAGAAGACTATTTTCTAAGTAGTTATGCCTGAGATTGGTTGCATAAGTGACAGCAATTAAGCAAATGCCTGAAATGATCATTTACTAATTATTAATTAAAATGTAATTTCTTTTTCTCTACTTTAGATTTACTTTGTAGTCATACTTATGAAAAGTATTAATAGATGTATAAAGTGTGCCTATTAAACATCACTTGACTTTTAATGCATGTGTTAAGCTGTTTATGATTATAGTGCTTTTATAAGCAACAATTGTTCTTTTTTTGTTTGGTTGGTTTTTTAGGTTTTTTTGAGACAGGGTCTTGCTTTGTAGTTCAGGCTGGCCCTGAGCTCAGCCTCAAACTCACATCACAGCAATCCTCCTGCCTCTGCCTCCCAAGTGCTGGAATTATAGGTGTGAGCCACCACGCCCAGCACTGTGGTATGTGGTACTGATTGCTGCTGGGAGTGAGTCTCCACACCCAGTATTGTATGTGGTTACCGAGGATCCAACCCGGGCCCTCAGGCTTGCGAGACAGGTGCCGGAACCACTGAGCTAACTCCCTGGCCCAATTGTTCATTTTTAAAGTATCTATTTATTATCATTATTATTTGCAGTGCTGGGAATTAAACCCAGGGGCCTTGGGCCTAGTAGGCAGGGGCTCTGTTACTGGGCTATATCCAAGGCACTAAAGCATGTTTTTAAAATTTTTAATGGACACCGGGTAATCATACATACTTATGGGGTGCAGTGTGCAACATTTCAATACATGCAGCAGATGTGTAATAATCACATGTGGGACACCATGTAAATAGCATATTCATTACCTCATTTATCATTTCTTTGCATTGGAAACATTTAAAATACTCTCTCTTATTTTGAAATATATGAACTATTATGAGATATATATGATTATTGTTGTCACCCATACTTTGCAAATTATAATTTGTGATGTAAGAAGTAGAGAAAGAATTCAACTGTTCTTGCAAAGTGCTTTGTTCAACATTTTGTTTTGTTTTCTACTGAGACAGGGTCCTCCTGCTCTATGCAGTTCAGGCTGGACTTGAACTCACTATGTATCCCTGGCTGGCTTCAAACTTGCACCGATCCTCCTGCCTCAGCTCCCAAGTGCTGGGACTGCACGCCTGAACCACCACGCCCAGTTTAACATATTTTGAAGAAAAATTTTGACACCTCCCATCGGGTACGTATTACCTCCAGTGCAACATTCCTCTTTCACTCCAAGTGCCAAGTGCTACTATTCACTGACCCCGGTGGACACCTAAGTGCGATAGAAATTGAAAACAAGCACTTGATGCCTTCGTTGTTTAATCTACCTCGGAGAGCTTTTGTGTCGTTGAGGCTGGAATCTTGAAGGTTTTATCCTTTTTTGAGGTATTAAACTCAAAACAGACAACTTTCATTTGGATGTCTTTGACTCACACTCCATTGATTCCACCGTCTAAAGCCAAACTCTCCATCTCTGGGCTGGGCTTAGCCATGTGTCAGCTGTGGACGGGAGTAGGGAGAGGATCAGGGAGGGGTTCCAGGTGGGAAAGCAGCAAATGGAGTATCGGGAAGAAGAGTGATGAGGAGGCAAGGTCTATTCCTGGGCCATATCCAAGGCCCTAAAACAGACAGGCCTGGCAGGCGGATGAGAAGCCAAAGCAGTCAAATCTTGTTCCCAGCTGGTGTGGACAGAGGGTGACATCACTGTGGGGAACTGACCGGGAGGAGGGGACCATCCATAAGGTGAGTGACTATTAAAGAGCAACATAATGACAGTATTGCTCAAAAGCTGATAAATGCTCCTTAGTTCAGCAGCTACCACCTCCCTCTCTGGCACAAGGCTCCTTCTTGCGCCTTGGGTGGGCTGGTTTGCCTTTCCTGGGGCAGTCTCAGGACCCCTCAGCCTCTGATTATCAAGTCTATTTTTCTGTGAGGAAAACAAGTGTTTTCTCCCCATCAAATATTAAATTCCTTATGCCAGGAGAAAAGCTTTCTTTTCATGGCACATTTAGATTATGTGTAAGTTTGCTGAGCTGGCTGGAAACAGCTTTGGTCTGGGAGGGCAGCTTGGAGTCCCAGTGCTTTGTATTCACCAAGGCTGAGACAGCCAGGGCTTGCTGGTGCTGGATATGGACCCGCACGAGCCCATTTGCACCTCTGTCACCTTGCCAGCAGCAACTCACCCTCCTGCTGTTCTAGCACTTCTGTGATTATGGTAGCTGCACAGCAAGGCCTCCTCTAACCTTCTCAGCCTCACCTCCCTGCGAGTTTTTCAGCAGGAACCGTGTTCCACGTGAGGGGCCCCTCCTGTGAGGACACAGGGTTTCCAGGAGATCAACAGCTTTCCTGAGGAGTGCCAGCTTTGGGGTAGGTACCCTTAATTCTCAGGGCCAAGCACCATGTAAGGAGCTTGGTCCAGGCTTATGAAAATAGTCACAGAAATCAAGTGCATGGTTACATCCAGGGTTTAGTGTGAAGCATAACTCATTCCTGGCAGTTCTAAAAGTTTGCAGGTTGATACAGCAACAATGTCACTACTCTAACAGTTTTGGATGCCTCTTGCCCATACTTTGGATCCTAAAGGGTCTTGGTTTTTTGGTTCTGATTTGTCGTAACTTACGCAGGGCCCAAAGGCCAGGATTTCCCTTGCATTCCAACATGGGACTGTTCCCTTCCGGAAGGTTACACTCAAGCCCACTACCATGGAGCCCACTGACAATGGCTGGCATATCAGAGATAATAAAGTAGTCCTTTGTCTTTATTGCTGATCCCCTTTAAAAGAAAGTCTCTCCGGCACAGTCCATGTGATTGTTCAGGGTCTCATGCCAGGATGTATAAAGTTTCAGTGTAAATTAAAAACTAACAAATAACACCCAAGGCAGTAAATAAATCACCACGTTCATTAATGCAAAGCACTGAACATCAATTTGTAGGATGCCATAACACTGTATAAAGTAATATTGCCTAACAACATAAGAAAGGCAAAGAGGGAATTAATTTTATTTTAATTTTTAATGCACTTTTGACTGTTCAAAAATGACTTTAAACATTAACATAATTTAATCTGTAGGCTGGCATTTATTAAACCAGTGATTTGCAAGCCAAGTAAGCAACATGTATTTTTAAAGCATTAAAGATTCAGCAGTGATAATTAACTTGAAGGTCAAGGAGGAAGCCATTACGAGCACATTCAGCAGAATCTCCCTAGATTATGCAGCCATATGCTGAAAGAATGGGAAAAGTCGCCCTCGGATGCCTGGTGCTTGTGCAAGATGCTAAAAGATATGTAGCTCTCACTTGTTCTGATGAATCAGTTAGTTGAGAACAGTGGAAACCCAGAGAATAAATTTCCATCCTAGGTGCCACCTTTCAGTGCACCAAGGAGGAATTTGTCCCGTCTGCCTAAGCCAACAAGCTGCACTGCAGAAATTCTATGACTTCAGCTCGTCAAGGAGGGAGAACAGAGAACTACACTGCAATTCTGCCTCCTCTGCATGACTGTGGCCTGGGGCCCCACACCCACTCTAGGCAAGTGCTTTGCCACTCAGACACAAGCCCAGCCCCTGCTGAGGACTTTGAATGTGAGGACTTGGACTTGAATTTTGACCCTTTAAGTATAAAAATTCACTCAGAGGAAGCAGTGAATTGAAATGATTTTTCACTAAAGAGATGTAACATTGGGAGTTGAATAAACTGATAAACCAGATAGGTACTGTACGAGCAGAGACTGACACCTTCATTTTTGTTCTTTGTTGTAAAAGTGGATTTATCTGTGGAATTCCATTTGGTTGGTATTAAAATTGCACACAGGATTCTGAGCTGCTGGAAAAAAACTTTGTTTTTGAAATTTGGCCACTGTAATATACACTCTCACTGGCCCTTTTTGTCTCAAATTATCTGGTTCCAACAACAACAATGATCGAATTAGCAAGATTATTCCTAACTATCCACAATGTACACCCATAGATTCTACTGGCCATTAAAATTTTTTTAGGTGCTGAGGGCTGAACCCAGGGCTGCATACTTGCTAGGAAGATACTCTACCACTGAAATCCCTCCAATCTCTTAGTTTTTCTTAAGTTCACAGCTTTCCTGCAAATGAATTCTTTCCACTCTAAGATTGTCCTCTTCCTCAAACTGGTGTTCTTTTGATGATGCACCTTGTCTCATTATTTGCAATTATTGATGCAAAAAATTACCAATCATAAAATGAGATTTACTTAAATAATCTTGGAAGAAATAAAGTTGGGACTGACCCACCTGTGGAGATAATCTTTTTTCTCTCTGATATAAAGATGAAAACAGGCCAGCGATTTAGTTCACTGGTGTCTGCCTGGCAAGCGCAAGGTCCCAAATTTAATCACCGGTGCCATGTACCACAATGCTGGGTGTGGTGGCTCATGCCTGTAATCCCAGCAGTTGGGTGGCAGAGGCAGAATGCTTGATGAAAGTCTCAGAGAGAGAGAGAGAGAGAGAGAGAGAGAGACCTGGCAAAAAGTGTCCAAAATAGCATTTGTCTTTGGATAATGGGAATACAGTGGTTAGTCCTCATTTTCTTTATACTTTCCTATATTCAGAACTTCTGTGTTTAAAATAGTAAGTGAAGATAGTTCCTTCTCTGCAACCCTAAATAAGTATGCAAAAGGGGAAAACCAATTTATTTACTTTAGAGGTGGAAAATTCACACGTTTGCTCTTTTTGGCAGTGAGGGGAAGGAAGAGGAGAAAAGAGATGCAGATGGAGAAAGAGATGATCAGCCAACTCCTGCTGCCACACTTGAATGATACCCACCCACAAGCCAGAACTGCCAGGGAGAAAAAGGTCACCAAGATGAAGGAGGTTTTAAGAGCAGACTGGGCCAACTCAGATCTTAAATGTCACTCTTCTAGTCAAAGAATGGTGGCTTGAATAGTGGAGATTTAACTATTTGCGTATTTTTATAGTATTTTAAAAAATGTTTTACGTTGTTTCATTAATCTCTTTAATTATCAATATAACATTTAAAAATATATATTGGGCTGGGAGGGTAATTCATTAGTAGAGTGGGTTTTTTTTTCAAGACAGGGTCTTGACTGGCCCCGAGCTCATTCTGTAGCTCAGGTGAGCCTCAAACTTACACCAAACTTCTTCCTTCCTCTGTCTCCTGAATGCTGGGATTACAGGAATGAGCCACCATGCCCAGCATTGTGATATATGGTATTGATTGCTGGTGGGTGAGTCACCATACCCAGCATTGTGTACATGGTTACCAGGGGTTGAACTCTGTTCCCTTGCACTTGCAAGACAGATGCCAGAACCATTGAGCCAAGTCCCCAGCCCAGTGTATGGTTTTTTAATCCTCTGCAACACAAAGAAACAAAACCAAGTAACATTTTCTGGAAGAGCTATAGTAATAATAATAAAAAATAATAAAAGCTGAAAACTCTTCCAGAGCATTTTGGAGCCAGTCATGGTATGGCGTACTACAATCTCTACTCCAGGGAGCTGAGGTAGGAGGATCACAAATCTGGGCAACTAAGGAATTTGGTGAGATTTTATCTCAAAATAAAAAATAAGACTGGGGATGTAGCTCTTTGTGAAACAACTAGGTTCAACACCCCTGCACTGGACACAAACACACACAGAAGACCTTTTGAGGGGGCATTAAGAGTGAGAAAGATACCTAGAAGATTCATTTCAACTCTTGAAACTCTGGTGAGCCTGGCCCAGTGGCAGTGTGATCTCAGCTACTCAGAAGGCTGAGAATCACTGAAACCCAGGTCAAGACCAGCTTGTGCAGCATAGCAAGACCTGTTTTTAAAACAGACACAGCAAAACAAAACTTTGATTAAAATCATTTTTATCCAAGGGTCTTATAAAATGAGGCCTGAACGCAGGATCCACCCATAAGTAAAATTGAGTGCAGGTGTTACGACTTCATCTAGATGTCCCCTCAAAGCCTCATGCGGTCATAGGCTGGACCCTGTAAGAGGTGGCTGGATCTAGTGTGTGACACTGGGATTTGATTCATGGTGCAATGCAGGGTCAAGGGCACTAGGAAGGCTGTGTGTGCTACCCGCCCTGAGTAGCCCGGTTAAAATGTGAGGGACAAAGAGCTGTGGTGGTACCTTATTGCCTGCTTTTGCTGTCTTTGCCCTACCATGAACTATTACTCCTCTGCGATGCTGCTCTGTCAAGTTATCCTGCCTCGGAACACTCTATTATGTACTGAAACGGTCACTTCTGAGGTATAACCCTGAGAAACCACAGAAAAGAGCAGAATAAATCACGTCCCAGCCAATGTAATTCCAGGAAGCCCGATAATACTTGCAACCACCACCAGTCCTAAGAAGCCTGATCTTACCCTCTGACCCCAAATTCCTCAAGGAAGCAAACTCCTCCCCTCCGCTTTAAAATTTTTGTTTTCAAAAAAACTTTTATTTTCACCCCCCCCCCCGTTCCCTTTTCCCAGACTTGTACGCTCTCACATAAGTGAATATAATAGCTTCCTTACACGCACAAGGCCTACCTCGGGGTTAATGTCTGTGCCACTGTTGAAGCCCCCCCCCTTTTTTTTGTTTTTCCCCAGTACCAGGGATTGAACTTGGGACCTTGTGCTTGCAAGGCGGGCATGGCACCAGCGAGTTAAATTACTGCTGCCCCCGACGACGGCAAAAAAAGTAACTAAGACAGCAAGTTCTTCTAATGATTAGCATTCTTTTATTTGTTTTTTCAGTCTTTTAACTATTTGCTCTGAAGAGTGGGTAAAACGGCGGGCAGTGGGTGGGAAGGCAGCTCTTTGGGTCCCACACTGGTCACTCATCGCCTGGCAGCTGGATCTTGCTGGGGTCGAAGCAGTTGGACTCCATGATGGGGAGGCCCTGGGCCTCACGGTATTTCACCAGCCTCTCGGCTTCTCGGCGGGCCCACTCGTGCATCCTGTAGTCAGGCAGGTAAGACACAAACGCGGTGCCAAAGACAAGGACAACGGATACGCCAAAGAAGAAGACAACACGCATGTTCCAAAGGTCTATGACAGGATCCTTGTCGAAACCATGACTGTCTGGGTTCTTCTCATACAGGTTGTCTTCCTCAGGTTCCGGGTCCTCTTGCCATTGCGAGGCTGGTTCCGGTGCCTTTTTTCCGGCGTCCTGCTGTCTGGACGGAGTGACCACAGCCCTGGAGGATTCCCAGCGAACATGGGCAACCAGGAGCCCACGAGTTGCTGCTGCTGCTGCCGCCGAAAGGCGACGAGCGCACAAACTCAACATCCCAGCCGCCATCACATCACACAGCGTGCTGCAGTTCCTGTGAGGCGGGAACGGAAATAGGACGGCGCGCAGCCGCAGTAGACGTTGTTGCGCAAATTGTTGCTCTACCCTCGCCTCGCTAAATAGATCCCAGGCCCCAGTTTGTTTTCCATGAGAGGGGGCCCTCGGAGTCCTGTTTTCTTTCCTCTTTTAATCGGCTTATGGGACCACTCATTCTCTCAAAGGTGACATCTGGGTGGACAGAGCCTTCTGATGACTATTTTAAACAAAAATGCGAGGGCAATTGGTCACTTTTTTCTGTGTATTTCTGTCGGACTCCCCAAAACCTTACACAATTCAAAGTATATGAGCTGTAACTTAAGACATAAATAGCCGGTATATCTATGACCAAACAATCATTGCTTGGGATTATGCCCAGGATTAAGACACGGCCAATTCAAAACTCCCCTTTGTGCTTACAAACTAAACAGAACAAATGAGAAAGCAGATCATGCCAACGAAGTGGCTCAGACTTTTAACTCTCCTTGTTATTTTTTCTAGCTTCTGGTAGTCATAAAACTACTAGAAAATTTCTTAAGATTGAATGAGTTGATAAACCTGTTTCTCGAGTTTGCCTGAGGTAAAAAGTGAAATCTTTCCTGCTTAAAATGAAAAGAAGTTGGCAGGTCCATGTTCTTGGTAGACCAGTTTAAAAGTCCAAGTCATCATTCAAACCATAAGTTCTGAGATTCTGATGAATGTGGAAATGACAATCCTAAATCCTTCTTGTATTATTTAGGATTTGGGGATATAAGTGACAAAAAGGGAACATGAATTTCATTACCTGAAAGGGGAAAATAAGGCTATTTGGCTGTCTAGAAAGAACCCAAGTATAGAAATGAGGCTGAATTCCAGCGGTAGAGTTCTACAACCTTGCGGTGAGTCCTCTGTGGCTTACATCTGGTTTTTCCCTTCTATTACATCTTGTAACCCAGATACACAAAGAGTAAGTAGCTTATGCATTTCGGTTCTAGTTCTAAAATTCCTGTTAAAGTATGTGGCTTGGCCTGAGTTAGGTCAGACCTGGTGCACATCTAGCAACTCAAGACTTGGCCAAGCTGGGCCACAAACTTACTGCGACATTTCAGAAGGGGATGGGATATCCAGGCCCTATTGTAGTGATATGACCCTTCTTGTGGGCAGAGAACAGAGTGTGCTAACTAAGCAAAACAACATGTCCACCTAGTCTTTTTTTTCTTTATGTAGTACCCATGTCTAAAAGTAAGTGGGAATTATGTAGGCACTATTTTGCCAACAAACAACTGCTTTGTACCCCTGACTTTGTGTTAGCCTCCTACAACCATTTTGTTCACAGCAGTATCTCCCTGTGACATCACACAAAGGTTGTTTTCTGTAGTTTTTAGCCATTATTCATGCCCACTACTTTTCCATTGCGTCAGCCATCCTCCTCCAAGCAACTAAACAAAACTTCTTTTCATGTTTTTTGCTTGTATTTTTATTTTCCTTCTCCATGTATCTTTCCTTCCTCCAACTTCAGAGAAAAAAAATTTTACTCTTATTAGTGTCCAGAGGTGTTTGGAGTGAGTTATGTCTGCCACGAAGAATACAAGTGTTTCAAAACATTTGCATTCTCTTCCTTTAGTCAAGCTACACAAAAAGCTAAAAAAAATTTGAAATCCTTTCTGGTTTATTTTGTAATTCCCTGCCATCTGCACTAGAAACTCCCAATTTGAAGTTGAAATGGTAATAATAATAAAATAGCAAAAATAGTAGAGTTATGGTAAATTTTGGGGTGGTTTTGTTAATACAGAAAAGACCACTTAAAAATTTATCTTTAGGGCCAGGGGTTTAGCTCAATGGTTCCGGCGCCTGTCTTGCAAGCTCAAGGACCCGGGTTCGATCCCCAGAAACCACATACCTATACTGGGTGTGGAGACTCACACCCAGCAGCAACCAGTACCACATACCACGGTGCCAGGTGTGGTGGCTCACGCCTGTAATCCCAGCACTCGGGAGGCAGAGGCAGGAGGATTGCTGTGATGTGAGTTTGAGGCTGAGCTCAGGGCCAGCCTGAACCACAAAGCAAGACCCTGTCTCAAAAAAAAAAAAAAAAAATTTATCTTTAGTCAATCACAAAAAGTTTTTAGAAGCCTAGAAAACTAAGGCCGTGGTCAAGTCAGCCCACTGTCAGTTTTTATGGCCTGTGAGTCAGGATAGTTTTTATGCTTATGAATTTTGAGGAAAAATAGAAGAATAATATTTTGTGATGCCTAAAAATTATCTAAAATCAAATTTCTGTATAGTTGCCCCAGAGACCACATGTCCTACTCGAGTTTCAAGTGTTTACTCAGCACGTTTCATTAATTAATGAAGGATCAAACTTGGGACCTTGCACTTGGTAGACAGGTGCAGAACCACAGAGTACATCCCCAGCTCAAAGTTTCATTTATTAAGGCAAATTCAAAATGCTCACTTGTTCTTTAAGTTTTTAGAACATCAGATGTTCATACACCTATGAGACTATCACCATAATCACGATATAGACGAGGTCGGGTGCACTCAGGATCATATGGCTGTAAACCACAATCAAGATACAGAACACTCCATCCCCTAACACTCCTTATACCCTTTACAGAACATTCCTCTCTCTGTTCCCACAGCTAGACGACTACTCCTCTGCTTTCTGTTTCTATACATTCATTTATGTTTTCTAGGATTTTACATAAATAAATCAAACCATCAGTACTCTTTGTCTAGGTTAGACTATCTGGTATATTGACTTGGAGGTTTATTATTTTATAGATCAGTGGTTTGTTCCTTTTTATTATTATAGTCAGGTTTTTTCTTTTTTTGGGGACAGGGTCTCACTTTGTAGTTCAGGCTGTCCCTGAGCTCAGCCTCAAACTCACAGCAACCCTCCTACCTCTGCCTCCTAAGTGCTGGGATTACATGTATGAGCCACCATGCCTGGCATAATGATACATGGTACTGGGGATCGAACTCAAGACCTTACTCTTGCCAGGCAGATGCCTGAACCACTGAGCTAAATCCCCAACCCTGTTACAGTTTCTTATAAAAAAGTTTGACTTACTGGTTACAAATTTTGCATTATGAGGCTAAGCATCATGGCACACGCCTATAATCCTAGCACTTGGGAAGCAGGAGCAGGAGGATTACCACAAGTTTGAGGCCATCCTGGGCTACGTAGCAAGTTCAGGGCTAGATGGAACTTCAAAGTGAGATCCTGCCTGAAAAACAAAACAAAACAAAAACCAAAAAAATTTTTTTGCATTGTGGAATATTTCAATATAGTTAACTGAAAGAGGACACACTAGTATATGAACCCTCATATACACGTTAACCTAGTTCCAGCGATTATGAAGCCAGGACTAACCTTATTTCTATCGTGACTCTCTATGTATTAACTCCCTTTTGCACTAATTTGAAGCAAATTGTAGATGTCACACCATTTTTGTTTGTTTTTTGAGTCGGGGCCTTGTTATGTAGTTTAAACTGGCCTTGAACTCAATAGGTAGCCCAGGCTGGCCTTAAAGTCCCAGCAGTTGTCCTGCCTCAGCCTTCAAAGTGCTTCTCACAGGTGTGTGCCACCATGCGTACTTTGAAGTCTAAATTTTTTCAATAATTTTAAAGGAGTCTTGAGAAATGTTGGTTTCAATTTATAAAAGAATTAATTAAAGTCTAATACAATATTAAACAGTATTATAGTTGGTAGATGATACCCTGTGGGCCTTTTTAAATATAGTTTTATTGAAATGTAACCAGGCACATTAATTTATATATTTATCCTTTATGACTGTTTTTCCAATACAATGATAGAATGTAACTGTGACAGACACTCTCTGATCCATACAACCTAAAATATTTACAATGTGCTCCTTTAAAAAAGGGTTGCTGGCCTCTGCTCAGCACATTCATACATTTTATATAGATGTATAAATTAATATTTATTTTCCTTTCAAGTATTTCAGTTACCTGACAATCTATCAGCCTTCTTTACATATCCTCAACAAAGCTAATCAATTATTCTTACAAATATGAACAACTTTAGATTAATAAGATATCCTGAAACTTGGCCTAAACTTACATTAAGAATTCAACTTTAAACTAGCAATCTAGATTGGTTATGTGATTACACAATTTAAATTATTCTCATAAGGAGTCTCCTAAGAAATTATCTTACAGATTTGAAGTACATTAAATACCTGATATGCCCAGGTTCCTTCTTATTACATGATGGCCCTGGCCCATACCGAATGAAGCCAATATGGAGTTTCCGCCAAAGATTGCCCTTGTCCTTTCCATAATGCCCGTGTCTTGGCACAACCGTTGTCACCGTGGTGTTGCACATGAGCCCACTAGTTAGAAAATCACACGGTGCTCTCTGGCCCCTGCCCACTGGTCCCTGCCCGCAGACTGTACATAACCGCCTGCCGGCTGTGTCCCGGTGGCTCCAGACGCCCGAGTCTCAGTCCACTTTATATTCTAACACTACAAAAACATTATTATTACTGTTTACATTTAAGTTTTCCATATTGACTCTTAGTTTCCAGAGTAGGAAAATACAGAGCATTGAGAATGGTGGCTACCATCTAAGTTTCCTGGAATGAAGGCAGATGTTCCCCCTATCAGTTGAGATAATTTACAGCCAGAGATTTTGGTACAACCTGAGATTTAAAGTTACACACATGCTGTCTTTCTCAACCCCCTTTCTTGCAGTCCTTGTGTAAATAAAGGATTTGAAAGTGAGAAGTGTGATTATGGACTTACACATCCTAATCGTCACATTATTGTGTAGCTTCCCAAGGGGTCTTATCCATTCCCTGATTTGAGGATTAGGTTTATATATTTTGTCTCTAAAGTATCCTATCTAACTTGAAAAATCATTGCGCTCCCTGAGATCCAAAGAAATATATCACCACTTATCTATTTTCATTTGTAGTACCTCAGTATGTATCTCTAACATCCAGGAAATTTAAAAAGACACCCCAGCACGATTAAACCATTAGTATATGTAACAGTGAACAAGAATTACTTGGTATCATATAATAGTCTATCTACCTTACTTCTCTGTCTCCCTTAAAAAGTTATTTTAGGGATGAGGTTAGGGATAGGGTTAGCATGCACCAAGCCCCCACTATCTTTCCTCCACCGAAGTAAAAGCTCTTGCTATAATTAGTACAATCAAAATTGAGAGACTGGGGCCGGGGATTTAGCTCAGTGGTTCCGGCGCCTATCTTGTAAGCAGAAAGATCCAGGTTCGATCCCCGGTAACCACATACAATACTGGGCATGGAGACTCACCCCAGCAGCAATCAGTACCACATACCACAGTGGCGGGCGTGGTGGCTCACACCTGTAATCCCAGCACTCGGGAGGCAGAGACAGGAGGATTGCTGTGATGTGAGTTGGAGGCTGAGCTCAGGGCCAGCCTGAACCACAAAGCGAGAGACCCTGTCTCAAAAAAAAACCTTAAAAATAAAAAAAATTGAGAGACTGCATTTGGTTGATAAATCACTAAGATCTCTTAATTGATGGCAATCTCTTACTCTCTCAACACCATTGATTTGCTAAATAAACTTATTACTTTTTAGAAAAATGATTGTCCACATTTTGGATTTGGCTGATTGCTCCTAGATGGCATGAAGTACTTAAAAAATTTTAAACCCTTTATTATTTCTAGTAGCACGCTTGGGTTTTTTTGTTTGTTTGTTTGTTTGTTTTTTAATAATAGTGCATGCTTGTAATCTTAGCACTTGGGAGGCTCAGGCAGGAGGATGGCTGCTTGTTCGAGGCCATTCTGTGTTACATGAAAAATTCAGACAGCCTGAACTATAGAGAGCCTCTGTCTCGAAGAAAAAAAGAAAGGAGAAAATAAAAGAATACTCTAGATAGGTGAATTTATTTTTCTACCAGTGCGCTTTGATTTTGATGGAACTTTGCAGCCATTGTATTCCTAGGATATTTTAAAGAGCTTGCACTATGAAAGAAAAAGAGAGACTGTAAAAATAGATGACTGCCTGTAAAAAGAATAGCTGGCAGATGAACTTGTAGTCACAACTCACATAATAGCTAAATTTTAAGTGATTTTTCTGGGAAAGATGCAATGCTAAGCACTCCACATATATGTTCAATTAAGCTTCTCGGTATTTTGTAGATGAGGAAATAAGCTTAGAGCATTTGACTAATCTGACTCAGCTGCCAAGTGAACTAGTGACAATATGCAGTTACGAGTGGAACTGGAATTCCAGTTTCCTAATCCTTTACTACTTTTGAACAGTTCCTTTGGCCATTTCCCACATTTCCGGTTCTCACAAAAGCCTGAGATTCCCAGCCACCAGGAAACCGACCTCACCCGCTCCGCCTGTCGGGTCCCGCCTCTCTGCCCGACCCTTCACTTGCCCGCCCAGTCCTTGGTCAAGCCTCAGCAAACAACAAGAAAACCACACTTCCCGGCGTGCATCGCGACGGCTGGGGACGCCAACCGGCGGTCGCGGATTGGCGCCATTTCCGTAGAGGGGCATTGCGTTGAGGCCTGTGATCATGGCGCTGTTCCCAGCGTTTGCGGGCGTTGGTGAGGTCCCCGGTGGGGACTCTAGGAAAGGTAAGCACACAAAATGCCAATAGAACGCATACGGCGAGATTCACGGCATTTTCTCTGGCCTACGTGTAGTCCGGTGCCTTGGTTTTGTTTATCCCTTTGTATCCCAGAGTTCTCCGCGGGGCTGCAAAGCCTTGTGGGAAGGGTTGGCGGAATTGTCTTTTGCGCGACACCAGGGGTCCTTCTGGCCTAGGGTTGTGTGGTTAGGACAGGAAGAAGAAAAAGGAGAAAGATACTTGGAGATGAGCTAAGAGATGACTATATTGTTGAACCTTGTTCTTTCCCTGAACCTCACTTTAACAAGTAAATGGTACCCCACGTTAAAGGCGACTCTATGAAAATAATGCGTGTTTTTATTTCATATTTCTAACTTTTCTGTTTCACTTATTTCTAAAATGCTCATTCGGTGCTTGTCTTTTGGCAGGCCTTTTACCAAGGATTAGGATCCAAAGCCAAATCAGTTTGCTTCCTGATGGGCACAGCACGTAGTTAAAAGACTTACTGTGTGCCCGTTCACGGCATTACTTATTTTGTTTCAGCCTTAAACATCCCAAAGGGGATGCATTGTTAAACATCGAAGCACGTAGTGAATTCATTTAAAAATTAGTGAATCCTAAATCATGCATCTTCTGTGACGACAAAATTAAAATAAATGTAAAGACTCTTAACTGAGGTTGGATTTTGTTTCTTGGTCCTGGGAATTTAACCCATTGTCTTGTGCATGCTAAGCAAGCACTGTATCACTGAGGTTAGCCCTTTTTAATTTTATTTTGGGGCAAGGTCTAGCTAAATTGCCCAAGTTGATATTGAGATCCTTCTCATCCTTCTGAGTAGCTTGGATTACGGGCGAGCGTCCCTGCAGCTGGCCTTAATTGGCTTTTATTCACGATAGGAGAATCAGGTAGTTGAGAGAACTTGTGGACTTACTGTGGTCAAACAGCATTTGTGGAAAGTGGAAATGAGGTAGAGGGACAGCTTAAATGATTGTAGCTTGGTGATTTTCCTTGAGTCAGCTGGCCTCCTCTAGTGGACTGACCTGAGCTGCTGTGATTTCCTAAGACCTGTTTTTTGCGAGAATATACTCTTAACCTGTCACTAGGTTTCATTTGACCTGCCAAGCCAAGTCGCAGTTTGCCACTTAAGGATACAAGTGCTTGAGGTATTCTTAGTTTGAGTTTAACACCCCCCCCCATCTTAGCTGGTACACTTCTCTTTTTGTAACACTTTTCAATTTTGTGTATAATTTCTTATGTGGATAGTGTGATTGTAGTATTTATTCACCAGACTATCGAGATCAGGGACAGTGTAGCATATATTGGGTGATTGAAATATACTGTAAATTAAAAAATTTTGTCACAGTAAAAGACACACTGTCAATAATCTCTCCCCAAATACTTCCTTTTGCCCATCCTTTTTGCTAGTTTCTTAAGCAGTTCTGAAAGTTCTCTTTTGTGAATGTCTGTGTGGTCTAATAAAAAATTGGGTGAATGCTGTTGCCATCTACAGAATGAATACATGCTCCATCTAACAGAAAGGCAGGCCTGGCCCATAAAACATTTCTGGTGTCTCTATCCACCTTATTCACTGGATCTGGCACCATGGGACTTTTGACTGTTTCCTCAAGTGAAAATGACTATCAAAGGTAAAAGCTTTGTATCAATTCAGGACATCAAGGCAGCCATAATGGCACAACTAGACACTCTCATAAGGAGGACTTCCAGAACTGCTTCAAGAAATGGGAAGAGCAGGGCGTGGTGGCTCATTTCTGTAATCTCAGCACTCAAGAGGCAGAGGCAGGAGGATTGTTGTGAGTTTGAGGCCGGCCTGGGCTAGGCCTGGGCTACATTGCAAGTTCAGGGCTGACCAGAACTACGAAGTGAGACCCTGTCTCAATTAAAAAAAGAAATTGGAAGAGTGATGGAATAAGTGTGTTTGAAGTAAAGGGTAGTATCATAAGGGGTATTAATGTCACTGTGTCTTACTATAATAATTTTTAAAAAATTTGTCATATGTTCTTGATCACATATCATACTTCGCCAATAGCACAGGTCCAAAATACAGTAAGTGCTCAGTGAGTATTTGCTGGATGTACAGGGCAATACTGAGTACATAACAATATGTTGCATGAATAAACCTAAAAAAAAAATAATAGTACAAGGAAAGATGTAGTTTTGCAGGAATGACAACTTCTAATGGAAAGTTCAAAGAAATCTTTGTAGGATGGGTCTTCAAGACAGTAGCATGTGGAAGATCAGTGATGTTGGAGGCACATTCTAGGGCCTTCAGAGGTCTGTGAAGAAAAAAGTGAGACTCGGACAGAGAACTGGAAGTGACCCAGTTTGTTTGGATTTGTGGCTGGGGTTGGTGGTATTAGTGGCCTCTAATACCACAGCAGAGGTTTTATTTTGGGAAGTTCACAACTGAAGATCTACAGGGGGTGTTACTCTTGTGACGGAGGTGCAGGACCAGCAATTGTCTAAGCTCTTGTGGCTGGAAAGCTCCAGAGCCAAGGCAGTCCAGCACTGAGCACTGGTAAACACTACTGTCTGAACACTGGATGTGATTTTATCAGTATTGCTCAAAACTCTCCCAAGGTTTGTCCACTGATCTTAGGGTAAACCAAATCTAACTTTGGTGTGTGTGTGTTGGGGGTGGATCTGGGGTTTGAATCCAGGAGCCTTTGCATTAAGCTAACTCCCTGGCTCTTTTATTTTAATTAATTAATTAAGTTTTTAAGACAGGGTCTCATTAAGTCGCTAAATTGCCAGGGCTGGACTCTTCCTGCCTCAGCCTCCTGGAGTGTTGGGATTACTGGTTTGGGCCACTGTTTCCCAGAGCTTGGTTTTTATATATTTTTTTTAAAGGGACCATTTTACTTCCCTCAACCCAGTGGTCCAGCCATAATAGCTTACAGCTGTTTCCCAAAGAGTCATGGTTTCTCATTTTCAGACATGTGTGCGGCCCATTTCATCTGCATAGGAGCATGCCCTTGTTTGAGGTGTTGTTCAGCGCTGCTCTCTTTGCATTAGAGGACCTGGTCAGTTTAGCCTGCGTATTTCCTCTGGCTCGGCTTTCATCCCATTCCAGGAAAACGACTGCCAGCCCATCAGTTCCCAGAGATGATTGCTGAGTTTATCTTATTTATTGTGTGGCTCTTGATTGGGGAAAAAAATTACTGAGTGGAAAAGAGATGTGGAGAGATTGCTCTGTTCCCAGCTGTGCTGCTGATAAATAGTAAAGCTGAGTGGAGCTCAAGTTTTCTGACTGTAGTCAGTCCTGAGCTGTGTTATGCTGCTGACCATGTGAGGGGTGTTGGGGGTTTAAACAGTATCTGGGCCCTGGAGTTCCTGGGCAAACCGTAGGTGAATATTCGTCCGGGGGAGCACGGGCCTTGCTCATGCTCCCTGTCATCACCATTCTAAATGCAGTTCTCAGCCATGGTTGCTGGTGCTTTTTGTATAAGTAAGTTGTGTTCTCAGATCCTTTGTCAGAAAATAAAGAGCTGTTCAAAACAAAGAGCTTGGCTTAGTCTTTTTAAAGGAATAAACCTTTCACTGTGCCAATGTATGTATGCAGTTGGCCTTAGAAATATTGTTGGAATTATCTCTAGAGGGGTGGCACCCACTTCTGAGGTCACTTAAATAAACAGTAATCAGTATTGTTTTGTTCTAACAGAATGGGTGTAGAGCTTAGATGTTTTATACAGTTATAATTCAAAATCTGTTCATCATAATTCCTTCTATTTATGGTGAAATTGAATTACAGCATTTTCATTGGTGATGTGGTAATAGTTATACAATAAACTTACCACAAAAGTATTTCTGCAGTATTTGCTGATGATTCATTATATTACTTTCTGTTAAATTGCCCTGAAAGGTTATGCATGCTGCGGTTTACCCACATAGAGCATGTGTTTTTAGGCATCTTTTCTGCCTAATGCTTCTACCTCTCCTGTGTCCTTAAACAGGTGGATGTGTATGGCGGAGTGGCATTTTCTAGGCATGTTCCAACCTGTGCTTTATTTACTTTCCCTTCTCTCTCTTAAGCTGCAGGCATTTGATGTCCTGCTGGTTTTCTCTGTTATATATTAGGTCCTGTATAGTATTGGCACAATTATCTAAATACACATTTGATTTCTGTCGGGCACTGTAAATTATGTGAGGATGTAACACTTGTAAAGGACATTGCGATGTGATGGCTAAAAACATCTCTTAATCTAAGAGAATTTTCTCCAGGATTCTGTTTAGCTAAAATAGAATTTAACAGTTTGGGGGTATCATGTGACCAGGTAAGGTGCTGATTATGCACAAAGCACTGTGTGAGCAGAGCCCGCCACTTTTACTGCGGTGCCCCCGATACCTAGCACTGTGCCTGGACACTTCCTGGGCATCTTTTCCAGTATTCTGCTTATCTTTTCCCACTTTTCTCTCCTTCGTACATGATAGAATCTGATTACCATGGAAATAATTGTGATCCTGGTAAGCTACAGGAACTGTTTTTATGGATCTCTTGCCAGGAATTAGGCCCAGCGGAAGTGAATGACCTCAGAAGGCAAAAGCAGACAGAAGATTGCGTGAACAGCTGTAAATTACTGAGCGTGACCTTATAAACTACCTTATCCTTTGAGCACTAGCTTCCCCGTGCATGTGTTTCATCGTACTCCCACTAGAGTGTGATGATCTTGACTAAAGCATATAAAGGATGCACATACTCAGCCTGGCTTTGGACTTCTCCTTCCTTCCTCCTTTTTCTCTTTCCTGCAAATATTTGTTGAATATCTACTGTGTATCATGCATTGCTCTATGTACTATATGCCGTTATTTCTCCAGAGAAGATCTGTAAATGCCCAGTAAGCTCATCCAAAGATGCCAGCATCATTCACCATGAGGGAAAGGCAAATTACAGCCACTACATTGAGATGATATCGCATCCAGTGGGCTGACTGTTATTAGATAGATAAGAACATGCACCTGTGGGACACAGAAGCTGGAATCTTATATACAGTGAATGGGAACCTGACGATACAGCTTCTTTGGAAAAGTCTGGCAGTTCCCACAATGCTAAATGAGTTACATACGACCCAGGAGTCCTGTTCCTGCATATCTACCCAAGAGAAATGAAAACATATCTATATAAAAACTTGTTCATAACATTATTTTAATAGTTATTCAGTTAAATAAAAAACCAAGTATCCAATAGCTGATGGATAAAGAAAATTTGATATATCTATAAAAATGGAAGTTTTCTCTTTTTTTTTTTTTTTGGTGACAGGATTTCCCTGTGTAGTCCAGCCTGGCCTCAGACCCACAGGGATTTTCCTGCAGGGAGTAGAGGTGTGCACAAAATGGCATTAGGCTCAGCAAAACGGGATTATTGTTAGACAATAAAAAGGAAAGATGTGATCCAGCATGGATGGATCTTGAAAATATTATACAAGAAGCCAGTTAGAAAAGACTGCATAATGTACGGGCTCATTTAAATTAAATGTCTAAAATAGGTGGATCTGTGGAGACAAGGAGATGAGTGGTTGCCTGGGCCTGAAGGGGAGGCCGTAGAGATAGGGGGCGTCACTGACTGCTGAGTCAGATTTCTTTATGGGATCAAGAAAATGTTCTGCAGTTACGGAGATAGTTTTATAACTGTAAGCTAAAATCTTTCCCGTAAATGTGTGGGCTTTGGGGTGTAAATTAGACCAGTGAAACTTAAAATTGCAGTTTTTCTCTTGGATCTTTAGCAGTTCCATGGGTTCTTTTTCTTCGTATGAATGTCCTCTGGCTTCTCAGCCTAAAACAAAACAGGACCGAAGGTGAGCTCCTCTTGGGCTTCCTTGCTACTGCCATCACATGCTTTGTTCTTTTGTTTTAAGACAGGGTCTCTCTGTGTAGTTCAAACTGACCGTGAACTTAAAACTGTGTAGCCCAGGTTGGTCTTGAACTCAAGCCTCAGCCTCTCGAGCTCCGGGGCCACAGGTGTGTGCTACCCCACACCTGGCATACGCTTTTATCCCTCGCAGCTCAGGCTCTTTTAAAATTAGAAAGGAAGCAATTTAGAAGGAATTTATTGTAGAAAAATTAGAAACTTACGGATAAGTAGAAAGTGGAAAATTTTTTAGATATTTAAACTTATCACTCAGAAGTAATCATTATTGTGATGTGTATAATTTTATCATTAGCAATTGAATCTTGTGTTTTTATTTCAGAGTCCATAGTGCTCACCATCACACGGTGGAACCCACATTTGTGCTTTTATTTCTAAAGAGCAGTACTCTTACGAGGAAAGGTTAAGTTACTATACTAAGTTAGAGTACTGCATTTTATTTAGATTTTCATTTTCCTTATAACAGCAAGGAAAGCTGTGAGCTTTCATGTATGATTTGACTTTTTAATTTTTAGAAATTGTCTAAATCAAATTTGGGGTTAGCAGACCTAATGGCTTGGAAGCACTCGGGCTCATTAGATAGCACGGATGGAATACATAAAACCTTGTTGCCCTTTAGGCCACACTTATCATGTGACTTTTGCTTAAGCTGCAGCCTCAGGGTACGAGAGGATTTCAGTCTTAAATATTTTAGAGTGTGTTAAAGCACTGTGCCTTGTGAAATAAAAATGTCACGGCCCGTATTCGACTTCTGTGGGCTGTTGAAAGTGTCTGCTGATACTGGCTGTGAAGGGGATGGCAGCTGACAAGATGGGATGGATTTCCTGCGTTAGAAGTCCTACTGAGCTAATTTTATTGATCTTTCCTTCCTTTTGCATGTGCAGAATTAGACTGGCTGAGCAACCCAAGCTTTTGCGTTGGAACGATAACGTCGCTGAATGAACACGCCAAGGAGGCCACTGCCCTCGTTGCTGAAGGGCCCACACTGACAAGGTAGCTTTTTCACAGGTGGATTTTAGCCTTGATTCATATATTGTCTGTGGCTTAGCTTAAATGACAGGCATAGAAAGCCCTGCGGCGAAAGCCCCGTGAAGCCCTTGCTCTGCTGAGAGCGGCGCAGCGCTCTCGGCTGCTTCCCTGACCTCACTCCTATACATTGTTCTTTCTCCCTCTTTGCATTGCAGCAGCAAGTACGTGGCACAGTTAGTGCCTATAATTAGGCCAGGAGGGAAATGGCACCATTTGTGACTCTCAAGTAACTTTACTAACCTCATTAGTAACCTTTAGGATATAGTAATTTAGAAGTTCTTTAATTGCATATCCACTTTTGTAAAAATAGCCCATATAACATAACATAGGATAGAAAGCTCACAGAAACACTGGGGAAAGCAGAATGACACACATCTCCACCCAGCTGTGAAATAATTTTTTGTAGATCACTGAATTGAGAAATGCACTCTTTCACAAATAGATTAGAGTCTCATTAAAATGATGAAAAACCTGAACACTAAATGCCTGGGAAGCCTGTAGAATTGATAGTAGTTGTTACCCTTGAAGAGTTTTGTGTAAGATACTTCAGTAATGAGGAAGAATAACTCATTATCACATTTAAAAACAAAGACTACAATGAAACTTTTTTTGTTTTTGTTTTCAGTCTTAAGGATATCCTGGTGTGTGTCACTGAAAATAAACCTTTAATAATGTTGCTAAATTACTTGGTCTAACAGTGCAAATAGTAGGTTACCTTCATTTAAAGATGAATGCACATCAAAATACAGGTTTAGAAACTATTAAGATGAGATATTCTTCACTTATTTTCAGTGAAATTCTTTTTTCTTTTTTTTTTTAGGTTTTTTTTTTTAAGACAGGGTCTCACTTTGTGGTTCAGGCTGGCCCTGAGCTCAGCCTCAGACTCACATCACAGCAATCCTCCTGCCTCTGCCTCCCAAGTGCTGGGATTACAGGCGTGAGCCACCACGCCCAGCACTGTGGTATGTGGTACTGGCTGCTGCTGGCCGTGAGTCTCCATGCCCAGTATGGTATGTGGTTACTGGGGATCGAACCCGGGTCCTTGCGCTTGCAAGACAGGCGCCAGAACCACTGAGCTAACTCCCCGGCCCCTTCAGTGCAATTCTTATGTCTTAAGGTTAGTTGTAATCCAGGAAAGTACTGTAAACCATGTGGGTGAGCAGTGAATTTGTCCAAAAATTCATTGAGTTCCTTATTACGTATTTATTTATTTACTTATTTATGTAATAATTTCTCTATTTTGCTTTTGTTTCTTCTTTTCTTTCTTTCTTTTTTTATTATGGTATAGGGGATCAGACTCGGGCCCTTGAGCTTCCAAGGTAGGTGCAGTACCACTTGAGCTAAATCCCCAGCCCCCTACTTCTCTTTTAAAAACAATTCTGAATTTGATTTTCCCAAACAGGAGTCCTTTGAAATCAGAGCCCTCAGATGAGAGTGACACTAACAGAAAACACGCACAAATAAGCAGAAAAAAGAAGAAAGAGAAAAAGAAGAAAAGGAAGCATCAGCACTACAAGAAGTCAAAGAGGAAACATGAGCAGTCCAGTAGCAGCGAGTCTGAGCCAGATACGGACTCCGGGAAGGACAGATCGTCCAGGAGCAGTCAGAAGGAATCTGACAGAGCCAGGTAGTGTGCCGTTTTCTGATGCTGGTGATATTTTAAGTTCGAATTTTTCTCTCTTGATTGTTGCCCCAAGTTAGACATTTGAATGAATATTTAGTCAGTAAATTAAAAGAGAGCTCTAGCAGGGTATAGTGGTACACCCTGTAACTCCAGCACTTTGGGAAGCTGAGGCAGGAGGATCTCAAGTCTGAGTCAAACCTAGACACCTTGAGGGGATCAGTTCTGAGGGGATGTAGCTCAGCGTGAATGTGCTGGGTTCAGTCCCTAGAGCCAGTGGAAAAAAGAGAGAACCTCCCATCACATCAGCCTAGAAACAAAAGAAAAGGTATCCTAAAAATTAAGGACATAATTTTGTTTGAGAAATATTATTTAGACATAGTAACAATTGTGTCAAAATCTGCTTTGGACCAGGGGTGGTGGCACATACCTGTAAATCCGCCACTCAGGAGGCTGAGGCAGGATTGCTGCCAAGTTTGAGGCGAGCCTGGGCTACCTAGTGGATTCAGTACCTGCCTGAACTGCAGAGCAAGACCCTGTCTCAAAGCAAAACAACAACAAAAAGAAAAGATCTGCTTTGGGCTTTCTGAAGGACAGCACAGTGTGGCACATAGCGAGCATCTGGGTCAGTGCGCTGCAGCAAGGGTTCCATCCCCGAGGGCTGCTGGCGTCCACTCAGTACCGACAGCCTCTTGATGTTCACCCCGTCCTGTGTCTGTGACCTCAGCCCTGCCCCTCCAGCGCTTGTCCTCTCTCTGGTTAAGGTTAATGCAGCTCTTCAGCCGTTGGTTTTTGTCTGTCTTTACTTCATATGTGCTAAGAACCATTGTGGGGAAGGTGCAGAACAGCAGACGCTGCCGGTCTCCGGTCCTCGGGCTTTATGTCCCCGCACATCTCACGCTGCCTCTGCTTCAGCAAACTGCTCGTCCTTCCACAGCAGGGCGCAGTGTGCGCATACAGGAGAGCGTTCCTCTCGGCTTCGCTGAACAGCCTCCCATGTAGGAAAGCATGTTCAAAGGAAAAGAGGGGCATGTGGGGGAAACCCGAGTTTCTTTTTTTCCATGCTTCTGCAGTCTAGAAAAGAGAAAACTGAAAAATTTGTTCTGAGCATACTTAAAGAAAAATAATGCTGTCGAGATCTTTGCAGCTCTTCAGAGATTATTTACTTTTGCTGTGTACTTGGAAGCCCCATGAATGTCATAAGAACTCTGTCCTGGCAGAGGGTCGTCCTGAGAGGTCCCATCAGAGCAAACTCTGCAGTCTTGTGGCTCCTGGGGTGGCGTCATCGGAGCAGCAGTGACAGCACTGCTGGTCTCTGTGGCTCAGCGGAGCCAAGTTTATTTAGCCCTGTGTAGCTCAGGGGCTATACTTGAAACCCACGCTTGTTCTTAGGAAGAGGAGATGAAGGAGTTACAGCCAAAGGTTCTGAATCGGCTGAGTTCAGGGAGGTAAGAATTGGAGCCACCTGTTTACCACTGCCCACAGCACCTGACACAGCCTGACACAGTGTTTTTGCTGAATGAATGAATATGTGAATATATTATATTCTTGCTGTCTCTCTCTCTGTATATATTTATTTTTGTGACACGGGGCATTTGCATTGAGCAGCTGAGCTGGAGTCCTTTAATTTTTTTTTTTTCCTTCACTTTGACTTTCTCTCACTGAGTTGCCTGTGCAGGCCTCCAGCTTGTTAGTCCCCTTCGGTGAGTGCTCTGCCACTGAGCTACATTGTGAAACCTATATCTTTGCTTTTTAGGATGTCTTCAGAGAAACTAATTGTTATAGATTCTGAAAATTTACTTTTATCTACTTGTCCTATTTTAGAGCTGAGGAAGATGAATTGTAAAGATTTCCTGAAATCACATAGGACCTACCATAAGGAATTGGAAGATTATTAATTCCAACTTATGCCTCCACCATTCCAGAGCGAATGGCCTCTTGGTGGCTTTATGATCCAAGTAGCATTTTTAAGTTTGCCATTTTGTAGGATAACCTTGCTACGATCAAAATACATTATTCTTGTCCATCTCTTTTGCTTTTTTACTATTAACTTCTGTGGTTTCTTCTTATGGAAAGTTGACCTGGAAGAACTGTTTGTTTCCACACAGACAAAGATTAAGAAATCAGTGTGCTGTGACTGTCTTTCCATGATGTCAGGAAAGTGGGTTTGTGGAGGGCAGCACACCATGTGGGACTGTGCCGCAGGGCATCCCTAGAGGGGTCAGCTACTAATTGGCTTTGTTTCCTGGCATGAGTTCTCCCTCACTGCAAGGTGGAGGCAGCTTTCTCCTGCATGCAGCTCATCCACCACATCCTGCTCCTGACCTCGGTCCCCGCTGGGTAGAGACTTGTGTTCTTACTCCCAGGGGATGGTCTGCAGTCACTTCCATCCGCATCCTTTAGTTGGCTTTCCTTTTCTTTCTGGAAGACTTTGGTCTTTTCCCAGTGTGCTCTTCCTCTTTCTCTAACCCGTGCAGTTTTTGTAGAAGACCCTCCACAGTTCTGAAGGTGAATGTATTAAGATTCACCTTAATGAATTTTATACTTTAACCTGAGGCTCATCGTTCAAGACGTATTTATTGAGTGGCTACTTTTGTGTCCTTGAAATGCCGTTCTTTTGTATTCGCTGCCAAGGATGATTTAGAACCCTCCAGAATCTTTGTATCTAAGCAGAGCTAAAAAGCAAAGATGGAACAACA
>PVIR01000372.1:0-187015 GCA_004026965.1 Petromus typicus
ATACTGGGTGTGGAGACCCACACCCAGCAGCAACCAGTACCACATACCACAGTGCCGGGCGTGGTGGCTCACGCCTGTAATCCCAGCACTCGGGAGGCAGAGGCAGGAGGATTGTGATGTGAGTTGGAGGCTGAGCTCAGGGCCAGCCTGAACCACAAAGCGAGACCCTGTCTCAAAAAACCTAAAAAAAAAAAAGAACGACACTGTTTTCTGAGATAGAGCATTCAGTGGATGGGGCAGACTGATAGAAAATGTGCGACGCTCCTTTTGATTCCCCAGTTTGTCTTTCTCCTGCATGCACTGTTTTCACCAGTCAGCTCTAGCAGGAAGTCCCAAGAGGACAGGCAGCCATTTTAGGTCTCGGGCCTGGTGTGAGCAAGCATCCACTCTAGTTCGTTTCTGTCTTTGTACACTCTGGGCAGAAGTGCTGGCTGCTGAGTGACGCTAGCCAAATACTCAAAGTATGGAAGGTGGGGAAAGTCTTCTCCTCTTGTAATGCCCACGAAGCACCTTGCCCTCTGAGAGCGGGCCCACCTGCGAGTCATGCTCAACAACAAATACTCTCAAGCAGACTTCGAGGCTGTAAGGAGAGAAAGATCCTTGGGGTCCTTCGTTCTGTTGCTTCTCCTGTGGGAAGTCAGATATCTCGCAGGCTGAGGAGTATTATTCTTACAAAATAATCAAAAATCTCCTAGTGGTTGAGGCTTTCATGCAGAAGGTGAAAGAATTTGGGATCAATCGAACCTGGTGAGTCGAGGTGGTGTGTGTCTCTCGAGTTCTGCTGCCTCCCAAGGGGTCTTTGAGAAGAGGCGTCCTTCAGCCTTGTGCGTTCTCAGTGTGCTCTGTCATCAGACCCATGCACCCAGTGGGTCTCGATAAATATCAGTGAGTGCATAGACCTTAAGGGTTATAGTCAGACGTGCCCTGCTAAATGTTTAACAACTGGCTTGGGCTTGGGGGTGGGGGTTGATAGAGTCTGCCAGTTTCCTTTGTGTAAACACTCCTACTAGGGCGATTCCAAGCTACCAATGTGAGGTCGCTGAACACAGATTTAGGAATGCATCTACATGGACTCAGTTACCATCAGACAGTGATGAGATGCAAATCATTCCAAGAGCTCATATGTGGGACTCCTGAAAACAACAGTGTCAAGGCAACAGTCAAGGATCGTAAAATACTTAGAGGTGTAAGTTTTGAGTACTTATTACCTTAGTTTTACATATAACTACTTAGTGGAAAGTATATAGAATATAATATTTATCCATGGCTATATTTAACACCTGACTCCCAGAATTTCTGAGAGTGTAACTGTCCGTTTTTTTAAGCCAACATGAGGCAGCTCCAGAAGACCACAGGTTGCAGCTCTTAGCAGACAGCTCCTTTGTTCCCATAGAGCCATCTCTCTAATCTGGGGCCTGCGCAGCCTTCGCCACTCGTCTGGCCTGTCTGACTGACAAGGACCTGGCCTACTGCGTCAGTCACTCTTCGGCCAAGCAAGAGCCAATCTCTACTTCTGCATTTGTTTTGAACTGGATTCCTTCCTTTCCAGGAGGTCCTACTTGACCTATATTTATAGAACTAAAAAAGACTGTGAGTGATTGGTCACTAGCGAGGAATATGCGCTTCACGATCTAAGAGCTTCTACGGAGCCAACAATGGCACATTTCTGTAAGGCACCACAGGAAGCCACTTAAGAGGTTCTTCACAGAACCAAGAAGGAGTATTTCAGTGCTCTGTTGGTCTTGCTGTAGCATGGAGAAGTGACTCTGACTACACGAAAGCAAAACACAAATTGATACTAGACTGCTTCCCTTGAGGGGCCTTGAGTTCCTCTCATTTGCTCTGCTGTGTCCCCTCCCACCCTAACTTTATTTCTCTTTTCCTTCAACAATTGCACAGCACCTCCCTTAAAACATGCTGCCAAAGTGCAAGGAAGTAACAAGAGAAGAAAGAGGAGAATCTACTTTCGCTTTCCTTTTATTCATTCCCTACCAGTCTGCTAGGATGTTCTTTAGAAATGCAAATCAAAATGTAACCCAACTCTTTCCTTCCTTTACTTCCATTCCCTTCCCACTCTTCCTTCCTGTCTTTAAAAATATATGTACTGCTCCCCTTTTTTATTCAGCAAAAACCCCAGAATGAATTAGTGGCCAGGTTAGAGGAGCCTGACTTAAGAAGGGCCCAGACCAGTGGTGTAGGAAGTCTGGCCACATACAAGTAGATTGAGATAGCAAAAGCTAAAGTTCCCTCTGTTGTGGAAGGCAGTTACAAATATAGAAAGAAGGAAGCCAAAATAATCCTTGTGGTGTTGGACTGAAACTGGGGTTACTGGTGTTAGTTATGAGACAGATGGATAGATAGATAGAAATAGAGGTGGATAGATACGGAAATGGAAAAGGATATGTCTGTGTGCGTGTAGAGACACATATGCTTTCCAGCTCCATCCAGGGAAGGAAGCTAGAGACACTCCCCAGGCAGAGTCCTGACTACACGGAGGGCTCAGGTCTTGGTTCTCAGAACCCCTCTCTACTTCAAGGAGTTGTGTTTCCTTGGACAAATGGGCTGATACCAGGGCTGGTGCCAGGAAAAAACAATATGAACCTAGAACATCTTTTCTTTTCCTTCCTTTTTGTTTTGTTTCTCTTTCTTCCCCATTGTACTGGGGATTGAATCCAGGACTTTGTGGCAGGCTAGCATTCCACTACTGAGGAACACACCAGACTAACCCCAGGACATCTTATTGTACCAGAATATAAGACACTGCTAAGAATGATACGGATGTTCTAAAAGGACACTGAAACCAGCCTGAAGGGGCTTCTACTGACCAAATCTACGACGAGTTAAGGCTTTAAAATAAAATGAAGTTCCATAAATAAACTGAAGCCCATGAATGCAAATAGTTTTGTAAGTGGATAGATAATGTAAATGATTATTTCTTTCAGTAGTCCACTAATATTTTGTAATAAATACAGAATAACGGTAGGAGAAAAAAGGGCCATTCAGCAGTCATTAGAGTAGTAATTAATTCAGGCAAGAAATGCCAATGGGAGAAGGTGAGTATGGGTGGCTGACCTGGATGCACAGCTCTATCACGCCTCCGGCTCCTTGTAACAGTCCTGAACGTTCCATTAGTTTTTTAAGAGCTGCCTCCTAACATGAAGCAGCGTATAATGCTAATATAATAATAATAGCTGACATTCTTCGAGTGCTTATCGTATACCAAAGTGCATTTACGTGTGTTCTCTGACTGAATCCTTACAAAAGATCTTCCACAAAAGACCATTCTTCCCCACACTCTACCAACAAGGACACTGAAGTCCCAAGATATTAAATAATATTGAGAAAAAGGACCTGGTTTATAAATACTGGTTATGACTCGGGGACATGGGCGTGTCCCCCAGGAAGTGGTTTGTCTCTAAAGTGTAAGCCTATACTTATCAGGAGCAGGCTGTGAGGTGGGGAGAGTGTCTCGGGCCCCCAAAAGTGTAAGTCTAAGGAGGAAGATTGGCATTAACCAGCCCAGAACACATGCCTACTTGCCTGGGATACTTGTCTTCCTGTGACATTTAGGTCTTCAAATGTCATTTGTGTTTTTCCTCCCTTGCTTATCCAGAGTGTATCTGATGGCATAAACTGGAGGAGGGACTAGGAGGAAGGGAGCACGGGGATCGAGGCACCAGGAGAAGTCAGGCCAGGTGTAGACATAAAGGGTGTTTGTCTGCAGAGTTTTAAAATAATAAGAAAACAACTCACAGCCATCTGGCTTGTGTAATCACCATGCTCCCTGGCAATTCTAAACAATGTTAGTGAGAAAATCTCCCCCCGGCTTCTATCCTGTACCCCTTGGAGTGCCACGGAAGGACTGGGAGCTTTATTCAGTGTTGGATTCCCGGAATATGCAATGTCTTTGATGTAACAGATGCTCAATGAACGTTAAGTTGGGGAAAGAACTAGGAAATTTCACAGTTATGTGTGCAGTCCTTTAAAATCTGGGCTGGAGCTCCCCCAAAGTCTTGTGGGTGTCACCTATGGCAGAGTCACCTTGCAGCAACACAGAGCCCCTCTGTTAAAACAGAGAAAAGCAAAGGTAATTGCCCAAGTGTCTGTGGAGTGGGAGCTTGGCTGGAGCACAGCAGACAGATGCCTTCATTTCTCACTCTGCTTTGGTGGTGGTTATCAGGCCTGCCCCAGAGTGATTTTAGTGATAGATTTTATTTCGTTTCCTTGGAAAACCAGCAAAAATCACCTCATAATTCAAGAGGTTAAAGGATCCATTTGTTCTAGCTGGGCCTGAGATGCTAAGGGGAACCAACTGTTCAGAAAATACTCCTTTTACTACATGGACGGCCTCACACTCCAGATCCCCCAAACTAGCTCCTAATTGGAACCAGCTGGCAGGAGAGCTGGGGCCCCTGTACCGGGCTGGGAATCGGGTTACAGATTTCATCCCTCGAAAGAGGCCAGTCTCCATTAAGGGTTAAGATGTGCGAGGTTCAAAGACGGGTGTGGAAGGGCTGGAATGTAGATCGGCTATGTGGAACCTGAAGACAGGGTGTCCCATGACCCTGGCTGGGTCCAGCACAGAGCACGTGTGCAAACAGGAGACTGTGCCACGCCTCGGCTCCAGCCACACTTCGCTGAGTGGTGCATCTGTCCAGAGGAAGCGCCGCTGATGTGTATCACTGTCTTGTGCCTTTGCTCTGCGCTGAGAAGGATAGCACTTTGCTCTGTGCACAGGGAAAGGTGGCCTTGTCATGGGTCGTGTCTGTGCCTCCCCACGCTGCCTCCTCCCCACTGTGTCAGGAGCTCAACTTTCTCCTGACTGTGCCTCAGGCCGCTCAGCGCCTCTGCACGTCCCCGCCCTGCTATGGTCTGAGCCAGGATGCAGCTCTGTTCTTGGAGCGCAGTTCCTGAGCAGGCCTGCCGCACAGCCCTGGGCTGGGCTCGTCAGCCTGGATCTGGAGTCTGCAGGGCCCGAGGCGACCCCTCAGGCAAGCGCGTGATTATTCAGCCGAAGCAAGTGGCAGGGGTGGTGGCTTTGGGGAGCTGGTGGCCGGCTTGCTGGTGGCTGTCTCCAATGAGTGGTTCTCAGGGAGGTGACCTTGGCTGTTTTCTATGGTGCCAGCTCCTTTGGTTTGGGCCTGTTTTCTGAGCCAGATTCTCCAGGCTTCCTGTGGATTCTGTGAACTATTTGAATGTTCTCCAATAATTTTTTGTCTGTTTCACTGAGTCAATTTCTGGTGTCAGAAATCAAGTACCTTACTTTGTATCGCAACTGTCCTTACAAAACTTAGAAACAAAAAACGGTGCTTAGGAGGGGGATGGGGAGAGTGGGAAAACACAAGTGGAATAAAGAAAGGGAATTAGAAACAGAAAAGAGTGAGGCATTGTGGGAATGCGAAGAAAAGGAGGGAGGAATGAGGTTGGGGGGAGTAAAGGAATGAGCAGGTGAGGTAGAACAGCTCGGAAGGGGTCATGTACCTTGTTAATGCATGTAATAGGAGCCTTGACGGAAATTGCCAAAGTGGTCTCCCTGAGGTACTTCTGCATTTCTATTTCTGGCAGACAATGTGGTTTAAATGTGTTTTTTTTGTGTGTTTGACTTTTTTAGGCACAACAGTTCCCTGATTTGGACTTGCTTCTGCAGATAAATGAAGGTGTTAGCTCTTCCTCTCTTCATTTGTCCAGCACGCTGCGAGCTCAGATGCACAGAGATATATGGGCATGAATATGCATAGTGTGATATGATAAATATATGCATAAGAAAAATGGGTCTTGGGCTAGTTATGGAGGTGGAGAAATTTTTATGTAACAAGCTTATTTGGTATCTCAAAGGGAAAACATTAAGCTGCCATATTAACATACATTTGTCTTATTGAGAAGACAGAATGAAGAATCTTTGACAATTAATAGAAATCATAGGAAAAATTATGATTAAGTGCCATCTGCTGGCTTCTGTGCATGTTATTTTTATGCAGCTTCAAGCCTGCACTCGTATTTACCCAGCGCCTCTCTGGTGCTGAGGGTGCACTCGCCCGTTCCATATTCGGCCTATTAATGACTGCAGCGTTTCGTGGGCACTTACGTGAGCATGGGGGCATGTGTACATGTGTGTGAATGAAGCTAATTCGAGAAAACAAATTCACCTTACATAAATCTGTCTTCTAAATTCTGCTCGGAAAGAGTAGATTGGGGCTTATTTTAAAATTCTGTTTTGGTAGCAGATTGCAAAAGCAATGTGTGCTTAGCATTCATATAGAAGGGGGGAGTGGAGCAGGGCTGGTGCTATGAAAGTGACTTCTCTCCTTGGTTTCCATCCTCTCCTCCTAGTGTGTTTGTGGGGAACCTCGTCTCCTTTTGCAGATGAGAGGTTTCAGTGTCTGACTTTGATGACACTGCTGCGAGGGAGCCTGCATGGCTCAGAAGTTGGTAGGAAGGAAAATGGTTTGTTTCCACATGAGCATATTTGACCTCTTGCCCTCATCCAGCTCTGGAGCCTGGGCCGGAAGTGCTCAGCAGGAAGTAGGTCTTGCTATTAGTAAATTACCAAAGATTTGTGTTTACATGGTAGGTCGACAGGCATAGGTCAGCCTTTGTCTCTCCGAGGAGAGCCTGGAATGGATTGTTTATCTGGGTGATTCACCTTCCAAACCTACTTTGAACTGTGATGAATGCCACTGAGGTTCAGTAATTCTCAAGCGACAGCAATACTTATTGCTGAGCTCCCAGGAAAGCTAGGGTTCTCATAGGTCCCTGGAACTTTTTTCCTTAGCTTTGGTTTATTTACATGTTTAAAATGAGTATCAGAATGTCAACAACAGCTACTGTCAGATGAGCATCCTTATTATTTTAATGTTATGTACGATACACCAAAAGAGTACATGGAGGATATTTATGTTGTAAAGAATAGTAATAATGAAACGAACAGCTCAGGATTAGAATTGAAATATTACCTGTGCTGTTCCATGATGGTTGATTCAGATGTATGTTGGCTCCATTTCTCACATTCTTGTGAACTAGGAGTGGTTCTTCCCATTTTACAGGTTGGTAGATTAAGGCTCAGGAAAACAAGCAGCAGGCCGTGCAAAAGCTCTGTTCAAGGATGTGTGAATGTGTCGCTACTGGGCTGAGGTGATAGACGACTATTACAGGGTACACAGGCTCTCTGGTGTGGCAGACACGGTCACCGCTCAGCTTGTGTCCACTTGTGTCCATAAAAACTCTTCACATCAATGGCTTTTTCTCTGTAGTCCCCTGTAACTTTTTGTTCAAGCAGCGAAAACAAGTTAGAAAGCCAGGCAATGGCCTTGATGATAACGCACGGCGTATGATGATAAATCCCACCCGTGTCTCACCCCTTGGTCGACTCCGCTGTGTCCTGCTAGGTCTCAGCATCCTCCAGTAGTGCCCTACTCACTAAAGCACTGATTCTTTTCCTTCTGGCCCACTGCTGGATTCCTGAGTAAAGTCTTGGGACTCACTTCCGGTCGATGGGTTAGCCCCTTCTCTTCCCAGGGTGCGCCTACTGTGGGAGGCAGGCTCTCCACACGGGGGCTCCTGTCCCTTTCAGCGACAGTCATAGGAGCCCAGGGCCCGGAGTGCTCTCCACAGCCAGTTCTCAGCCAGCCAGGACAGTTCTGCCCGCCATCAGGTCAGGTCAGTTATACCTGAGTCTCCAAGCAGCACCGCATCCCTCTCTCCCCAACCCAGTTTCCTTCCATCTCCCTTAGTGTTGACTAAGGATACTGGAAGTCACCACCTAACTAACATCCTGTAGGATGGTTTCCTCTCAAACTCTGCCCCCTTTTTCATGTTGGGTCTTCTAGCACCGAGCAAGCGTCCTAGGTGTCACATCCCTCATGCGGACCATGTCCTGTGAGTGAAATAAAGCAAGTGTTGTGTCCAGTCAGTGATATTTCAGGATCAACTTGTTAGGACAATGTGCGAGTCAGTCTTTTTCCTGTGGGAACAACACATCTGACGTACACAGCGTAAGAGGAAAAGGTTGATTTGACCTACAGTGTCAGATGTTTTGGTCCATGGCTGGCTCTCTTCCAGTTCAAAAACATCACAGGGGAAGCGGATGGCAGAGGAAAGCTGTTCAACTCACAATCTGGGAAACGGGGGAGAAGAGGAACCAGAGAGGGAGGGAAGAATGGGGGGCATAGGCACAAGAGTATGCCCTTCTCGGTTGTGGCCCCAGAAACCTGCTTCTGGTAATGTAGCGTGGTCAGCTGGGAACTGTAAACGGATCATTTGCTCAGTGAGGTCAGCACCTCAGAATCTATTTCGCTTCTGAAAGTCCACCTCTACACCCCCAAGTCTTTTGGGGGGCATTTCTGACCCAAACCATAACAGACAATAGTACAATAAGCTTATTTACTTTGAGAAATTAATTCTTTTTATAGTTCTGGGACTCAAATGTAGGGCGCATGCGTGCGAGTCAAGTACTCCACCACCAAACTACCGCCCAGTTCCACAGTGAACTGAACTGAAACGTGACTCCTAAGCCTGTACCTTCCCACGTATCCCTCTGCTTCCTCCTCTGGTTTGGCTGTGTTGGGGTTCGGAAAATGACACTCTTGGGCAGTGATGACCTTTTAGAGATGAGTTCTCCCAAACCTCCTCAGTTATCCTAAAGTGCCAACACTGCAATTAGACCTGAATACTGAGGTTTTAGTTTAGAAAAAAACAGCTCAAACATTAACAGCTTTTGTTTTAAAAGAAAAACAAGTAACACATGCCATAGGTTCTCTTTGGCCTACTAAGTATTTTGAACTGAAGGAGACTAGAAAACCTCACAGCCTCAGAAACAGTCTGAGAAACCGCTTCACTGTGGTCTTCCCTGTCCGTTATCCCCAAATTCCAGATTCAAACCAAAGAAAGCAGAATTCTTCTTCTAGATGGGACCTAGAAATCACAACTGGTCTTCATCAACACACCCATGAGACCCAGGAAGGGCACTCTCTCCTTTCTCTCTTGAAGGTCCCCATTCAACAGGTCCTGCTCCATTTCTCAGAGGAAGGGAGGTTACAGTGAACAGCCCAAAAGAAGCCAAATTTTCAGACTTAATCGATTTCCCCATGTTTGCCCAGTTGCACTTCGTCATGCTTATCCATGTTCATCCAAACTCAGCATGAAAAAAATGATTTTTTTTGAGTCTTTGAATATATGTTTCTGAGGGCACTCCTGTGACATCATCTTTCACTAAATAAACTTGTTATGCTCTTCACTTATTAACCCATTTTTTGTTGTGAAGGTGTTAGCCATGATCCTTCCAAAGACTGAAGAAATGTATCCTACCTTTCTGTCTGTGGCTGGCAGGTTAACATCTGCCCCCCGTACAATGATTCTGGACCTTCGTTCTCCAGGTAATGGAGGGACAAACCTTGCCAGGTCTGGGAGTCTGGGCCAAGTTCCCACACCAGGCCAGGAGGCAGAGGCAGGAAACAAGCTAAGTCTGTGTGCACTGCCACTGAGGCACTGAGCTGGAGAAATCTCCTTCCTCTTCTTGGCCACCATCCCAGAAGAAGGAAGCGCTGTGAGCACTTTTTTAAGGCAGGGAACACATGGATTCTACACACGGTTCACAAATACCTCCTGAGTGCCATGGTGGGGCCTATCGTGATGGGTAAGAAACGGTCCCTATTCTCAGCCTTGTCTTGTAGGAGAGAAAGTGAACAGGGCACTGGTTTAGGCTGTAAAAATAAATATGAGATCAGAGAAGGGACCTGAGGACCTGGATGGAGGAATTCAAGTACTGTTCCATAGAACAAGGTCACTTGGGCTAAATTTTAAAGAGTTATAAGTGCTCGGAGGAGATACAGTAAGTGAGCGCAGAGGAATTCCAACAGAGGGAGCCGTCTGTGACCAGGCAGGGAGGAATTTGCTTGGCTGCAGCCCAGAGTGTAAGGCAGGAATCAGGGAACTAAGTCGGGACCCCGGAAGCACTGTGACTGTGCCTGCTGGAGTGACTGGGTCACTGACTGACTGTAAGGAGGGAAGCAGGAGCCCTAACATTGAGCATGAGCTATTTTTCATAGATTATTTCATTTATTCCTCTAAGAGCATTAAAGATCATTTAGGATTATTCTGCTTATTGGAGAAGCTACCCCTGACAGCAGAGTTGAGGATGAGCTAGAAAATGCAGTCTGATGGCAGAGAGAATCATGTAGGAAGTGTGTCATGTTCTGGTCAAGAAATTACAGTTTTGTTTTGTGGGGAGAGATGCTGATGTTGTATGATGTGACCTTTCTCTCCAGCCCCATCACTCTTTGGATGATAGGTTAAAAATCAAGACACATTCAATGTGATTAGATTTCTATTAAATGCTGATCAAAGGGCTGAATTTCATATCAAGCATGGAATGGGCCCAAAGAGTCAGCCAAGCAGATAAAACGGACAGCCAACATCTCATTCCCCACATGTGTTTGTGTATGCGTCAAAATTGTATTGAAGTGTATGCAGAAATCTGTTACCAGCGTTGACTCTGGGGAATGAGGATTGACATGTTTTGTAGAGATTGGCTTATATGTTCTATCCACAATGATACTTTTACTCTTAAAAGTATCTTTAAGAATTGCGTCACTCAGATGCTGCACAGGGAGACCTGTGATGACTCCTCACAGGTGAATGCAGCTTCTCAACTTTGTCCCAGATTCAATTCTTGAGTCACTGTGACTGTAAAGAGTACAAAGATTCTTGAAGAAAGTCACAGGGTGGGGGGTGGGAGAGACTGTGCTTGTGAAAGGAAGTTGTGAAAGTATGGAATTCACTCATTACAGCCCGAGTACTATATTGTGTATACTATGTATACATTCCTATTGTGGAAAAGAGGTGCTTAATAAATGCATATTAACTTCGATGATATTTAAATCCATGCATTTTTGTCCAGAGTTCAGCTATATACATATGATCTCGTTTGATTCAAGTGTGAGAAAGCTGTCCCTCAGTTTATTGGAACCTGCTACAGTACGTAGCAAACCCACACTTTGTGTTGGTAAATACCACTCCATACTCTCCTAATCTATGTTCTTACAATGGGTTAAACCAAAACAGTAGTCTCAATGAGTCACGCACACGCATACTTAGTAACTCAGACATGCTCGGTTCAGCACATGTGAGACCCACGTTCACAATAATTCTGAAATTTTGTCATTTCTTTCTGCTCTTGAGCATTGAGGTGCATTTCCAAGCTCCAGAAAGTGCAGCTGGAATCCTGGGTCTGAGACTTTCCATTTTGAAGGACTAGTCCTAGTGAGGCTGGCTGGTCTCTCAGATAGGCTAGAAGCAGAACTGGAAATGATCACTGTTTGCTTGGAAGGAAAATGCCTACCTTTTGTTTCAAATGATGCAAACTTTCCTGGCCATGTGGGCAAGTCTCATGAGCGGAGGTTCTAGCCCTATGTCCACCATGTCAGCAGAGAGCAATTTTCTATTCTTTACCAGTGTTTCTACCTGTGTTTCTGTCTTCCTGGGGCCTGTTTAATGGATTTAAAGATCTGGCCAACTGATCGCAACATTATAATGATATAATACCTGTCCTGCTTAGGTAAACCATAACCATCTCAGCTCAGAGGCCATCAGATTTATTTTTTTAGTTGATTTTCCTACATTTTATTATGACAGCTATCAACCACTTAGAAAAATTTTAAAATGTGTGGTAAGTACCTATGTGCGTACTTGACCACCAAGATTCTCCAACTGATATCCTGCTGTCTTTTCATACCTCAGACCTATTTTTCCCAGTGTCACTGGTGTCAGCAACCACTCCCAGGGCCAACAGTACCACACACCTCTCCCTCCTTTCTCAGCTCACATCCATCCCTGTCTTCTCTGAGTGTCTATGGAAATCCAGACCCGGATGCAACATTTAATAAGTACAGTCAGCCCTTGACATCTTGAATTCTGCATCCATGGATTTGGCCAACTGCCCTTCAAAAATATATGAACAAAAACGTTTGCATCCATGCTGAACATGTACAGACTTTCTGTTTGTCATTCCCCAAACAATTCAGTAATGATGTACGTAGCATTTAAATGTTATTAGGTGTAAGTAACCCAGAGATAATTTAAAGTACACAGTAGGATGTATGTAGGACATTTGTAAGCACTAATCATCATCATCATCATCATCATCATCATCATCATTGTGCTAGTGATTCTGGGGATCATTTCTGGGACCTAACACATCCTGTACCGCTAAGCACCACCCCCAGCTCTATATGCATAAAATACTTGAGTATCTGTTGATTTTGCTGCCTGTGTCTCCTTAAAACAATCTCTTGCAGACACCCATGGACAACTCTGTTTACATTCAACAAAGAGTAACATCTAGTATCTGCCTTGTGCCAGTGACCAAAACACGATACACTTTACACATGTAATTATACTTATCTCTAATCTATGAGGTAGATATTATTTGCATTTCCAACCTATGGCTAAGAAAATTGAGACTCAGGTGAAGGGGCTTCCAAAGTGATTTATAGATATATTTATTAATATAAAATAAAATATTATGTGGAGATATCTTAAGATATATTCAGAACAAAATACATAGATATACTTAGGTGCCCCTGTTAATATTTAACTCTACACTGGCAGAATTATATTGCTGTCTCACACTTGTGTGATGTGGCAGTGCGGAGGCCACCATCCTGATATGATTATTTAAATCTCCACGTCCAGTCCTCACATAGGATTTTGCTTTTGCAGTATTTGTGGTTTAGTACCAGTCACTTTGACTATACTATTCAATTTTTCCCCCGTGGAGAATCAAAAGTGTCTCATTTGTTTTCAGGGGTTTCTTGATGAAAATTCATGACTTAGTGTAAGTAATTTAATAGAGAATTCTGCACAGAAAAAGAAAATTCATGCAGTTTCATACTTATTTTACTGACCTAAAAACAAGCCACAAAGCTCTCTGCTATCAACAGCTGTTGTGAAGCCTTTACCTCCACCAGGCACATAACAATGTGATGCACGGGGGACTCTGGCAAGTGTGCAGACGCGCTGCAGGGAAACCATCGCCATCTGAGACTGAGGGAGGGATGAGTCTGGAATGTGAAAAGGGCCACAGAAGGGGCCACACAGATTGCCAAGAGCAAAGCCTGCACTGCCCCAGATCCAGCCCCCGAGCTTTCCCCTTTCTCTCATTTTTGTAGTGTTCTCACAGGCTGACTACATGCATTTAAAATGAGATGGCACTTTCCAATTGACAGCGTGCTTTTCTGGAAATGACCAAGCCCGCATTTCCTAAGTAAGAAAGAGTATTATTGCTGTCAATTTTCTAAGGCTCAGGATTTAGTGACTTAAAATACCGCCTGGATTTTCTCCCACCTCACCAGGTAGAACATGGGATTTAGAAATCATATTTGAATCTGAATCCCACTGTGGCTTCTTCCTAGTTCGTGACCTCTGAGCCATGAATTTAACCACTCTGAAATTATTGTCTGTGAAATGAAGATAGTAATATCTACCTTATGGGTCTGAACTTAGAATTATGTTAAATTATGTATCAAAAGTGTTCTGCAAATGCAATGCACTATATGAACCTGTTTATTATTAATATACAGTTAATGTGCCACTGTGGTAGCACACATTTTATTTCTTTAAACTTATTATTACATGTCTCAACATGTACAAAATGTATGAACACAGTGAATATATTTACACTGAACCTCTATGGACCATTTGCTTAGCTTTGCTGTTTGCCAGCCCTCTGCTGATCTCACCCGTCAGTAGCCCCTACTACCTGTCCTTTATTAGATTATTTTTAAATATAGTCCTATACTTCATATTCTTCATTCCAAAATATTCAGATATATATCTCTTAAGAAATAAGAACTCTTTTAAAAATATATCCACAAAATCACTTTTACATCTAAAGGAAATTAACACTAATTCCTAATATCATATCTAGTCCGCTTCACAATTCAAATTAATAAGTGACTATTTTATCTCAAAATAGATTCAAAATGGTGCACACGGGTTGCTCATGGTGATATTTCTCATGCCCTTTATAACTGCTATTCAAGCCTTTCTTTCCAAACATTTTATAAAAAGGAGCCTCCTGTCCGTTGAGTATCTCCCTTAGTTCGGATTTAGCTATTGTATTTGCAGTGTTTTATTGAAGTGTTTGCAGAAGCCCATGATTCTATCTAAGGGCTTGACTAGCCTGAGAGTAAATTTTTGGTAGAAGCCCTTTGTGGCCAGCACTGCTCTCCACTGCATTGAGTTCCCACAGCTTTCTGTGCCTGTGATCTTCAGGGAAACAGTAGTTTCAACAGTGGATGGATGGAGGTTTGAGGGAGACTGAAGTTTGCACCATCTGAGGAACATTTTTAATAGAAAAAAATCAAAATTTGCCAATACAAACTTAGGTTCTTGGTTTTCGAAGGGATCCATGTGAGAGTCACAGAGCCTGGGCCTCTCAGTTCAGGCAGGATGGTCTGGTCCACCCATTTCCCCCCTCAACCTTTTACCTACTGACTAGCACCCATTGATGATCACTGCCTAGACCTAAGGTATTTTTACAATAAAATAATTGAATTCTCTCATCCTTTGTACATTCTTTATCTGGATTATACATAGGTTTCCCTAATGAATTATTTGGTTACACCTCTGTTCTGGATATAGTTTAAATATGTCCCCAAAGTGTCATATTGGAAGCTTGGTCTTTAGTATAGCAATGCGGAGGGGTTGGGGGGGTGGTACTTGTAAGAGGAGGTGCCTGTAGGAAATAGGTCACAGGGTGAGGGCAGGGGAGGCTGCTCCAGGAAAGAACTGGGGCAGTTCTCATGAGACCTTGACTAGTTCTGTACAGAAGGTTGTTATAAATGAGCAGACCAGAAGCCCAGCCGGGCCCTTGTTCTCTCTGGATTTCTGCCTGGCCATCCACTGTAAGATTGCTTTTGACTATATTTCCACCCCTGTTATCTCACCCACCATTCGGTTTTTGCCAGAAGGCAAACAGAGTCACTCAGTTCTCAACTTTGCTATGATTGGCCAAGTACCACCCAAAAGTGCCACTTGTTAAAGTCTTGGTTCCCAGTCTGTTGTACTATCGAGATGTGAACCTTTAAGAGGTGGAGGATAGTGGAATGACGTTAGGTCACTGGGGATGCCTTGGGACACCAACCCTTTTCTCTTTGTCTTTTGCTTCCTGACTGTTGTGTGGTGAGCCACTTCCTGTCATGCGTACTACAGTCATAAGGTGCTGCCTCACAACAGGCCCGTGGCATTGAGGTCAATCAACCTTCCTCTTACCAAACTGATTAGCTCTGGTATATTGTCATGGCAACAGCAAACCAACTAATAGAATTTCAGTTTCCAAAACGGTGACCTAAATAAACTACTTTTCTTTAGGTATTATCCAGACACAGGTATTCTAAAGAATAGACTAATTCAGTAATTATGTGAATCAGTCAGGATCCAGACAAAAAACACACTGAAGAAATTAGGAAAATTTTAATACAAGAAAGGATTGAGTAGAGATTAGCATACTCAATATGATACGATGCACAGGTTTAGGGAACAGTGACTATTTCTACAGCTGAGTCAGAACACACAAGGAAATGACAAACCGACCCCCAGGGTGAAGAGAGTATGACTGGAGACAGTCGCTGGACAGTGGAGAAATTTACTAAAGTATTGTAAGCCAAGGGCCTGGCCACCAGGAAACTGTCCAGCAGGGGCTGACATCGCTGGACAGAAATCTGCCCGCAGCAGTGCTGCTACCACTCTCTGCCGAGGAGGAGGGAAGAAAGTAGGGTGCAGCTGGATAAAGAAACTGCTCCCCACTGTGCCTCCAGTACCTTCTGCTGAAGCTCAACTTTACACTGCTTGACCCCACCAAAATGTTAACAAGTTTGGCCCCCGAAGCACGGAGCAGGGCAGAGAAGGGCAGGTTTAGAGTGGAAGGCAAGCACATTGGCCATGTATACTGTGAAACGCAGCCCTGATAGGAAAGACAGGATGAATCCTGGGTCTTTTCCTTGTAGTTTCTAGTTTTCTGCATGGAGTAGCATCTTGAAACCTCCCAAAATTACCAGAATGAGTTCTATTTCCGTTATTGCTTTTAAATCATAATGAAATCTTGAATTGTAATGTATCTGAGGTGTTTGATCCCTTCCAGTTATTACTCTTTTTCTTTGGGTCCAGTGCACGAAGAATGTACGTTTTCTCTCCTTTAATGTTTAAGGCAGATAAGATGAAAAACCGTCTCAACGCTTTTAAATACAAAAATCCTCATAAAAGAGACACCTACGGACAAAGGATCTGAGCAGGGGAGTTTCTCTTCCTTTAGCTCCAGAATTACCCTGGAGAAATCTTGCTCCTGAGTGCAGAACAGCTCTAAAGTAAGGAAGGGAAGCTTCCTTTTACCTCACATAGCCTGTCAGATGGTCCCAATTGGTATGTCATCAGCCATCCACACTGTCATGCGTTAAGTATCTTTTATAAGGTGACAGAGACCAGAAAGCACTGGAATAAAGACTGAACAAAGACCAAGAGGGATTTTATCTTCTAGAGGTGGCTGAGACAATGTTTCTCATCCCCAGGCTCTTTTGCACAGTGACATTGCCATTCTTCAACCAATAGATAAGCCTAATTCCCTTCTATTAGGATCTAGTCTGCATGATCATTCATTTTAACTAATAGAGTGAGATGGAAATGTGCTACATGGCTTCTGAGATACAGTCAGAATTGATCTTGCAGCCTCATTCTTCTGAGGTGCTTGTCCACAGGAGAGAGAGGTCCTCAGTAGGAAGTCTGACTGCCTTGAGTGACCAGATGGGTTCAGCTGACGTCAGCTGCTAATCATGTGACATGCTGAAAGAACCAATCCAGCTGGGCCTTCAGACAACTCCAGCTGACTTCTGACTATAACCACAAGAAAGACCACACAAGAGAACAGCCTGGTCATGCCTTTGACAAATTTCTACTCCACAAACCATGAGTAATTATGGGTGTTTTAAGGTGTTAAGTTTTGGGTTAATTTGTAACCCTGCAGTTGTATCTTGAATAAAGACCGTGAAAGTCTTTCTTACACAGATGACATCACAATTACGAACTGATCTTCGCATTGTAGAAATTCTGCAGAGGATATTTTAAAAATAGAGGCCTATTTCTCATGCTAATCTGAGCATTCTTCAAGTCCCTGGCCAAACCCTGCTCATTCCTAGACAGGTATCTTGTTTCCTGAGTCTCTTGTCTCCTAATCTAGTGTGGTCCCATCTCCTTGCCTAGTTCTGAAGGATCTGCAGCTGTCACACCTTCTGGGCTAACAGGAAGAGGGAACCAATGACTTTGCCACTGACGCTGTTTTTCCACCATCAGAAGCAAATATTGTTCTTGTAGAAGTAGTCACTGAAACACAAAACCAAGAGTCACATGACCTGAGTTCGACTTCAGATTTACCCACTTATTGGCTATGTGACTTAGAGGAGTTTAAGAGCATTAGCCTCAGTTTCCTCTCTTTATAAATAGGAAAAATATTTTATGTCCTCTTTATCTGATGGGAAACTTAAATAAAACTACACTTATGAAACCTTAAAACTTTCAACAAGTTTGAGCTTCTTTTGTTACTTTTGTGCTTTTTGTTTCATCTTTAGAAACTTAAAAAATACAGAAAGTCTTAAAAACAAAAAGTAATCATTCATATTCTTATAATTGAGAATTATTATATTAACATCTTAACTTATTACTCCACCTTTCCTTTTTTGGTAGCCCACTCTGTTGATTGCTTCTGAGAAACTGAGAAATGTACATTTATCACAAATTATTGTATCATACAAAAAACCGCCCTCAAATACGAAACATATTGAAGAAGCTACTGTCATCTTCTATTAATATTTCTGTATTTTAATCACAAATCAGCAGTCCTGGCACGCTGTTAAACCTAACATTTTTACAGGTACGTGAGGAAATTTAGTTATATCTACTATTTCGCCTTGATATTTTGGATGGCCTTGCCTTGTGGGTTGCTCTTCAAACACAAGTGTTCCTTGCCTGGACTGCACACTCCGCTCCTTAGAAGGTCACATTCCCCATGGATCTAGCCACAGAAGGAAAGCCGTTGCCACCACGATGTTCTCTGCCTTTCTCTGCAGCAACGTGAGCTACCCTTCACCCCACCCCACTCCCTGGTCAACTCGACACACCTCTTCCCTGGGATCGCTGTTAGAATACGCTGCTGACCATGTCAGTTGAGTTTCACACACTGGCCTGCACCTGAAGGCACAGCTGTGAATGACGTATCTTACACTAGGGTCTGCGGCGTATGGGTAGAAATTTCTATTCTCCTCTTTCAGAGTCATCTTACATGTAGACTGAACAGCACTGACATCTATGTATTGGACTCTGTAACTCCTCCCCCAGCCTTTGCCACCACTCACCCTCTTCAGGGAAGAGCCAAGCCCCATTCTCACGGCTCTGCTCCTCACTGTACCAGGGGCTTGTAAGGAGGGCAGTGCCAGTGTATTTCCCATTGGCAGGGTTGAGTTATCTCTCACTGAGCAAAGAAAAAGCCCCTGGACATGGGAAGAGAAGTGTGGTACTTCTACTGATCATGGGCCCAACTTCCTGTGAGTAGCTGAATGATGATGCTCACCAGAAGGGTCAAAGTAGGCTTCATCTCCTCTTCCTAGTGAAAAACTCAGAAGAAACAACCCAAAGAATGACCCCTTGAAATGCTGAGCACTTCAAATGAAAGGAAATGGAAAAGCTGCTTGGGATCTGGGTTTCCCAGCCTCCTCTGGGCACAGGGAGGCTCTCTCGGAAGTTCCCTTCTCTGACTGAAGGAACTTCTTCCAAAGGAAATACAAGTCCTAACCCCGACCCTTGGGAAGCTCATCACATAACCAGGACACACTGACTGTCAGAGAAAAGGCTAAAAATCTTCCAACACACCCAGACAGACTTTTCATCTATTCTTCTGAGAAATATCTGAGGAACTTCATGTCTGCATAATGAACTAACCTGTGTTCACAGATCTGACCCAGACCTGCAGGCCCGGCCTTCACCTTCATCTTCCCTCAGCCCGTCACCACTTAGAATGAGTCGAGTCTTATCCAAGACCTTGGTTTGTTTGAGGTTCATTCAGTTCTTTAAAAATCATTTACTATCTGTCAGAATGGACTCCACCCCCCATTTCCTGTTCTCCTGTGAGAAAGGACATATAATTTCTCAGTCTCAGTGAGTTGTTAGATAATTACCACTCTGTAATGTCCTATGAATGTTAATTTGCGTGCGTTTTTCTCCTGTTCATGCCAGTGAGTCTTCACTGGGCAGAGGAGGAGAAATGAACACCGGGATTTCTTCTGCCCAGTGACCTTGTCAAAATTAACAGAGGAACATGCGAAGATCAGCCTTGGGAGAAAGAGCCTTCCCAGGCGGTTGGGGCAGGAACTGGGATGGAGACAGAGTACCCTTCCAGACAGAAATGGCTGTAAGTCAGCTCTTCTCATCTCCCACAAGAGGATTTTCTGACCTGACTTATTTCTTCCCTGACCCTTCCATAAATATGGGGCTGACTGGCCCCATGGGCTGCAAAATCCTCTCCAAGGGTTCTCAAACTACAGATTTTAAAGCCACACCTTTGTAAGAAGATGGAATAAGTTATACTTTTTTTCAAAGGACACTTAAAATGTAATTATTGCCCAAGAGCCACTTACTTTTTTCTGCTTGTCTTAGTACAGAGCAGGCAAATAATTCCAGACACAACCTAGGATGTTCTGTTTTTCTCTTCTACTTCCACTAACACTGGAATACTGAGAGGTGAGGCTGCTGTTTGGCCAAGAGCGGGTCACTGGATAAGGACAAAACCTGTGAAAAGATGATTGATTTCTTTTTCCAGTGCCAAGAATTGAATTCAAGGCCTTCAGGTTGAACAACTTCAGCCCCGCTTTTTATTTTGAGCAGGGTATCTCTGAGTTTCCAGGGCTGACCTCAGACTTGCTATCCTTCTGCCTCAGCCTCCCACAGTGCAAGGGTTACAGGCTTGCACCACTCTCCAGTTCGGTGCATGGTCCTTGGCTTCAGGAGATGGCACCACCTCTAGTGAGGCCAAAGAGACTTGAAAAGAAGTTCAGATAAGCAGAACAGGGTTCCGTCCCCTCTCAAGTCTAGACTTAGAGGAAGAAGAGTGGCAGGAGAGACAGGTAGAGCAGGCTGCCCAAGTGCCTGGCCTCTGACAGCTACCTCTGTCTTCCAACTACCAGAAAGAGCTGGAAGGACGGGACAAAATCAAGTTGTGGGAGAATTATGTGGTTGTTGGAGCTGCGCAGATGTACCCATGCCTCACGGATGTGAGGAAGGACAGAGGTTGCATTACTAAGGAAGCATTTGCTTCCTAGCCACTGAAAGATGACAGAGAGAACCAGCTCAGCTGGTTTGGGCTGAACAGGAGGGTGGTTGGTGCCAGGGCAACCTCAAGAGAAGGGGCGCTGCCTGAAGGCTGTTATAAATACATCAAATGATGAACCTATTGATGAGGTCAAAACTCTCATGATCAAATCACTTCCCCGAATTCCCACCTCTGAAGGACCATGCTTTCAAGGTCTGAACTTTTAGCGGGGCACTTTAGAACCAAACCACAACAAACTTTGAGTATGAAATATCGTAAAGCAAAAGTCATCGTGTAATCTTTTATTGTCATACTAGAGTTTTGTAAGTTAAACTCATCTGAGGTCAACTGATGTCCTAGGCCAATTGTCTCTAAGTATGGTTCATAGACACCGGGAGCTCCCTAAGCCTCTTTCAGACCACGCTATTATTTGCAGGATAATACTGAGATGTTAACTGGTCCCCATGCAGGAACCTCCACACAGGATTGTTAGGGGTCAAGAAATACTCTGCCATGTACACGGATATCAACAGTGTAGTACAGGGTCCCTGCCCTGAGCCCATTCTTCTGCAAGTCACTATGATACAAGGTGAAAAAAAGACACAAAAACAAGACTTAAACAGAAATCAGGGAACTGGGATGTGTCACGCTGAACATATGGCGATGATGTCAAGCATGTGGTCAGGACTACAAATAACCAGATCTGTTGGTGTTTGTTGATTACACAGGTGAGGGTAAAAACAGCATAAAGGGACTTAAGTGACATCCAGTGATATCAGCTGACCCAGGCAAGGCTTGCAGAAGAAAGGGCCAGACAAAACTTGCGGAAGGAGCAGAACTGACCAAAGATGGGTCAAGGTTTAACTAGGAAGCTAATGAGATAATTAAGGGAGAAAGAGCTCTGGGGATGGAATGTAGATTTGAGCCCTGCAGGCCTCGGACCTCTGCTACGGTGTTATCTGACCAGGAACCCTGTGCGCCATCAGACATGCTCCTGAGAGTCATGTAGGCTTTAGTTCAGCTCAGAGTGCGTTGTAACCAATTACGAGGGGAAATGACGGCACTGTACTTCAGCCTGCTCTGAGTTCGGTCATGGTGGTTCTACAGCCACCTGTAGAAGTAAAAGGAGCTTCCTCTTCTCTGAAGGTTTGATTCTGCTCAAAAAAAAAAATACTGACAACAGACTACAGGAGGAAAGGTGTACAAATCTATTAGTAGGTATGTGTATAGACAAGCTGTAGGTGCCTGTGAAATTAGTTTCCAGTGATAATTCATGTCAAAGTTTGAAACTCAAAGGGTCAGGTGGTTAAAGTTTAAATTTCTTTTTGTAGAGAAGAGGAGAATGAGTCATTTTAGAGGGGCTGTAAATGATTTTTAGAAGCAACCAACGTGCTCCAGGAAATAGACCCTGTTCCCTTAGGGCTCTGGAAAGGTGTTAATGTACGACTTGCTGCAGACTAAGGTGTCCGAGAATACAGTGTCTCCTGAGTGGCTGCATTCCAAAGGGTACATGATATAGATGATGTATTTAGTATAAAAGGTGGAGATCTTTTGGTCTTCTTTTCTATGAGTTCCTCTTGCCTGGTTAATGAGATTCTAGGGAGGAAGTCCAAGATACTTGTTACTTTTTTTAGAAGAACTTCAATCAGATAAGGAAACTTCAGGCAATGTTCCCCTTATGCTACGAGAGAAGAAACAGGAAGTTAGAGAGTTTGAATCTAAGGCATCAATGAAGACTTTCCAATTTTCCATAACTCAAAGTGTTCGGCATGTCAGGGAATTGTACATTATACTTGGATTTTCTGAGCTCCAACAACTCAGTTCCCAGCTTTCCTGTGGTTAGTGTGGTCTGTGATTGAGTCCCAGCCAAAGTAATACAGGCAGAAATGAAGTCTTTCACACCCACACATTGCTCTAAAATCTTCCCATGGGTGACCAGCCATGTCTTTCTCCCGCTGGCTAATTAAATTTAATACCCCCCTCCCCTCCCCCAACCCTCCTCCCCGGGGCAGCCCTGAGAAATGCCTGCTGACAATGGCAGGGAAAGAGGCCAGGTCATTGAAATTGCTTAGGACACAGCCACCCACCCATACAGGAGTCTCACACTGAATAGTGAAGAAGGCAGAAATAAACTTTCATTGTGCTAAATCACTGAGCCTTCAGGATTTATCTCTTATGCACACAATGAGCCCACACACGATGCAGATGGAGACCACTTAGCCAGAGCTAACTGATGCTGTCAAATGCAACGCATGGCAAATGTAATCTGACAAATCCTTCATTTGCCTGGCAGCCCCTCTGGTTTTGACAACAGCTCTCATTGTGCTGTGTGACAACTCGACATCAATAACAAACATTTCACAAAAATGATGGGAATAGCTTTTGCTTTTAAAAAGACAACTAATTTTCTCATCTTTTTGTCCCCCCATCACCTATATTTGGCATCACTCAATATTTCTAAGCGCACTATCATCCTTAAAACTATAGCATTAATAGGTGCATAATACCTAGAATGAGAGGACAGATCATTATACTGCGGTCTACACTGATTACATTGGAGTTATGAAGGGTATCGTCACCTCTACTCTGAAATATGATACTTGAAAGAATTATTTCTAACTGAAGGCTATTGAAAAGAGGCAGACACCAGAAAAAATTCTATCTTCCTTTCCCTATTTGCCTAAAAGCAGGCCTTCTATTTATAAAGATATCCTCTCTATCTTCCCTAACAAGAAGAGCAAACATTAATTATGAGGGCCAACTTGGAAACCTCTGCACCCATTGGGAACTATAGAATATACTTGGCTAAAGCCAGCCCTTGAGGGGAAAGGAAGCAGCAGTAAGATATATCCTGTACAGGTACAAATTCCTTAAGAAAAATGCTACCATTGTATATCTCTAAAAAGTACATGAAACAAAAACAAAAACTAGCCCCCTGTCTGACATTAGTTTAGCTATAGATTTGTCTTCTCATGATTTGAGTCCTTTTTCTTACGCCTTATCATTTCCTGACGAAAGGTACCGTTCTTGCTCAGGTGCTACTATGGCTTGAGCATGGTCTCAGTGTGTCCTGAGGGGTGATGGGCTGGAAATTTTTTTCCCCGTGTCCCTATGTGAGAGGTGATGTGGAACTTTTAAGAGGTGGAGACTAGCACAAGGTAATTAGGTCATTGGAACTCTTCTCCAAAAGAATAAATGTAGCTCTTGTGGACCCCCAGTGAGTCCTTGGGAGAGAATTGGTTTTTAAGCGGTAGAGCAAAACTTTCCCCATTCTTCAAAGACATGGGGAAAAAAGAGCCCAGAATCTATGTGGTCCACAAACCAATCTTGAGCAAGAACAATTTGGAAGCATCACAATATTTGAGCTTAGGATACATTATAGGGCTAACATAATTAATATAGTGTGATTTTGGCATAAAAAATTGATACCTAGACCAATGGAATAGATTGATCATTTTGATTGATCCCATTGATCTGCCACTATACCACCTGGAGGAGGCATACTAATGTGGAAGTAAACTGTGTACAGCAGGAAAGCCATCAATGACAACTACAGAGAGGGAGAGATAGCAACATGGAAATGGACTAACTCCATTGCCATTATCCTCCAGAACACTGGGGACACTGTGTACCCATTGCATTTTAGCTGCCAATCACACAGCATCAACCAGCAAAATCCCCTGGACAAGGCAAAGTGAGACTGAGTGTCATGAAGTGTGACTGGCAAGCACAGTCACTTCCCTGGAGGCACAGGAGTGGGAAAGAGCCTGGACAGAGTAGGCCCACAGTGGGCGTTTTCCTAAAGCACTGAACAAAACTGAGCCAGTGGGAAATCCTAACTACTGCCCACCCTCCCTTACAGTGAAAGGAGATGCTTTGTCAAACACAGCGCCAAATTCCAGGGTTTGGAAAGTGTAGCTCTTAAGTCAGGGACAGTTTGGGATCTGAATGCTAAGGAACAGGGAGGGCTGGCTGGAGAGAGAATCCCTGTGATGCTCTAGGCAGAAAGCCCTTACAGGGAGAACACAGATGTGAACATGGGGATCGTCTGGCTGCAAGAAGAGTGGGAGATCAGAGGCCGAAGGTGGAGGGTCAGGTGTTAGGCAAATTGTTTCACACCCTCCTCTTCCCGAAGTGACCGGGGTGGTTAGACCTTGGGACAGAGATAAAAGTCTGCAGTTAACCATGCCAAAAGCGCGGCTTGCAGCCCAGAGGTGGGAACAGAGAGACTGGCGGCCCTCACCACTCCCAGGGATGTATTTCAGCAGCCCACAGGAGTGGAAATAATCTGGCCACTTGCAAACAGACTCCAACTGCAGCGTGAAGGGAACCGGGCAGACTCTCCGGCCACACTGTACAGTAGACATGTAGGGTGTTGGCATGTCTTCTAGCTTGTTCTCTTTTCTCTCTTCTTGCTTATGTATCAGTGTCATTTTTCATTTTCCTGTTTTTTATATTTCTCATGCTTTTTCCTTTATTCTGCTCTTTCTTCTCTGTTCTATTTTTAACTTGTCTTCTTATCTATTTTGAACACCACAAAGTGTGGGTGCTGCCCATTTGCTGGCAGGCAGCCACATCTCGGGGGGTATGGAGGAGAGAAAGAGACTGGACAGAGTAAGCCCACAGTGGGCATTTTCCTGTTGTTTGCCAATGCACTGGAAAAAAAACTGGTCTCTTTGTTCTTCATTATGTTACATATTCTCCTCTTCCCTCACTTCTCCTCTACCTTTCGTGTGTGTGTGTGTGTGTGTGTGTGTGTGTGTTCAAGTGCCTGAATATGTACAAAACTCCCTAAATAAATAGCTACTAGATGTCATTGAAAACAATAACTGAAGGCTAATTAGAGTTAGAGAGAAATTAGATGACAGAATACACGGAATAAAATCTGTTCACAGAAATAGCAGACAACTTTTTAAATATGGGGAAAGAATTCAACGTACAGGTGAGGGAGGCTTACAAAATGCCAAATAATTATGATAAATAGAGAAGCTCAAAAAAGAAAAAAGGGAAGCCCTCCATGACACATCACAGTTGAAATCCCAGAAGTTTAACACAAGGACAAAAATCTTAAAAGCTGTCTGAGAAAAGCAAAAAACTCACCTATAACAGTAAACCCACTAGGATTACAGTGAAGTTTTCAACACAAACTTTAAAGACCAGGAGGCCTTAAAGTGAAGCATCTCTATTCATAAAAGCAAGTAACTTCCAAACTAGATTAATATATCCTGCAAAATTATCTTTTGTATTCCCTGGTGAGATCAGCACATTCCATGAAAAAGAACATGTTAAGAAATTCATGCACATCAAAAGACTCTCAAAAAATACTCAAGAATGAGCTAGGCAGAGACCTGAAGGCAACAAAGCTAAAAAGGCTGGTGGGATGAATACACCAAACAGGCAAGGTATTTAAACAAAAAGGGAGAAATAAAGGAATCAACAATAGGAAAGTAATGTATGGAATAAGTCCATATGTTTTAGTAATAACTCTCAAAGTACATGACCTCAACTCCCCAAGACTGGAAGATTGCTGAAAAAAAACAAAGCCTAATGGTTTGCTACAAGTCAGAAACTTATCAGTGTCAAAAAGAAATTCATAGATTAAAAAGCAAAGGACAGAAAACAATAGTTTATGTACTAGGACCCCCAAAGCAAGCAAGGGTGACAGTTTTATTTTCAGAAAAAGTAGACTTCAAGATAAAACTGATCAGAAGAGGTAAAGAGGGTCACTACATGTAAAGGGAACAATGCAACAGGAAGAGATAATAATAAAAATGTACACAGCAGGGCTGGGGATTTAGCTCAGTGGTTCTGGCTTCTGTCTTCCAAACTCAAGGACCTGGGTTCTATCCCCACTAATCACATACAATACTGGGTGTGGAGACTCACACCCAGCAGCAATCAGTACCACATACCACAGTGCCGGGTGTAGTGGCTCACACCTATAATCCCAGCACTAGGGAGGCAGAGGCAGGAGAATTGCTTGACGTGAGTTTGAGGCTGAGCTCAGGCCAGCCTGAATGACAAAGGGAGATCCTGTCTCAAAAAATAAATAAATAAATAAAAATAAAAATATACATAGCAATCACCAGTGTACCAAATTTCATCAAATGGACACAATGGGACATAAAAGATCACATAAACACCAACATTCACTCCTGATAAAAACTCTGGAAAAAAATGGTTATGGAAGGACTTCATCTCAGTCTGATAAAAATCATTTATGATAAACCTACTATCGACAACTACGAGTAACAAAAACAAAGCAGGAGGCACCACAGTCTCATTTGATGTTAAACCAATAAACCATCAAAAATAGAAACATGGTACTGGCACAAAAACAGACATGCAGATCAATAGAATGGAACAGAAAGTGAAGAAACAAGTGCAGACATATTATGCTATCTAATTTCTGACCAAGGGACTGAAAACATTCACTGGCAGAAAGGTAGCCTCTCTTTTAACAAGTGGTCCTAAGAAAACTGATTACACAGATTGAATCTTGACCCATCCCTATCACCATACATAAAAATAAATTCAAAATGGATCAAAGCTATCAACATTACAACAGAAACACTGTATCTACTAGAAGATAAGATAGGTAAAACTCTCAAAAGCATAGACACAGGAAAGAACTTCCCAAAAGGAATGCCTTTTATACCAGAAATAGCACCAAGATGGAGGGATCCACCTCCACACCCTTAACAGAGGAGGAATCCACCACTATGCTCTAGGAAATGGAGGAACTTGCACCTGTGCAGTGTTTGACTACCACAAACTCTGCATCCACAAAAGCTATTCCTTGGTCACGGCAACCTAAGAACTTCAAGCTAATATGTTTGATTTCCTGTTGGTATTTGACAGCAGAGATGCTGACCAACCAATCAGTCTGGTTGGGGATGAGGTCAACACTCCAGAGAGAGGTAAGAACTGGAGGGTCAGCTATTCCAGGAAGAAATAATAGACGGGGTCAGCAACACTCGCCCCAAGAAAAATGTACAGTTATAGTAAACTACAAAAACAAGATGGAGTCTAAATCCCACAGGAGAAGAAACCCAGTACATTATCCGCCATCTTGTCAGACACTGTTTAATCCCGCTCCATTTGGGGAAGGGATTGATTCAAGACTGAACCACAGAACAGTAACAGGATCACTCCAGTTTCAATTGTTACCTCCATAGTAACTGGGTAAGAAAAAAGGGGAGGGAAGACAAGCTTGGAGAGGGTACAGGCTAGAAATGGGCCCCCTAAGAAGTTAGAGCTCAGGCTGGGAAAAACAAGGGTCCTGACCTCCATTGTGAGTAATCATCCCTGGGAGGTGGGACTTTCAGAGGAGGCTGGATCTGAAAGCTTTGGCATTAAGTCCTACGATGTGCTTGACCCTCAGCACAGACTGACTGGAAGGCTGATTCTTCCATGCTTTTCTTGTGCACCAGGATGGTCAAGCATGCCTCAGCCTGAGCGGTTGCCACAATCAGGGGTGTACGGACAGAAGGTCTCCCGGAACAGGAAGACATGTCACAATCCACATGCTTCAAAATCGGGTGGAGAAAATTGTGATGTGCTGTATTCTCCAGGTTCTAGAAAGAAACCACCTTTAAAAACATAATTTTTATTGATCAGATTTTTTTCTCTGAAGTTTTACTTTATTGCTCTTTGGAGATTTGAAACCTGTTTTTCTCTGTTTTTTTTTTTTTTTTTTTTCTCCTTTTAACTTTTTCTCCTTTCTTTCTCTTTATCTCTTTTGTTCATTTTTGCTTCTTTTTCTTGCTTGCTTTTTTTCTGTTACTGTTATCTAATACTATTAATTTTCTTGTGCTCCTGAATAAGATTTTCTGTCTTGCTTTTCTGCCCTCTTGATTTTTTACTGTTAATATTTTAAAATTTACTTTTCTCAGATTTTGATCCCCACCCTTCTTATCTTTTCTAGTACAACCGAAACAGGGAGATAACAGTTATCTTCATTTTCTGGGGAGAATGACTCATGCTGCAGTGGTGAGGTTGGGTTTAGGTCCTATTATCTGAGAGTCATTTTAGACAAGATCTTGCTTCGTAGCCTATGCTGGCCTGATCCTCTTGCCTCAACCTCCAGAGCATGAGATTAAGGCATGCACCATCATACCTGGCTCTGTTGCCTAAGATTTGGCGTCATTTTCCTAACTTAACTAGAGACTCCCAACAGTAATCTAAATAACTAGTTTTTGTAAAACATAATGTTGAGGATGAGCAAGAGCCTGTGGGGAGATAAGAGAATTACTTATAGTGACACTGGCCCATAAGTGAAGTGTGGGAAGTGTCCAAGCAGAGTACCATGGGCAGGACAGGCAACCAGAGAAGATTCAGTGAAGAACATTCAGGCCAAGGCCAAGGCACTGGAGGCTCAAAAAGCAAAGTTCTCATCAGATTGGTGAGATTTTCATTCCCAAAAGGAAGATATTCATACTGCTCTGAAAATGTCTTTGATCTCTTTAAAGTTAGAATTATTGATGCTTATGAAAGTATGCTTAAAGATTAATTGGGATTAGTGAAAAATCAGAAGCAACATGGATGTCATAAAAAACCTGGTTTCAGAAATAATAACAGAGAAGTTTCCAAATACAGGGAAAGAATTTAGCATAGAAATGAATGAAGAACCCTAAATATATATGATCAGAAGAGAACTTCCCCATTATGTATCATAATCAAACTCCCAGAACACCAGAACAAGAAGAGAATGTTAAAAGCTGTTGGAGTAAGGCAAGGAATCACTGACAAATGTAAACTCATTAGAATTACAAGAGACTTCTCAACACAAACCATAAAGGCCAAGAGAGCTTGGATTCAAGTGTTTCAAGTCCTAAAAGAAAACTACTTCCAGTCCAGATTGATATATTCTGCAAAGTTATCTTTTAAACTTGATGGAGAATAAGATATTTCTGCAATAAAGAGCACCTAAAGAAATTCATGACTACCAAACCAGCACTCCCTAAAATTCTCAAGGATATTTTCGAGACACTGAAGGTAACAATGCTGAAAGGTCCAATAGAATGAGTACACCAAGTAGGATGGACAGTTAAGTAGAAGAAAAAGAAAATCAGCAACAGGAAAATAATGCAATTACAAGAAAAAGTCAATAACTTTCAGTATTAACTCAATGTAAATAGTCATTACTTGCCAATCAAAAGACACAGATTAGCAGAATAGACCAAGACACAAAATCCAATGCCACATACAACCAACACATTTAATCCAAAAAGAAATTCATAAAATAAAAAAGGCTAGAAAATATTCCATGCAAAGGAACCCAAAAACAAGATGTCCTATATCTTCAGATAAAAGGAATCTTCAGCAAAAACTAACCAGAAGAGACAAATAAACTCACTGCATAATAGTTAAGGGAATAATTCAACAGAAAGATATAACAGTTACAAACATATTTTCACCAAACACCACATATCTAACTTCATAAAATAAACACTAAAACATAAAAGATCACATAAACATTAATACAATTATAGTGGAGGATCTCAATATTGTACTACCACAAATAAGTCAACTAGACAAAAACATCAAGAAAGAAAATTAGAATTGAATCAATCTTAGAACAATTGAACTTCATTGAGGTCTACAGATTGTTTCACCGAACAACAGCCGAATATACATTCTTCTCAGCAGCACATAAAACATTTTCCAAAATAGACCACATACCAGCCAATAAAGCATGTTTAAGTAAAAGAAAAAATCTAAATTATAACCACACATAATGTTAGATGATAGTATAGTGAAACTAGAAATCAGTGGCAAAAGAAACTATAGAAATGATATAACACAGGCTGGAGATTTAGCTCAGTGGACCACTTGCCTTGCAAATGGAAGGTTGTGAATTCAATCCCCTGTAACACACAAAAGAAAGAAAGAAAGAAGGAAGGAAGGAAGGAAGGAAGGAAAGAAAGAAAGAAAGAGAAAGAAAGGACAGAAATTATGCATACATGGAATTAAATAATACCTTCTTATATAATCAATGGTTCACTGAAGAAATAAGACAGTTCTTAGAATTAAATGATTATAGTAGTACAAGATACCAGAAATTATGGAACACAGTGAAAACAATCTTAAGAGGGATGTTTATAGCTGTGAATGCCCACATCAGAAAAAGAATGAGCCCAAATAAATGACTTAATGATATATGCACCTGAAGATCCTAGGAAAAAAAAATCTAAATCCTCATCTTGTACAAGATAGAAAATTATAAAGATAAGAGTAAAAATCAGTGAAACTGGATAACAAAAGATAAATTAAAAACACAAAGAATCAATGAATCAGTTTCAAAAGAATGAACAAGATAGACAAATCTTTAGCCAATTTAACCAAAAAAAAAAAGGACAAACTCAATGCAATTAGAAATGAAAAAAGTGAAATCAGAACAGATAACACTGAGATCCAGGTGATTATTAAGCAACTTCTTTGCAAACTTGTATGCCAATAAATTAGAGAAAAGAAATGGATAAATTCTTAGGTACTTGTGAATTACCCAGGAATAGGAGATCTTGCTTTGGGCTTCCTTTGCATAGAACATTGTTTTCCATTCTCTGATCTTTAGTTTAATTTCTGTTTGGATTAAATGAGTTTGTTGTATACATCATGCCATTGGAATTTGTTTCTTGATCCATTCTTTCAATCAATGTCTTTTGATTGGCAAATCGCAACCATTGACACGAGAATTGTTATTGTACTGAATCAAGAAGATGCAAAAACCCTGAATAATCCAAAAATAGCTAATGAAATTGAAGCAGTAGTTCAAAACTTTCCAATTAAGAAAAATCCAGGTCCAGGTGAATTCTCTGCCCAATTCCATAAGAACTTCAGGGAAAATCTAATCCTCCTCAAACTCTTGATAACATCAAAAGGGAAAGCACACTGCGAAAGTCTTTCCTGGAATCCTGTATTACCCTGATCTCAAAATCGGACAAGTATCCAACCACAAAAAACAACTATGGGCCAATTGCATTAAAAAACCTAGATCCCAAAATCCTCAGCAAGATATTGGCAAACAGAATGCCGTAAATCATCAAAAAGATCATATTTCTTGACCATGTAGACTTCATCCCAACAATGAAAAAATGATTTCAGCATATGCAAATCAATAAATGTAATATATCATATAAACAGAAGCGAGGAGAAAAATCACAGGATCACCTCAATAGATGCAAAAGAAGTCCCTGAAAAAAAAATCCAGTATGCATTCATGATTTAAAAAATTGAAGAAAATAAGTATCTCAATCTGATAAAAAGCCATTCATGAAAAAAATCTACTACCAACATCATAATGAATGGGGAAAACCTAAAAGTTTTCCCTCTAAAGTCAAGACCAAAACAAAGACATCCACTATCACCCTTCCTCTTCAACAATCCTCAAAATGTTAGCTATAGCCATCAGGCAAAAGAAAGCAATAAAAGGGATATGTATAGGGAAGGAAGAATTCATCCTATCATTATGTGCAATGACATGATGCTTTACATAGAAGAGCCAAAAATTTCACCAATGGATGACTAGCATTAACAAGCAAGTTCAGGAATGTAGGGTGATATAAAATTAACACACAAAAATATTTCTGTACACCAATAATAAACTCACTGACATAAATTAGGGAAAATGATACCGTCCACAATAGCATCAAGAAAATTAAATATTTAGGGGTTAAATATTTAGGAGATCCCAGAGAACATAAGATAATGGAAAGATATCCCCCATTCCTGGAATTGATATTATCAAAATGGCCATACTTCTAAAACTCATATATAGATTTAACACAATCTCAATCTAAATACCAATAGCATTCCTCACAGAGCTCGAGAAAACAATTCTAAACTTCATTTGGCACCTAAAGAGACCCAGAGTAGTAAAATAGTCCTGAAGAAGGACAAAGGAGGAGGCATCCGAATCCCAAATCTGAGATTATATTACAAAGCTACAGTGATTAAAAACAGCATGGTACTGGCACAAAAGCCAGGTGTGGAATAATAGAACAGAACAGAGGACCCAGAAAGAGCCACAGGCACATTCAGCTACCTGATCTCTGACAAAAGGGCCAAAAACTTACACTGGAGGAAAGACCACTGATTTAATAAACAGCACCGGGAAAATCATCTTTCCACATGCAGCAGGTTGAATCTAGACCCATATATTTCACTCTAGTAAACTAAACTAAAATATCTAGATGGCAATCTGCTGAAAGATAAAATAGGTGAACTTGTACGACATAGACATAGGCAAGGACTTTCTGAATATAAACCCAGTAGCAGAAGAAATTGTAAAAATTAATAAAAGGTATTGTTTTAAATGCAAAATCTCCTGCATAGCAAAGAGAACAACTGAGACAGTGACGAGGCCACTTCCGGAGTGGCAAAAAGGTGTTTGACATCTCTTCCTCAGACAGAGGTCTCATGGCTTGAATATGTAAACAGCTCATGAAACCCTAAAAGACCCACTAGAATGGACAATTGGAACAAACAGACACTTATCAGAAATGCAAATGGGCAGTAAACACATGAAAAAAAAGTCCAACATTGTTGGTCATGAGAGAAATGGAAACTACTGACAGCCTGTCTTACTTCAGAAAGTGGCTATCACAAAGATATCGAATCACAGTAAAGCTGGTGAGGCTGCAGCCAAGAAGGAATCCTTTTACTTTGTTAAGAGGAATCTGTACTACTATAACCCTTATGGAAATCTGTATAGAGGTTTCTCAAAAAACTAAAACTGGAAATTTCATCCAACACAGCTATTCCCCTTCTAGGAATCGTCCCTAAAAAGTTAAAGACATTGTATGACAGTGATACATTACACCCAGGTTTAGAGCAGCACAATTCATAAGAGCTAAAACTTGGGAGCAGCCTATGTTTATCAATGAATAATTTAAGAAAACATTGTATTTATATACAATGGGCCACTACTCTGTCAAAAATGAGAAAATTGAGTAATTTATGGGAAAATGGATACACCTTGAAACCATGTTAAATGAAGTAAATCAGATACACAAGCTTAAAAATCACGTCTCTTATATGAGACTCTCAAAGTATAAATAATTTTTTAAAAAACAAAATAAAGAACAGATAATAAAAAACACGAAGACAGATCTTTTGCAAATGGGAGGGGATCTGGAGATGGAAGGAGGGGGAATAAAACAGTAAACCTATGTTAAGCACATCTACCTACTTGCTAAAATGACCATAAACATTATGTACTATACACATGCACGAAATGAGTAAAAGATTAATTAGAACATATACTGCACTGGGCATAGTGACATGTGTCTGTGACCCCCATATCTGGGAGGCTGAAGTAGGAAGTTTGCATATTTGAGTCCAACTTGGAACATCTCAATGGCCATGCAATTCTCTGTGTCAAAAATAAATGTATATATAGAATAGTAACTATTAGAGGTTCAAAAGAAATTGCTAGACAAAAGGAATAAGTTTGAGTATTCTACAACCCACTAGGGCAGCTGTAGTTTACAACAACTTAATTTATTTTATAAAGAACTAGAAAGGTGGAGTCGAGTGTTTCCAGACACTGAGAAATGGTAACAAGCAGGCCATTTCCAGCAGAGATGTGGTAGTCACCACAACACTGGCCCCTTCCAGCTGTTGCTGCTGGTATTTGTGGACTAGTGCAGAGGAAATCGCACCAGAATGCAGAAACATTACTAAATTAGATAGGATTGTACTAAGTGGAATTAATACTGTATAATAAGACTGGTTCCTGGAGGAGAAAGACCCGAAGTATGAATTGTTCTCCATAACATATTCTAGATTCGATTTTGTATTATAATGGCAACAAAAGAGAATTGATATTTAGATTCTGTAAAGCGAAATCTCCTGTTAAAGTAGAATGCTTTGAGAGGAATTGTACGCCTATTTTTTAAGTTAATCATAGTACAAAAAAGAAGAAAGGACCTGGCTCTATGAAGACTAGAAAATAGATGTTTCTAACTGTTAGCAAATGATAAAAAGATGGAAGTGCCAATTATCCTGACTTGATCATTACATATTGGATACGCACTGAATTATCACATTGTATCCATTAATATATTTAACTTTTGTATATCAGTTAAAAAGACAAAATAAAGGTAAGAATTCTGGTCCCTCCTCTCCCTCCAGCTTTATTTTCACCGCTTGGTCACTCACAAACATACCCACTGTGCTGCCAATTACCATTAGGTCTTCACCTGAGGACAGATTCAATGATCCTTAGACTTTGACTCTTTGAAAGTGAAGGCTGAATAAACCTTTTTTATTTGTACTTCACCCAGTCACAGGCATTTTGTTATGTCAGGTGGTAAAAAAGCCCAAATTCTAAGCATTCTTTTGAGCTACTTATTCTTGAGTAACCTTAACAAACTTAACAAAGTAAACTTAACAAAGTTATTAAACTTCTGTATGTTTTTCTCTTGTACATCTGTGTTTCATCAGTTTAATTCTTGTCAGGGCCCCTGGTAACTAACCTGAGATAGGTAGGATAAAAAGATTTTTTTCTCCTCGCTCCAAACTGGGCTCCCCTTTTTTATGTTAGGAGAGATGAAGTGGAACCTAAGATCAAATTCACCAGGGTGGAGAAGGGGTTCACAGATTCCTTGTGGGAGATGGGTAACTGTCCCAGAATTCAGGGAAGATGTGGTAACTGTCTTCCCCCATTTGAAAGACTGTCATGTTGAAAGAAGATTGGATTTATACTCCCTGTCAGGGACAGAACCAGATCTAACTAGCTGAAAGCTCCCTGGAAGGTATATCTCAATGAAAACAAACATTCTAACAAGGCTCGAGTATCCAAATGGATGTGATTCTGTGATGAAGAGGAAGTTACTGTTGATTTAAAGGTGGAAAGGGGAGGAAAGAAAGGAATAAACAGAGACTTCTATATGGAAGTAACAACATACTTTTATCAGACAGTTTTGAAGCAGTTTCTGCCTTGGATTAACTTGGGGGCAACAGATTGCTTCATTGTTCTGAGGGAAAAAAAGAAAAACACCAATAAGGAACTATCGCTTATGCAAATATGGAAGCCTCACTCCTTTCCAGAATGGCAGGTCAGGAGCCTGGTTCTCAGGACCTCAACCAGAGTGCACCAGGTCGAAAATAGCTTTTATTTTTCATAGGAAAAGTCGCATCTCTGCTAATTGTATTTCTGGTAGCAAAAGTGTTTCTTTCCTAAGCACATGTGGATTTAGACCACAGGCTGTATTTATGTATTATGACTGGCCTCTGTGGAAGTGTGATTGTGCCCCTACAGTAGGTTGTAAAGACCCAGGGGGTATGAGAGGGGCAGGCCAGTTTGCAATTACCCTGAGCTACAAGGGCAGCTTTGGCTATTTATGTCCCGTTCACCTCCCACAAATGAGTGGCCCAGACTCAGGGCAACTTCTGGTGTAAAGTATTTAGCTTTTGATGAATTGATTTGGAGGCTCTAGGGCAGTGTTCCCAGAGTGTGGTCCAAAGATAGCGATATTCCCTTCAAAGGCTAACTATAAGACAAACATCTGTGCAATCAGTCCCTAACCAGACTAGAATATAGATGGCGATTTCAATATCCTTCTAATCACAGCTTCTCTCTTTTCCTAGTGGTAACTACCAGGGTCATTCTGTGTTTGTCAGCCTTGTGTTTGTCTTAATAAATGTAACATTGAACGTCCTCAAAAACCACTGTCTTAGTTTGTTCTCGCAATTTATCCGTGTTGATGTTTGTTGCTAGTTCATTTCTTTGTAGGACTAATTAGAATTCTGTATTCCTATTCCACCATTCACTTGTCCAGTTTAGAGCTGTTGGATGTTCAAGTCAAATATTTCCATGTTTTTATTATTATTAAAATAATGGTGCGAGGGGCCTTCTCCTGATATACTTGTGCAACAGTATTTCCAGGGTGATGGTTCTCAAATGCAGTCCCAGTATCAGCATCTCAATTTCCATTCCAGACCTGAATCAGAGGCGGTGGGAGAGGCCTGACAACCTGTGTTTTAGGAAGGCCCTCTGTAAACCAGTGGCAGGACACTGTTACAGTCTGAATCTGAGGTGTTCTCCTAGGCTCATATTTAAATTTTCTGGATAAAGTAAATCTATTTTCTAATGTAATTATACATTGACACTTTTTTATTTTGTTTTGTTTTTTTGAGACAGGTCTCGCTTTGTAGTTTGAGCTAGTCCTAACCTCAGCCATCCTCCTGCCTCTGCCTCCTGAGTGCTGGGATGACAGGTGTGAGCCACCATGCCCGGCACTGTGGTATGTGGTACTGATTGCTGCTGGGCATGAGTCACCACACCTGGCATTGTGGTATATGTTTACCCGGGATGGAACTTGGGACATTGCAAGGCAGGCGCCAGAACCACTGAGCTAAATTCCCAGCCCCACGTCGATACTTTTCAGCAGTACATGAGAATCCTCCCTTAAGCATACCTTTCACCAACATGTGATTTTGTCAATAATTTTTACTTCAACAGTCTAGGTGAGTGTGATATTTGGTATGGGTAATGATATTTTGTATGGGTTAAATTTGCATTTTATTGTTCAGTAACAAGATTAAGTAATATATCAGCAAGATTCCAACAGGAAAAAGATGATACACTGAATTTAAGATAATTGTGCTATGTGCGTAAGTGTGGGGGTGGGGAGGGTGGGAGTGTCGAGGCGAGGAGAGGAAGTGAAAGGGAGAAAGAAGGAAAGAAGAAGAAGGGGCAAAAGAATGGTTTACTATGCGTGTGAGCTGATGAGGGTGAGTACTGAGATATTGCAAAAGCTCAAAGCTAACAGCAGTAAGTCCTTTACTCCCTTCAAGCCAAAAAGATACAGTGAGAGGCCCAAGGCACAGGCTGCCTTTGGAGGGTGCAGGAGGCTGTGAAAGCTACTCCACGCAGGGAGGAAGCCTGGTCATGAGTATCTTGGCCTCAATCTTCTTTCCTGGGTTTTCCTACAGGCTGGAGATGTTTGGTGAAGCTGGAAGAGCCAACAAAGACACCTCATGTGAGAGAACACATTTTTCAGATGATTTTTGCCACTCAAGTTTTCTTCTTCTAGAATCTTCTTTTTCTAGCCAGGCATGGTGGCTCACACTTGTAATCTCAGCATTCAGGAGGCAGAGGCAGGAGGATTTCCAAGAGTCTGGGGCTACTCTGAGCTGCATAGTGAGACCCTGTCTCCAAAAAACTAGAAAAACAAACAAATAAACTTCTTTTTCTAGAATCTTCCCTTTCCCTTCCCCTACCCCTTCTCTTTCCTCCTCTTCCTCTTCTTCTTCTTCTAGAAATGCTAATCACCATGTAAAATCTATTTTTGGACATTTAAATAACCTGAAATGTACCCTTTATCCATTGTTTGTGTTCTAGGATTATTTCTCTATGGTGAGGATTTTTTTTATTAGTATCTATTAGTGATATATAATAATTACACTTGTCTTAGGGAATTGCAACACATATATAGCAAAAGCCTGGGTCTTGCTATGTAGTTCATGCTGGCGTTGAACTGATTATATATTGCAGGCCAACCTCAAACAATAATTCTCCTGCCTCCATTTCATGAATGCTGGAATTGCAGGCATGCGCTACCACATCCAGCTTTCATCTGGAGAATGTTTGATATTTTGTAGGCTCTGTGTGTGCGTACCTCTGTGTGTGTGTGTGTGTGTGTGTGTGTGTGTGTGTGTGTGTACATGTGTGTAGTTTTGGGATCAAAATCAGGGCCTTGCACATGCTAAGACAAATGCTCTACTGCTGAGTGACCTCAACCTGATCTTTTTGCTCTTTTAACGTTGTCTTTGTAAAAACAGAAAATCTTAATTTTATTATAGTTTTTCAAAAATTTCTTGAATTGCTGGTAGCTCAGTGGTAGAGTTCTGATCCTGCATGTACAAGGCCTGGATTCAAACTCTCAGGGCTAAAAAAATAAAATAAACAAAAAGGAAACCTGGGAAACTCAGAAATCTACAGAAACTAAGCTACATACTCTTTTAAACCTAATGAACTAAAGTAAGAAAGAAGTGGAATTTTTTTTTGTTTTGTTTTTTGTTTTTTGTTTTTTTTTAGACAGGGTCTCACTTTGTAGTTCAGGCTGGCCCTGGGCTCAGCCTCAAACTCACATCACAGCAATCCTCCTGCCTCTGCCTCCCGAGTGCTGGGATTATAGGTGCGAGCCACCATGCGCAGCACTGTGGTATGCGGCGTTGATTGCTGATGGGTGTTAGTCTCCACGCCCAGTATTATATGTGGTTACCAGGGGATCAAACCTGGGTCCTTGCGCTTGCAAGACAGGTGCCAGAACCACTGAGCTAAATCTCTGGCTCCAAGAAGTGGAAATTTTACAATATTTATTTTCTTGAATGGCTGAAATATTTTACTATTTACTTTTAAATATTTTGACATTATGAAGATAGTCCTCCTTATGAATTTCTAGAAGATTTATCATTTAGATGTAGACTTGGTTTATCTTGGTTTATCAAAGTTTTCCATCTTTGTCATATCCAACATCTATTATGTATGAATCTGCTGAGGATCAGGGATTAGCTCAGTGGCGCCATGGCCGCCTGCCAAGCTCAAGGTCCTGAGTTTGATCCCTGGTACTGAAAATAAAATAAAACTAAATAAAAATATTATGTATGAGTCTGTTTCTGGACTCTGTTTTTTATTGTGTTAGTCTGTCGCTTTGTTCCTGAGCTAATATCACAGTGCTTTGACAGCTATAGTATAGGAAGTCTTGGTTTCAAGGACAGCAAATTCTCATGCTCTGTTCTTCAAAGTCTAGGTTATCCTCCAGCCTCTACTTTTCCTTAAGCATTTTAGAAGTCATTTGTTAAATTCCAGTTTTAAAAAATTCTTAACTTCCGCTTTTTAATAGGCTTAAACAGAAGTTCTAAATCAGATTGGAGAAAATCTATTTTTAACAAATGTGCCTTTCAATTCATGAGTATACTGTACACATCACTTCATTCACTTGGAAATTTAATTGCTCACCAAAGTGTCTTGTGGATTTGTGTAGTGAGCCTCACACAGCACTTTCACGTTAATTTTTGGCTGTTTTGGAATTAAAGTTTGGGCCTCACCTGTACTACGTGTTTCTCTGTACCTGTGGGCTCTGCACATAGACCCACTATGACATTTATAATTAGTGAATTGTGATATTATTTAAATGACATTCTTCACATTTTTCATTGTCAGATTCTGTTTCTCAAAATAAAAAAGCGAGTCATTTTAAATGTTGACTTTTTCTATGATGTGGGTGTTCTTGACCTGCAGCCCCCTGGCCCCCCCCCCTCATTCCTGTTGAACTTAATCCCACTTGCAGTGGTTTTCAGAGCCAGGGCCTTGCAAGAAGGTCCATTCCCTAGGACCTGCCCTAGGTAGGGGGACGAGGGTCCTCAGTAGTGGATCGAGGAGCAAGGTCGTCCTCCCTGCACTTGCTCTGTTACGTGAGGATGTAGAAGGAGACAAGGGCGCCTACCAGGCACCAGATACTCTGGCACATAGCCTTGGGCATCTCAGCCTCTAGAACTGCAGAAATAGATTTCTATTATTTATAACTTTCTCAGTACAAGGTGCTTTACCATACCATCAGGAACTGACCAAAAGAAGCTTTTAATTAGCAATCTTGCTCGTTTGTTTGGTTTTTTATAGAAATTTTTATGATATTTTTCAGTTATTTTGTATTCTTTCCATAAACCATGCTACCTGTGGGTAATGACAGTTTTATTCCTTTTTCTAATCCGTACAACTTTTATTCTAGATATGCTATATTTAATTTTTTAAAATACTTTTCAGATTACAGAAGTCACATTTGAATCCTAATTTGTTCAATGTTTTTCTTAAAATGTGTGCAATATAATCAAATGCAATAATCATACACACGTCTCCCCCATTTTCTCTGATGAGGCAAAAACTGCATCTATTGGAATTTTTTAAAGTGGTAAAACAATTTGCCTTCATGGGCAAACTCAGTTTGGAATGATATTACCTCAGAGAGTGAGACTGAGAGAAAGAGAGTTGTTTTTGTGGTGCTGATTACTGACCCTAGAAATGTCACACTAAGCTACATCCTTATCCTGTTTTATTTTTCACTTTGAGACAGAGTCTTCCTAAGCTATTGCCAGGCTGAGGTCAAATTTGTCTGTCTGTTGTTTCTACAGCTTTGCTCATAGGTGAGACTGGCCTAGTTGTTCTCCCTCTTATTGTGGATCACTCGGCCAATGTAGGCCCAAGGTCCTAGTGGGCCTGCAAAGTGAGTCAGAGTGTGTTCCTTCGCTTACTACTCCCTGAAGGAGTTCCTATAATATTGACATTTCTTTCTCCTTAAGTGGTTAGAATTTACCGCTCAAATCATCTGAGCCTGTAGTTTTCTCACAGGGAAAGTTTTAAATTATATATCCAATTTCTTTGATAGTTTATATTAGGTTTCTTTTGGTAAGTTATATAAGGATTTCTTTTATTTCTTTTGGTAAGCTATATTTTTCTAGGAGGATTTTCTTACTTCATTAAAATTTTCAAATGCATTATATTATATTATATATATGCATTATTATATATAATATATATTATGTTATATAATATATATAATATGCATTATTATATAATATATATATTATATATATGCATTATTATAAAGTTATTTGTATCTTTTTCTCTATTTAATCCTTTTAAATTTTGCAGGATTTGTAATAATGTCCCTTTTACATCCCTGACATTATTTATATTTTCTCTTTGTTTAAAATTTACCTTACTAATATGTGATAATATTATTAATTTTTTCAATGAACAGGCACTTGATTATACTGAAAATTTGCATTTAATTATTTGGGGGTTTTTTTGTTTTTTTTGTTTTTTTGTTTTTTTTGTTTTTTTGAGACAGGGTCTCGCTTTTTAGTAGGGCTGGTCTTGAACTCAGCCTCGAACTCAGGAGTCCTCTTTTCTTTGCCTCTCCAGTGCTAGGACTACAGGCGTGAGCCACCACAGCCAGCACTATGGTATGCGGTACTGATTGGTGGTGGGTGTGAGTCACCATGCCCGGCATTGTGGTATGTGGTATGTGTTGACTGGGGATCAAAGACCAAACCTGGGCCCTTGTGCTTGCAAGGGAGGTGCTGGAACCATTGAGCTAAATCCCAGACCCTGCTTTTAATTATATTTTATAAATTTTTATTCTTTTTTATTTACTCTGCTTCACTTTTTCTTAGTTCAACATATTGATTTTTTTCTACTTTCTTGGTGTGCATGACTGACTTTCCTCTTTTCCAATATTGCATTTAATGATAAGTGTTCTAAAGACTATTTAGCTACACCAAAAGTTTTTTATATGCAATCTTTTCGTTATTACTTAGTTTTAGGTGTCTAATACTTTTCACTGTGATTCCTCCTTTATAGACAGGATATTTAGACCCAAATTCCTTGATTCTCAAGTATTTGGGGAATTTTTCTATCTTTTTGTTATTGACAAGTTGCCTGATAGCAGAAAGCATGTTTTGCAAGATTTCCATACCCTAAAATTTGTTGAGCCTATGAGCAAACATATGGTCAATTTTTCTAAATATTTCCTGTGCAATTAAAAAGATGTACATTCTGCAGATGCTGGGCACAATGCTCTATATATGTCAATTAGATCAATTATGCTGATATTGGCTTTTCATATGTTCTAAATCTTTACTGGTTTTTAGCCTGCTTGGCTTATACATTACTGAGACAAGGTCTGTTAAAATCTTCAACTACTATTTTAAGTGTGTTTATATCTTGTTTTATATTTGCCAGCTCTTGCATTATACATTTGGAGGCTGCATGAAAACTCAAAATTTTTCATCTTTTTACTGGGTTAAACTCTGCATCTTTATGAAATGTACATTTTGTTGCATGTAATATAAGATACACATGATTGCCTTTACATAGCCTTAGTTCAGTGATGTATCTAAAAATATTTTAGTAAGCCACTCTGATCATCTGTGTTTCTTTAAATTTTTTTTAAGCAATGTTGATGATCAAACCCAGGGTTTCATGCATTTTAGCTCTGGGCTATATTCCAAACCTTAGTTTTTTATTGAGACATATATTTCATTTAATTCTACATTACATTCTGATATGTTTGTGCTGCTATGTTTTCAACTTATGACTAGATACTTAATATATTTGGATACTACCTAAACTGTATCATTTATTCTAGAATCCTGCTCCAGGGTAATTTTCCTACAAACCTCTGGCACAGGTTTATGGGACACAAGCTTCACAAGGTACATCATAGTACTGTGGCGCAGATTGCAGGTAACTGTGGAAGCCACATGAGTCTTCGTCTGGTTGCCATTATGCATGCAGATGTCACATGCCATAATCTTGGGACAGGACATTTTGGATGCTGAGATTCGCGGCAGTAACAGCTCTGATGGATGATGATGTTATCTAATTCTGTTCACTCAGATAAATGAAAGCTTCAAGTATATCCCGTAGGTGCCTGCGGGACTAAGAATACAATTCTGCCCCTGCCTGTTGCAATACTGCAGTCTGGAGACCGATGAGGACATTTGTGTATAGGATGATCACATGAAAAGAACAAATGATCTTTCTCCATGATGAGCAGATCATGGAAAGCTTGGTAACATGGAGGACTTCATATATTTTCTTTAAATACCAATTGTATTTATTCTTTGAGATATCAATTCCAAAGACTGACTCGTGCACTTCTTTGCTTATAATTTTCTATCTGCTTTTTATTGTAAATACTCTTATTTCCCTGTGTTCTTCTCACTCAATCCAGTTTTACAGCGAATAAGCAAGTAAAATGTGGTGGCTGTGAATAGGGAAGGTGGGGCTATAGATCGAAACATACATAGATATTTCAAAATACAGTGTTGACTAAAAGAGTAAAAAAAAGAAAATAAAACAACTGAATTTTCTAACTTTTTAAATTTTTACAGCAATTTGTTTTGTTTTGTTTGAGCCTGAGTCTCACATAGTTCAGGCTGACTTTGAACTCACTATGTAGCTCAGGCTGGCCTCAAACTCACAATGATCGTCCTGCCTCAGTCTGCGTGCTGAGATCACAGGTGTGTGCCACCATGCCCAGCTCTTACAGCAACGGTAGACAGGTTCATGGAGGGCAGGGTTTTTTCTGTATCTCTGGAGGCTGGCGCAATACCAGGCACATAGAAAACTCAGCTCCTGAAAAACATTTGGGAATGTTTGTTTAGAGAGTCCTCGTTTTACACAGCTGGAGTAGAGCTGCACCTTCAGTGGCATCTTTCACGTCAGGAGTAACCGGCAGACTGGGAGTCCAGGCTGAACTCCGGCCCTGGTGCACCGTCTCTGCGGTGGTGTAACATGGCATCATTTGTATGTTAGAGCCACGCGGGTAGGATACATTGTTTTCCAAAAACAACATAGTCATGAACTCAGGCAAAACTCTGTGGTGAAGTAAAGATTAGCTGTGACTGGGAGTGAAGAGAAGAAAAGAAAAAAGAAAAAAAAACAAGACAAGACAAGATAAGACAAGGGGCCTTGTTCATACTAAAGATGAAAGATGCAAATAACTCAACTCTTTGCATCTGTGGTTCCCAGATAAATAAAGAATACTTTTATAATTATAGCAATAATAGATGATATGGTGAATGATGAATGAAAACAAGAAAAATAGAGATAGCAAGTGAAATAAACTCTTTAAAACGTTTACAGAAACTTCAGTTTCTCTGAAGGAGAATGAAGCTTTGGACAGACCAGAATGAAAGTTCAGAAGAAAATTCTGTGAGGGTTTTTTTTTTTTTTTGTAACAGTTTTCTTGAGATATGATTCAATGCCATCCAACTCACTCACTTAACCTGTACAGTTTGCATAGTTTTTAGTTTATCTAGGGAGTTGTACAACCAACACCACAATTAATCTTAGCCCATTCTTATCAGGTCAAAAAAGAGACTGCAAGGCCAGGGATGTAGCTCAGCAACACAGTGTCTGCCTGGTGAGTCCAAAGCTCTGAATTCAATTCCTGGTACCAGAAAGAAAGAAAGAAATTGCACACCCGTGACCAATTACTTCACATTCTTCTCAATTACCTCATCGCAAGGCCACCCTGATCACTTTCTGTCCCTATAGATTTACCCTTTGGCTTCTTCTCATTTAGCATAATGATCACAGTTCATCCTGTAGAATGTATCAGTTCATTTCTCTTATTTCCAATTCATATTAATTGCCTAGATATATTGCTCTTGCGTTTTCAGTCATCAGTGTAACTATATGTAGGATGTTTCTGTTTTTGACTACCTTGAGGAACAGTGTTATGAACCTCCACTTGCAGTTTCTGAGTGGACACTGCTCTTCATTTCTCTTGGCTAGACACCTAGGAATTGTGGGTCTCCTGATAACTCTATGACTAATAGTTTTTTTTTCAATGTTGGGGATTAAACTCAAGACCTTGCCTTGTGTTTAATTTTTTTTTTTTTTGAGGAGCTGCCAAACTGGTTTCCAAAACGACGGTACCATTTTACATTCTGTCACAGTGGAGGCAGGCTTCTGCTCCTTCAGGTCCCAGCCAGCTTGTGTCACCTGTCCTTTTGGTTATAGTCACCTGGTAGGTTTTGTAAGGCCATATTGGGGTTGGCATTCTTCTGATAACTAAGGATGCTGAGCATCTTTTCATGAGTCTTCTAAAGATAAGCATGTTTATAAAATGAGGCAAAAGGCTCAGTAAAGTGAGGTCTCCCTGGATGAGTTATTAGTGATCTCTGTAAAAGCTGCGTCCATGAGGAGAAGGAGGGCCTGGGTCTAGACCTCAAACCAGGGCTTGATTTTGATTTGAGGGTGGACATTTCAGCCTTCTTAACTGCCTTGAAGAAGAACCTGGTGAGAATGCAGGAAAGCTAGATTTAGTGATAGCGTTCCTATCTCAAAGTTTCTGTTTTCTCTATAAAGCATGAAATCAGCAGCTGAGAAGGGTACAGTGGCAGAAAATGCTGCAAGACCGGTTGAGAGCAAGAACATATGGACCACTCACCTCCGGAGACGAGGAAGGGTAGGTGTGCGGGCAGCATCCAGCATCGCTGTTTAGTATGTGGTCCTGACATTGAAATGCAGGGGTCAGCCTGGTGAGATGTTTCCTAGAAATATTGTCCAGAGAAACACTGGACACTGAGGCAGGAAAAGCAGTGACTCTGGTTGTCAGGTAGAGGGTTTTGCTGAGAGAGGAAGAAGTAGAAGGTAGGAAGTGTCCGTTGGAGAGTGTTTCTCAGGAGAACCTCAGAGTTGGCTTGATGAGAAAAGCAGCGAAGACAAGAGAGGCTACAGGAGGCTAAGGCAAGACATTCCTTAAGGGAACCGAACACTCACAGCCGAAAGTGCACTCAAAGGACAGGAAGTTAGTGAGGATCCTTTCTTAGACATTCTTTCATCTAAACAGGTGCAGCCTCTGCCTGTATCATCTTTGCCCATTGGAACTGTGCCTTTGTCTTCACTGAGGACCCACCTTGACCCAGCGCTCTCACCCATAGTCCATAATCTACAGCAGGGTTGTCTGCTGGACATGCATGTTCTACGGGTCTTGACAAACCTACAATGACAGGAGTCCACCATTAGTATGGTACCACACTAAATAATCTTTCTCTCCTCTCCATCCCTCCCTTTCCCAAGCTCCTGGCAGCCACTGACCCTTTTACTGTCTCCAGTTTTTTCTAGAGAGCCGTGTACTGGCAACTACAGAGCATGCTGACTTCTCAGGTTGACTTTGGTCCTTCCACGTCTTCATGGTTTGGTTAGGATTTGGAAAGGAAACTTCTGGAGCTGGTTCTATTCATGGTGGCGATAAGGTGTAAGATGACTACAAGAATGGAAGAAAAGGAAAAGATTGTGGGAGGTGAGCAGAGGAGGGGTAGAGAGGCCAGTATCTTGGATGAGCAGGCCAGAACTTGAGTATGTGCGGATCTGGGTACACCAAGACTAATGGCCCTGAAATGAGTGAGCCACCCCACTGCAGGTCACGGGACTGGAGGAGAGGATGCCCAAGACAGGAAGTGAGCCTGGAGTGGCTGAGGAGAATGAGTCCCTTCTGCTGTGCCATGAGGGTTGGAATCCAGGCCTTGTGCAGGGTGTGAGGGCAACGGGCTCTGTGTAGGCTATGAGTGAATTTAGATTCAAATTCGAGAAGAAAAGGTTAGGGGAAAGCCAGAGGGGCCCTGGAGGTGTCTACTACGGCAGCTTGTGAGTTCTGTGTTCCTCTCTACTTGACTGAGTGTTGTGGTCTTTGGGGCTGAGCTTTACTGAGGATTTTGTTAACCATTAGCAGTCTGCTGTCATGGCTGGGATCCAAGGGAAGGGCCTGTGCCCAGCTTGAGGGGCAGGGTTAGAGAAAGTGGCACACAGAGTTGGTTGAGGGAACTCAAGAGTGGCTGAGGTAGCAGCAACCCAGGTGGCAATGCCAACCAAGGAAGATTTTCAGGGTTGGGTGATCTCGGGACCCTCAGGGGGTGAATATGAGGTACAGTCAGTTTTCCTGGAGTTTAAGGGGACTGAGATAGGTTCCGTAACTTGATTTTCAGTAGAAATGCTGGGTTTTGATTTGGATAGCTTCTGGCACAGCACTTACGCCCAGGGTACACGCAGCAGTGCCCAGGTCCTGGGCCACAGCCCGTGGCCAGTCTGTAGACTGTTCAGAACCAGGCTGCTAAGAGGAGGTGAGAGGTGAGCGATGGAGCAAAGCCTCCTCTGTGTTAACAGCCTCTCCCTCACTTGCAAAGCCCTGAGCTCCACCTCTAGTAGATTCTGCAGGATCGTAAATCCTACTGAGCACCAGGAGGGACCTGGGTTCCCAGCCCCTTTGAATCATCTCAAATCCACCCCTATGCACTCCGCCCCCACCCTGGCTATGGAAAAACTGTCTTTCACCAAACCAGTCCCCAGTGCAGGATGTTGGGGACTGCTGGGTAGATGTATTCACATATGCAAATAGCTCTTCCTCCCTAATATCTTCTGCAATTTTTCCCACAAGGCTGCTCTTAAGTTCATTTGCATATCATTTCCCCAGTAAACACTCAGAGGTGCACAGGGAAGGTCCTTGCCCTTTGCTGACGGTCCACTCCTGATAACATTTATGCACCTGCTCTGTGGTCCCGCGTCCTCCACATGTGTGTCTAACAGCTCCACGTGTAAGAGCGGAGGTGTGTGCAAGAACTGGGTGTGTGAGGACCCCAGACACATGCAAACCTGGGTATACGAACACCTAGATGTGCAAGAACCCAGGACATGTGTGTATCTCAGTGTGCAAGAGTGTGGCTGGATCAAGATGGGGCACATGAAGATCTGAGCGTGCAAAGGCATGGGTGTGTGACGCCGATGATGGCACAGGATGCGAACCACTGGTGCCGGAGGACCCCGGGAACCGGATCTGGGCCTGCCCCTCCGCAGTCCGCCCACTCACCCGCCCACTCACTGCCGGAGATGGGCAGCTCTGCCTTGGGGCAGGCCCTGGGCCAGGAAGTCGCGTCTGCCCTTCACCATAAACCATAAACAGCACTTTGAACAAAGTTTATATCTTTGGCTGAGCTCCAGCCTTCTGAGATCTCAGCTTGTAAATTGTTTCAAAGCCCACAGATCCTGCAGGCCGGGCCTGATCTCCGAGGTGGGTGAGGAGGGGCGGACAGATCGCACTATGGTCTCCTCCCTCCTCCCCTTCTCTGTTCCAGCCCAGAGGGACATCCTGAGCCACCATGGTGCGGGAAAACCACTCGGGGCGGTGGCGTGTGGCTGCTTGTTGAGATGGTAGGAGGGAGAGACAGGAAGAGGCCCCTGAGCTGAGGGACAGTCACGGGGAGGCCAGGTCTGTTTTTAGCTTGGGCCGGCAGGGCCGCTCACTCTTCTTTCCCACTCTCGACCAAATCCCCCTCAGCTGGCCCCTCCCCCAGATCCATCTGTCCCCGGGGGTGTCCTGTGGGTCTCACACCCGGCTGTTTCACCACCCTGCCAGTAGGTCTGAGGCATCTGGATTGAGATCAGCTAACAGCAGAGTGGAAGGAAGGGAAACATGGAATATTAGCACAGAGGGGAAGACGACCATGAGCAGCGCTGCTGCATAAATCTGCATGGCTAATGATGTCAGGAGGAATCGATGGAGAGCCCTGGTCAGCAGGTTGAGGACAATGGGGAGCTGTGAGCACTGGGCCAGGAGGGCGCAGCCAGGGGAAACTGTCATTTTGGAGTCCGAGGAACTGGGAAAGGAGGACGCGATTGTCTAAGCAAGTGAGCAGACAGTGAGGTCATTGTTGGCCAATCAGAGTGAAGGGTGGAATCCGAACCAGGCAGAGAACATGAAGCACCCCCCCCCCGGGGGGGGGGAGTAGGGAGACTATGAGTGCCACATTCTCATCCCCGGATTGGGAGGACGGCAGAGAACAGGAAGGCTGGTGGGAGGATGCTTCTCAGTATTCACACTGCGTTCCAGATTTCTCTTTGCGCTCTTCACAGCCTGGGAGCAGTGTTTGGAAAAATGTCCCTAGGCAGATAGCCTTCCCTGGAAGTGGGGAGTCTCTCTCAATCACATCCCACAGGGAGAGGTTCCTGATGGCCTCCTTCCCTCAGCAGCTGTCTTTTCCCCTCATTCTGGCTTCCGTTTCACAAAACGCTAGCTCACAGGCATAGTGGATTTCTGAGATGTCAGGGATCCATCTCCTCAGCCCTGACAGATGGCTAAGCAGCTTCAACGGGAGCGCCTACTAGCACAGGGCGCCTGATCTCACAAGGAGGCATTCTCCTTTGGGAGCTTGAGTTTTCCACTTGCTTTTCTTTCATATCAAGGAAAAAGCACTTCCTAATTTTCACTGATTTTACTGAGAGTCAGACAGAACATATTCCGTACCTTCCCAGGAAAGTAGACTTGTGAACCAACATGTATAGGACTGTTCTAATGTGGGAGCACAGCTCCTGTTTTCCAAAGAGTTCAAGTTCCTCGTTTCTCTCGGGAGTAATTTTGTCATCATTTGGCTTCGGGAGTAATTTTGTCATCATTTGGCTTCCTAGTTGCTCTTTTACGAATATGTGTCCTTTTCACCGCTTTGGTGTCTATTCTTTCCAAATCTCAGTTTATCCAAAAAAAGACTGAAAGCAGCTTGCTCAAAGCATAAATGGGCACAGTAGAATAACAAAAGTAATGGAGAAAATATGAGTGAAAACGGAGGTAGGAAGTACTGGCCCACGGGCAGTGTACGTATGAACACATGTCCATCGATCTCTAAACACGGCCAGGTATGTATCCCAGATTTGCCTTTTGAACTTCCTGGCAGCTAAGACCAAAAAAAAAAAAAAAAAAAAAAAAAAAAAAAAAAAAAAAAAAAAAGAAAAAAGAAAAGAAAAGAAAAAGGGGGTGAGAACAAACCACTCTGCTGGACCTGGAAATGAAAGAAAAATTTCCCCTCACTTCTTCTGGAGAAGAATACATCCCATAGTTTTCCTATGATGAATTTAACAACACATTTATTGAAGCTGTTTCTTTTAAAGTCATCTCTTATTGTAGAGCTTGGTCTTTACTCCAAAGTATACTTTCAATAAAAGCCACACTCCGATTTCTTAATGGACCTCTTAACGTGGCAGTAAAATATTTCGGATTCCCTCTGACCAAAGAAAATGACACAGAAATATTTCTGCTTGGGTCGTTGTATTTCTGTGACAATCTACAGTTGCATTAGCGCTTCAGACAGCGACACTGCTATTGACTCTTGGTGGCCACCGGGACAAGAACTGAATTTAAGCCAGCTTATCTTCATCTTTTCCTTGTGCAATTGATTTTTTTGAACTTAAGTGCAGAACTGTTTTGTTTATCACCACAAAATTCCATCTTCTTAAAATCTTTCCCATTCATCCTATCTTGTTGATAGTCTTTGGTTTGGGTCATGTCAACCAATATACCATGTTCATCAGAGAGAAGACTCCTTTCACTGGGAGATACACTGTTTTACGAATAATGAAAGCCAGGCCTGGTGGTTCAACTCTGGGAGGCTGAGGCAGAAAGACTCAAAGTTTGAGTCCTTCCTGGGCAATTTAACAACCTAGTGAGACACTGTCTCAAAATAAAAAAATCAAAAGAGGCTGGGAGGTGTAGCTCTGGGTGAAGGCCCTGTGTTGAGTCCCTAGTACTGCAAACAAACACACACACACATACACACACACAGAGTGAAGGAGAAGTCACATGGCATGCAAACTATCTTTATGACATGCTACTGACTGTATGATACATCCAACTTTAGACATTAAAATGTGCATTTCAGAGTGAGTGAAGTATAATATTAATAATTCTGTCATTCACAATTTGATAGTCATATCCCCTCTAGCACTTTTTATGAGGTACATAAAATGTGGCTGCTGATGAAAACAGAGCTGAGCAGAGCCAACAACAGGCTCATGTACTTCCACAGGAGAGCCACCTCCGATCTCACGCTTCTTCATCCAACCCCTATCCAATATATACAAATTCATCCAGCGAGTGAGTGCACAGAGGATTCAGACTATGAAGGGCTTCAGACTATGCGAGTCAAAAGAACCCTGCAATTCCAACTTTTTTTGTTTTAAGGGTTTTTTTGAGGGTCTCACTTTGTGGTTCAGGCTGGCCCTGAGCTCAGCCTCCAACTCACATCACAGCAATCCTCCTGCCTCTGCCTCCCGAGGGCTGGAATTACAGGCGTGAGCCACCATGCCTGGCACTGTGGTATGTGGTACTGATTGCTGCTGGGGTGAGTCTCCACGCCCAGTACTGTATGTGGTTACCGGGGATTGAACCCGGGCCCTTGTGCTTGCAAGACAGGCACCGGAACCACTGAGTTATATCCCTGGCCCTGCAATTCCAACTTCTAATTCCCATGGTCAACCCTTTGGGCACCTTAGGATCCCCTCACCGCACCAACGGCCAACACGGAACCTGAGGCTCGGTCAGGAGGGGAGGCCGGAGGAGCGCTGGGTGGAGCAGGAGGTGTGTGAGTTGAATCCGAGATGATGTCTGACTCCTGCAGATGGACCCCTTGCTCTGCTTTCCTAGCAGACTCCCTAAGGCTGAGTAGTTCGTGAAGAACTGAAGCTCTTTAGTGTTGTGGCTCTGAAGGCTGATACGTCCAAGCCCAGGGTCTGTGTCTGCTGAGGGCCCCCTTGCTGTGGTGCCCTAGAGTGGCAGAGGCAGCACATGGTAGAGAGAGCTCTAGGAGGGGTTAAATTTGCTTTGATAAAAACCTACTTGAGATAATGCACTTTGCTGATAGAGACGTCAGCTCATAAGAGCAAAGCCCTCATTAGACTCGTATTACTTCACCTCTCTGCTCTGTCGCAGTGGGGCTGATGTTTCCAGCACCTCAGCTTTGGAGGGAGCACATTAAACCACAGTGAGTCTTGCTCCCTGGATTCCCACTGGGAGGACCTTCAGGAGGAGCATGGGTACAGGGAAGACACTTCACCCTCAGGGCAGTGAGAGCCTGGGGCCAGCCTCTGTGTGGAGCAGGACCCGGGCTACTGACCGCAGCCAAGAAGACACGCAGAGGACGCAGAGGAGGAGGTGGGGAAGAATGTGGGGTGCCAGTGCTGCCTTCTGGGATGACACCTAGAAACACAACCTCTGCCTGCACCAGAGAGGACTGAGGTCCCTGGCAGGTGAGAATCTCAGTGTGGAAACCAGGTGAGGCAATGGTCCTCATACCCCCCCATTCAGCATGACCAGTGAACATTGTTTTATTAAGGAGCTACTACTACTACCCCCTGCCAGGTGCAGAGGATCTTCGGATGGAAAAAGCTAGCAATGCTCTCTGACCCAGCAGTCTCTATGTCTAAGGAGAAGCATAGATGGGAACTCCATATGCTAGTTCCAGGACTGTGTGCCTGAAATTCACAAAGAGGCTATCCCCAAGGGTGTGATTGGAAGGTGGGACCTCTGGCAGTAGTGAGGTAATGGAGCTTCCCTCTCATAGACAGGACTACAGAAGGGAGTGTATTTACCCCATCAGTGAAGAAGGAATCTTCACTAGAGTTCAAGCAGGACAGCACCTGATCTTGGACTTCCCAGGCCCCAGGGCTGTAAACAATATATTTTTGTTTTTATAAGCTGCCAGCTTCTAACATTTTGTTAGAGCAGTCTTTCTTAGTTTATCTGGGTAGCTATAACAAAATACCATAGACTGGATAATTCATAAACAACAGAATTGATTGTTCATGGCTCTTGAGTTGGAAGGTCCGGGATCGAAGTACAGGCAGGCCTGTCACCTGGAGAGGACTCGATGTTTGCTTCAGAAACAGTGCCTCCGGCTGTGTCTTCAGGCAATGGCAGGAGGTGGGCACAGAAGCCCCCTCATTAGTCATTGCTGACCCGCCGTTTCTATCCAGGCACCTCCAAAAGGCCCCACTCCTCACTAGCACTGCATTGGTGATTAGGTTTCAACACAGGAATTTGGACCTTCTGACCACGGCAGAGCCCAAAGGAGCCAAAATAAGGATTCCCATTTATGTGGCTGCAGCGTAGGAAACGGCTCAGCAATCTCTATGAGGGCTGCACAGCCTGTTAGGACCACAGGCCAGAGTCCCTCGGTCCTAAGGCCACAGTCTTGCTGACAGATTGGCCTGCCACTCTCTTCTGTTTCTTCACGGTCTCCTCCACTTCTAGGCCTGGAGACTTCGGTAGCAACTGCGTATGGACCGCAGAAATGAGAACGGAGAATTAGTCAAGGCTCAAATATACTAAGTGCTTGAGTTGTTGTCATCAGCGAGGGGGGCCCAAGGGTAGAGAGATGTGATAGTGTCTCTGTCTCTGTCTACCTCGTCTTTTAAGCAGACTCCTGCTTCTGGGTTTAAAAGTGGGGGTGAAAACCTGCTCTCCTTTAGTCAGCCTTGAGCAGTGAGTTCCCAACAATGTCTTAGAATTATCATTGTAAATCTAATGCAAAGTGTCGGTTGACTCCCAGTCATTTTCCAGCAAAACAGAAACAGAACTACATGCAGGCAAGTGCAACTCGGCTGTGAATGAAGCAGGGCACCCAGTGTGAGCGTGTGAGCATGCGTGCAGCGTTCCCACTAACTCCGCCTGCCTGAGGGCACACTCACGCTGAGGACGTCTCTCCCGAACACTCCACCCCTAGGGTTTTCGGTTTTCACTTTTAAGAGGAAAAAAACCCACATGAATCTAAATGAAGGTGTAAATTTAGATGCAACTTGAAACACAGGGATTCCCCTTGGCACATTAAGGCCCTTTGGTTGTTAGATCAGGCTGGGACTGGTGACGCCTCTTCTCTGCCGAGTCTATGCCTACAATGCGGAAGTCGCTCCTGAACCCCCGCTTGGGGTTTCGTACTTTTCTATGAGGGCAGACAGAGGCATCTGCCTTGGAAATTTCTTCACAAGGACTTCACAAAGCATCGTTCAGTCCGTGCAGGCAACACCAACATTGGCGGCAAGAATGTATCGGCCCTCCTGGGGCCAGACACTTTGTCAGACAAGAGGGATGTAGGAATAGATAACAGCACACACACTGAGATCGCCAGGCACTGTCCTCACACCACAAGCTCTGCTGCAGTCCAGCCTCACCACAGCCCTGTGGGACAGGTGTCTTAGCATCCTCTGTAGTTAAAAAACATGAGCAGGTCCAGGTGAGGAAATTGCCAGGATTCATACTCTCTCCAGAAGCTCATCTCAGCCAGCGACTTCGCAGGCATTGACATTGCTTTTCCCTTTGGCAGATTTCCCATTCCAAACAAACTAGGGCTTCCATTGCAAGGTCAATGAGGTGAGAAGATCGTCAGATCCATATTTGAAAGTCTAATCTACACTTCTATTTGCAGCAGATATAAAAAACGTTCACCAGGGAGATCGTTTTCCTAATTTGACTCTGCTAAAGATATCAGTGAAAGAGATGGGAACAACAGGGCAATGGGGGCCCCAGGAATGGGGAAAGTGGACGTTCTCTGGGAGCTACTGGAAAGCAGGGACAGCACACAGGCTCTGCAGAAACGCTACTGGCCCTTTCTGTTTCTCTTTCTGATTCGAGTACTGTCTTCACGCCAGGCTTGCTGCACCACAGATGCTAGTGCAGGGCCTGTTGAGCTTGTCATTCCCTGTTCATCCTCCAGCAGTAGCGACATTTGGAAATCATAAGTCTCTGACAAACAGAAATAATGATTCAAAAGAGCAACTTACAACACGCAAAATGTTAGTGACTTTATGTAATAGAGCCAACTGGCTCAGCCAGTTCTGAGCTTAGGACAACATCATGAGGAGTAATTCAGGGTCGTCTTCCCCAACACATCACACGGGCACTTGGACTTCTTGACGTTTGTCTTTGGATCTGTTCACTTGTTTAAGTATTGGAGCTTGTCGAGTAGGGGACAGTCATGTCTCAAGGACCATGTCACCTTGGAAAATAGCCAATTGTTGTTCCAGACACAGTGAAAGCAAGAAAGTCCAGGACAAACCAGGTAGAGGTACCCAGCTGAGGCCCATCTTGCCAGGCCTGCAGGGCTTTGCCATGGTTAGCTGCACACCAGTGACCGCCACCTGATGGGATGGTTGGCAGAGGAGTCAGAAGGTGGAGCCACTAAGAGGTTGTGGCGACGTCTCCATAGTTACAAACAGCAGAACCCCCTCCCTGGTTTGCAGCTATGCAAGTTCCTGCTCTTCCAGCAGGGGGCGCCAAGGGACGAAGCCAGCAGGTGCTTACCTGAGGGTGTAATATATGGGTAGGACAGACAGCCAACAAAGAATTACTTATCATTTTAGTAACTTCTTAGGACAGAGAGGTCAGTGTGGATACACAGTGTGGCAACCAAAATCTACCCACAGATATTACCAAATGTTTCCTGTGAGACACACTCATCCCAGTTGAAAATCCTTGGAATATGTGTTGTCTGAGAGTGAGAAATCACAACGTAATTACTGTGTGGTACGATTTGCTACTTCAGGTTGGTAGAAACCACAGCTTCCTCTACCCATGGAGGGTTCCCACCACAGCATGTAGAGTGGGCAGGAGCTGGCCGTCTCTGCCACACCTTTGGGCTGGAGCACCGGGGGCAGAAAGGAGGCAGGGAATTAAAAACTGGAGGGCTAATGAGAAATCTCTTCAGAGAGCAGACTGGTTCCTGGCCCATTTTGAAGCAGGAATAGAAAGAGTTTTAGCAGGGAGATACTTGAGGATATGGAAAATTCAATACAATGCCCAACAGCATGATACACTTAAAAAACTGAAGTGGCAGAAAAACCCTATGAGGGAGTTAGTATCTAAAATGATTTCTAAAAGTTAAGAAAGGTCACTCCTGTGCTGTGAGCAGAAGGACTGAGCACAATGGGCCAGAGGGATGATGCTTTTATTATGTGTTTTGATAATCTTTATTTTAAAAGTAATATGCATGGGTTATTTTGACTAAAAATATTTATGAATTGTGAACCTATCAAAGATTTACTGATGAAGTCCTCTGTTTCTGTGCAATGAAAGAATAGTAGGGAGTATGGATGTAGCCTAGTGGTAGAAGATGTACTTAACACCTGTGAAGTTCTGGGTTTGATATCTAGCACCATTAAAAAAAAAAGTATATGCTTTTCATGCTGAAAAATGGTGCACCAACTTCCATCCAAAAAATTGAATTATTCGTGGTTCCTAGGACTGTGTCCAAGGGAAAAATCTAGAAATGTAGGTCAAGTTTTACATTAAAAATTGTGTATCATGTTTGTCATAGCAAATCATTGGAAAAAAATATCCATCAAGCAGGGACTGGCCCAGTGAATGCACAGCTATGTGTAAAACTTTGAGGTGTGTTTATGAAAGACTTTGATTATGTGAAAATAGGCTTACAAAATGGTCATTTAAAAAAAAAAAGAGCATACAACTAATTTACATACTTTATCTCAACCTTATAAAACACAGAAGGGCAGAGAAAAGACTATGAAGAAATATGCTAATGTATTTACACTGATTATTGTTAGAATTGAGGTAAATTCATGTTTGTTTGGATTTTCCTCAATTTTCTAATTCTTTTCAATTAGCTTATATTAATTCCCTAAGCAAAAAGGTCACTGACTCTATTATTTAAAACAAATGAAGCACTAGGTTTGTAGTTCAACGGTGAAACATTTGCTTACAATGCCGGAGGCCCTGAGGTTCAATCCCCAGCACTGCAGAACTAATTAATTGATTAGTCAATTAAAGGAAATAACATGGAGAATCAAATCTCTTGCTTCCACACAAATCCTGTCGGGGGAGCTGAGGCCTGGACGGTGGGGGGTGATCGTTGCTGTCACTAGCTTCAAGGCCTTCCTGGAACGGAAGATGGTAGATTCCGCAGCTTCACAGTCAGCTAGAGGTTAGGAATGGAACAAAAGACTAACGTGAAGTTTCACTTTGTGTAACATATTTTGCTTGCTTTGGAACACGTATTCAGCTTGATCTGCAGTCTAGTAGAGGCGGTGACCTTTGGTGGCAATTTCGTGTGTCTCAGTTTGTGAAGCTGGTCCTTGGGAACCCAGGATTCAATTTCAGGGGGGTGAACAGTGGAAGGGTGGTACTTTCTATTTGTTTGGTCAAACCATTTGACCAAGGGTGGATGAAAAACTAAACAAATATAATATATTTGAGGGTCATTTTCATTAAAAAAAATTCTAGTAAAGTATAGCTTTTCACCAAAACATACATCAAAATATTTTGTCAATCTTTAATAATACAAAATGGAAGAGAGGTTCTCAAACTTTAGAGCTATTGATTATCACAAAGGGTTTGATGCATATAATCCAGGGTAGATGTAGGAATCTTCATTTTCAATAAATACTGTACACTAAGCTGCCTTTAATGCTTGCCTTCTGAGACTGATCTGTGACATTCTGTATTAGTTTTCTGTTATTGTGACAAATGTGGTAGTAATCAACTTTGAAGGGGAAAAGATTGACTTCGACTCATAGCCTTGGAAGTACATAGTGGACAGATGGGGTAAGTGATAGCAGCAGAGAGGAACCCTACATGTGATGGGAGGCTATAACGGGAGACCTACAGAGGTCAGAGGTCAAAGGAAATCTAGGGATCAAGTTTTGCTTAAGAAACTGACTGAAAGCCTCCAAACTCAGAGATATCTGGCTTGTAGAAGGTGGGTGTGTCTGTTATAGACATGCTGTGTCTGGTGTCCCAGCGGAGCCTCTCTGCTCTCATTGCAGTACGGGAGTGGAGCTTTGTGACCTGTTCTGCTTTCCCAACAGCTCAGTGTTGGGCTCGGTCAACAAATCTGTAGCTATTGTACCAGGGTTAGAAAATAGAGATTAGGAGAAAATTCTGCGTAAAGGTGAGGTCCATGGTTTCCTTCCTTCCTCAGTTCTCAGAACATTAGTATCCAGGACCGTATCCTCCAGGCAGCAGCATGGAAAAATTGACTCACAGCAAAAAACCTAACACTTCGAGGTTCTCCAACAAAATAGGTACCTGCATTGCTCTGCAATGAAGCCCGTGGACACAGCTGTGTATACAACCAGCTCTTTAGTCCCTTGCTCATAGATATGATCAGAAAATTAAGGTGCTGGGCATGAAAATATGCAGCTATAGCTTCAGTTACTTCAGAGGCTGAGGCAGGAAGGTCACTAAAGATCAGGAGTTCAAGACCAGCTAGGTAACAGAGTAATACCTCAGCTCCTAATACAAAACAAAACAAACACTAGGAATCACCAGGCAGCTAAAAGTTTTCATGATAAAACACAGTTTTTGCAACACAATTTTAGTGATAATAATGTTGAGGGGCAAAAGGGAAAAACTATGGTCATAATATTATGTGAAGCATGAAAAACGATGCCTATATAAGACAAAAACAGAAATCTACATAAGCATGAAAAAAATTATAAATGTAATCTAATTAAGATTTCAAGAAAAGATTAGAAAGTTGAAGAATCTTCAGAAGTCAACCAAAAAAACCCTCAAAACAAAGAGACAAACATATGCAAAGATAGAGGATCTACTTAAGATAACAGCCTACAAATAAACACTGTAGAAAGAGATGACAAAGAAAGTAGGATATTAAACTTTCTAATAAAATAATACAGAGAAATTCAGGCCTAAAGGACATAAGACCACCAATTGAAAAAGGCCTTCTGAGTTCCTAGAATAGTGACATCAGGACACGTCATTATGAAATTTTAGACAAACAGGTAAAAAGAGATAGATGAGCCCACATCAGGAAATCCACAGAGTTCAACAGTGTTTGATTCTGCAGTCTAGTGGAAGAATGCTTTCACAACACCAAGGAAAATATTCATCAACTTGAAATTCTATTCCAGCCACATGATCAACCAGGTGTGATAGATAATGAGACACACATAGCCAGACAGACAGGCCTCGAACATTTCACTCCCGTATTCCCCTTGGAGGAGGGCACTGGAGGATGTACTTTGTCAAGGGAAGAGAGGAAGAATAGGAGAACCATAAAGCGAGGTACCCAGCACAGAGAGAAGCAGAGAGACTTCCCAAGATGGACAAAGCCACAGCAGGAAATAAAGCAGAGAACGCTAAAACACACAAGTATTGTTTTAAGAACAAACAAAAATGAAATGATTGTTCACCTTCTGTAAAACTTTGATAGAGGTCTTGGGGGGAAGAATTAATGATAGAGCAAACAAGAACCCAGCATAAAACAATTATCTCTAGGATGTCTTTTAGAAAATGTTGTCAGAAAAAGAAGCAAATCACAACACATTTTGCTGCTCAGCTATACAGATCAGGCAGTTGTCATAGTGTAAAAACTAAAATATATTTAAACAAAAATCATCCAAAGTACTTTATGAAGATTAAGGTAAGAAAAATTTGGATCAGTGGACAGGGGTAGTTCGTTTTTTTACCATTACACAATTACCATTACCTAAATAAGAAAGAGCAAGACATATTTAGTATAACCATTACCTATCTATCTGAGAAAATGTCTAAAAACATTGAAAATAGAGATGACACTTTCTTACTGTTGGCCTTTGAGGCATTGTTGAATTTTAATACTCAGCCCAAGTATTAGGGTCAGAAATCAGAGGAAAGGAAGAAAATGTCGCTGACTGGAAATCCATCGCTGTTATGGGAGCTGTCTTTGAGCGTCGGCCCCGGGCCTGGTAAATCCCTAGGATAACATATGGGAGAGTCAGCACGTAGTTGTCCTCAGGCCTATGGCTGTTTCCGTGAAAAAGTGAAAAGAAAACTCACAGGAGCACAGGGGAGAGTTCAGAGGATCCGGGTGCGGCCTTCCGTGACTCACCTCTCAGTGGAGACAGCAGACGCCGCTCCCTCGTCCAACAATAACTTGTAATAGCACGTGGGAAATGCTGCCCACCAGGGACGCTCACTGGACAAGCTGCCGTTGGGTGCTGGCCACGTAGCCACCCTGTGCCCAGCACACTGCCAGAGTCCAGACTCGCAGGAGGAGAGCAGGTGTTTGGCATAGACCATGCTGTCTGCTGCTCAGGCCCTGTGAGCCCCACTTATCATTTAGAGAAAGTTTTATATCAGTCAGGGAACTGTTTACCTCTCCAGTTCCCAGCCAGCGGCACACCCTGCAGAGCAGGTCATGCCCAGGACAGCAACCCCGGGCCTGTTTGATGAACGCTTTTCTGCACGGGCATCAAGCGTCTTTATAGATTTTCTCACCCCATAACCGCAAAAACACCATGAGCTGCAAGGATACTCGCCTGGACTTGCAGCCAGTCATGAGAGCCACGCCCCACACTCACCGGCCTCCTTAATGGTTGTGTAACACGGGGCAAGAAACTGAGGTCTCTGTTTCCCTTGTGGTGAATGAACAGGAATCAGTAGGCTGCTAAAAGTTTCCAACTAAAAACTTTTAACCTAAGTAGGTGCCCAGGAAATGTTGACTTGTAATATCTGGGATTTTTGCCGGTGGATTTTTGCCTATTTTACACTTCGGCCTCTAATTCTCACTCCATCTCTCTTGTACTGTTTCTGTATTAAAATAAACTGCATCGTCCTCCGGGCAGCTTTTGAATGTTTCTGTGTTTGTCTCATTGGTCTCAGCTACTAGAGATTCCTGCTGAGCTTTATCTGCGCCGATTGGCAAGAGGCCACCACAGCTCCTCAGCGCCGAGTGGATCTTCTCTGTGGGTCAGGCCGCCAAAGACACTCATCAGGGAAAACAGTTCGGTGTGGGTTCCTGGGACACAGGGGCCGCTCCAGGATCCAGGCTGGCCTTCACATGGGCACCGGGCAGGTCTGAGGGGTGAGGCATTATTTCCCTCACTGCCTCATCTCTGGCCCTCAGACGATGGTTCTATGCAAGAAGCCGACATGTGTCTCTGACCCACATCTTCAGATTCTCTGGCTCTATCTGCTCTGTTTGTTAAGGTTTATGCTCATTTAGTTGTTTGTTTCTGAGACACAGTCTCATTGTGTAGCCCAGGCTGTCCTCAAACTCACAGCAATCCTTCTGCCTCAGCCTTCCAAGTGCTGGGATTACAGGTATACACCACCATGCCCCGCTAGCTCTCTGATAAGAAGTAACTGCACACAGAGCCCTGGCTGTGTGGTGTGTGACTCGCCCTACGAGCCTACTTTCTACATTACAGACATGTCCTGCAGATTACATGAGGTAGCGAACATGAAGGTGTCCTAGCAGATGTAAATGTCATTTTATCATGTTGCTGGTGAGCTCTGCAGATACAGTAAGTGACAGTTATATAGAAAATAGGTGCCCAGTGAGGGGATATCTCAAAATCCTCATACTTAAAGTTTATTTCCTGGTTCATAATTTTCATTAGTAATAAGCACTTTTACAAAATTTAAACGTTTATCAGACTCCCTGACATTTCCCTGGCTTATGTTTCATGCTACAGAATTCCCTCCTGCCTCCTTCCTTTCCATTCTTCTTCTTTGTTCCATTCCTTGCCTTTCATTTTTCTTTCTTTCTCTTTGTTTTGTTTTTCTCTCTTTCTTTTTGAAGACAGGCTCTCACTTAATTGCCCAGGTCGCCTCAAATTCTCAATCGTCCAGCCTCAGCTTCTCAGGTAATGAAGATTAGGGGCTTGAGCCTAGCTTGTGTTTCATTTCAAACAAATACCTTTGGCTTCTTAGAAAGTCTGTCAGTCAGGACTGAGGCTGTCATGATGAATGTGGTGACTAAACGGGAAGTGATGGGCAGGACTTTGAATCGCACGCCAGTCAGCTGATTTCTATGCCTGGGTTTGAAGGCATAAAACTGAGACAATGCTAAGTACAAGGAGTAGAAGCTTTAACACAAGTGAGATAAAGCGAAACACAAGTGTTTAAGAAAGAGCTGTCATCAATTTACCAGCATTCTTTTATTAGCCACTCTAGAAGCCCCAAGAGGGACTCGCAGTGTCTTGTAGCTGTTTCCATGTTGAGTCATCAGCAGAATCTAAAAGCTGGCATCGTCCTTCACTGGTTAGCATTCTGTGAACTACTCAGATAACATGAGGTGGGATCAAAATGTTACAGAGAATGGTTAAATTTTTAAAAATCTAATACAGTAAAAGTTACAATGCCACTGATCCTCTCAAAATACTTCCTCCTCATTTTGAATACATTTATCCCCTCATTCCTGATGGTTTCCAAAAGCAGTTCTGAAAGTTCTCTTTTGTGGGTGTCTTTATACAGTGTGATCAAAATTTGGTGACTGCTCCTGCGCAGAGCCATCAGCAGCAAGCCAGGCATGGAAAAGCAGTGCGGTGTGCCCTCACCCACCTTCTCTACCAGATCTGGCACCATGAAGTGACACTTCTGGGTCTGCCCCACGCTCCAAGTGACATGAAAGATAAACATTTCGAATTGATGGAGGACACTGATGTAGCCATGACAGCACCACTGAAGACACTCATGAAAGACAACTTCCAGAACTGCTTCAGAAAGTGTCAGGAGAGATGGGATAAGTGTGTTGAAGATGAGAGGAAGTTTTCGGAGGGGTGCTCAGGGAATTGTTTGCTTTACTGCAGTAGTTTTTTTTTTTTTAATTACACCTTCACTGCATTTTCAATTGTATCTTTTATACCTCCCCTATTTGGAAGACTATATATTTTAATAGGGTGGTAACTTCTGATATTAGGATATTTTAAACAGTAAACTTTTAGAGTTGCTCGTAGCTTAGGTCTTGTCTGTGCTAAAAATGCGTTCAGCGTCAAACAGTAAATCTAATTTTTACTTTTTTCCTCTTGATTGCAGCACTGTTTGGAGTCTGGCGTCTTCTCCGAGGCGCCTGCTTGTCCCCATGGAATGCAGTGACTCACTGAGCACATTTCAGTGGCAGCGTTTGTGTGTGCTGTGACTCGGGCAGTTCTCGCTCTGACCTGCTGCTCTCGCTGCCACTCTGCCCACTTACATAATGGAGAATTCAACAACTCGAAGGGCCTTCTTCTGTGACAGAATAATTCTTGCCTTTTGCTACCTGCCCAGCCACTGCACAGGAGAGCAGCAAAAAGGTGAGGCCCATGGTACTATGCTGTCCAGCTCCCCTGGCACTGAGAACTAGAAAAAAGCTATTGTGATGTTTAAATATCACACTGGAGGTGGTATTCGTGTGTGTCAGTATAACAATGGAGACACTGTCATTCTTACAAACATCTGATAGAAACACTTAGTGGAGAAATTGAGAGTGTTCTCGGAAATCTGAGGGTCCACTTCCTCCTAAAAGTCAGAAACAGGATACAGTGGACTTTCAATGAGTCATTAACTTGACATTCATTGGCTCTTTTGTTGCCAGAATTTAGGGGGAAAAAAGTGGATTTATTTTCATGGTTTCTACTAGGACTAATTCTACGGATGGCATAAAATGCAGAGCAGCTGCCTGGAAATCCTGGATGGCATAATACTGTGCCCTCCGTTTGCCAGTGTGGAAAGGGGAAGGTGGTCCGCAACCGTGAATCCAACGGGCCCTCAAGAGATTTGAATTGACCCTCAGTCCTGGTGTCTGGAAATCCATCATTCTACATAGACACAGCGACCAGAGCTGAATGAATAATTAGTGCGGTTTAGAAAATTCAATTCAACAAGTACTTATTGAGCGCTGAGAACGCACAGTGTTCAGGACCAGGTGCTGAAGCGGAGAGGAAACAAGTCTGGGAGAACATAGGCAGCCAGCTCGGAAATGCTTCTCCCTCCCAGAGCCTTTCTGTCTCCAGAGAGAGACAGATATACTCTGGAAATGACGAGGAAATCCCGGAGCAAGCGTCTGAGATTTAAAACCTTGGGGCGAATCTAGAGCTGACCTGTGGCCTCAGCGTGGGATATGGGGGCCAGGAGGGTGAGGGGACGGCGGAGAGGTGACGAGCTGCTCCGGAGAGAGCTGCAGGGGTGGGTCTGCGTTAGCGACGGGTGGAGGGAACGCACGGAGGACGACTGCTATGGTGGCGTCAGAGGAGAAGCATCAAATCAAAATCACACTGTTGTGGTGCTTTGATGGCATCATCCTAGAAAGGGCACGAGTGTGTGTGTGTGTGTGTGTGTGTGTGTGTGTGTGTGTGTGAAATTCTACAGTGCTTTTCAATTCTAATACAATCTGTTGTCTGGACCAATTTCAACTTCACGAGGTATTGAAACTCGATAAGAATTGAATGCAGATCTTCACGTGAGGATTTTGGGGAAATGATGGGGTTAGCACAGAAAATAAATTTAAATCTTCCTGAAATTGATACTTAAGCTAAGTAGAGTTTCATGTACAGAATAGGAATATGAAGGCAAATAAAAAGAATGAAGGAGATAATATTTTCATGATTGAGCTCAGAGCATGAGTCCTATTTTCTAAAATATATGTATGGGACGAGGTCTCCTGTCCATGCTGGCACAGGAGGAATCACACCCTGCCCTCCTTTGAAGACAGGCAGAGTCATGTGACAGCCAGTGTGTTGAGATGAAGTGCTGGCGGCACTTCCCACTTCCGGGAGGAAATTTCCAGAAGCAGGTGTGCCATTCTGCTATTCCTCCCCTACCTAGTGCACCGAGGAAGTCACAGCTGAGATGGCGCCTTCACCAGGCTGGGTCCTGGAGGTAGCTCTTGGGGGACACTTGCCCCAGAGTCACCTGGGACTCCTAAGTGAGAAGTTAACCTTGACTGTGCTAAACCTTGAGATTTGGGGCTATTTATTGGCATAACATACCCTGTCCTGTGACAATTGGTATAGTAGTTGATTTTTTTCCTTTAATTTTTGATCAAAAAAATTTTAATCCAGCTTAATATATTAGTTAGATATCTGTCACTGTGACCAAATACCCAAGATAAACCATTTAAAAGCAGAGAGGATTGATTTCAGCTCACAGGTTCAGAGGTTTGTGTTCGTTGCTGCACGGTCCCGCTGCCCCTGAGCCAGGGACAAAGCAAAGCACCAGGGTAGGGAGCACCTGGTACAGGAAACTTCTCTTCCCCTGGTGCCCTGGAAGTGGAGACAGAACAGGGACCATGATCCCAATGTCCGCTTCCAGGGCACCCTCAGTGACATCCTCCCTCCAGGGAGGCTCCACCCCAAAGCTTCCAGCACTTTCCACAGCCCTTTCCGCGGGGCCTGTGCTTCACAAGAGCCTCAGAAGACATGTAAGATCCAACCCACAGCACGTAAGGCAGCTCACTGGGAAAAGGACAAGTCTCAGAAGATCAAAAGTGTCATCTCTAGGGATCAGTTAACTTCAAGGAGTGAAACACTGTCTTATCAGTCTATGGGCCTCAAATACTGTGGCTTTGCAGCCTCCCCCGGCCATCTTTCCCCTTGTTCTAGGGTACCCTGTCCTGATTCTCTGGGTGGACCATCTCTATCCCCACTGTGCTGGGACCCCCATGGTTTGTGAGCTGTCTGGAGACCAGGTGGACCCCAGTTCCAGCACCTGCCTCTCAAGCCCAAGTTCCCAAGTTCCATCCTCTGTTCTAAAACAAAACAATACAAAACAAAACAATGACAGGAGACCTGAGAACAGGTGAAGGCCACAGGCTGGTAGTTCACACATTAATCCTGTTTGTGCTGAGGCCCTTGAACACTTCTGGAGCCTGAATGAAATGCTACAGCAGGAAGCGCAGTCCTTGCATTCTGAGAAGAAGGTGATGCCACCATAGTGTGGACACGTTCTGCCCAGCTCAGATCCTGACCCATGGAATGCTTGTGACAGCCAGATGGGTACAGTTTTCTCCCCTTTTCTTTTGCAAATCATGCATCGAAGCATGGCTTTTCTTGTAATATTTCCATGAAAATCCTACCTGAATGACCTGTTGTCTTTACAACTAGAGGGAACACATCACATCCTGCACCTGCTCATGTTGGCCTCATTACATGGCCCTTTGGCTTCACTCCTAACCTGCTGAACATGCACCAATTAAGAAGGTGGTGGCAGCCGGGCCTGGCAGCCACACACCTGGAGACCCAGCACACTGAGAGGCTGAGGCAGGAGGATCACATGTTTGATCCTGGACAGTTTAGTAACTTAGGAAGACTTTATCTCAAAATAAAATTCATAACAAGAAGAGAATAAATTGACAGCACCATAATTACTGTGGAAGATCTGTGGAGACATTAGATTAAAATAATGAGTCCTATCACTCTAAACTCTGAAGAGCAAAATCACAGAATTAAGCCTAGAAGCAAGAATCAGATATTTCTTTTCTTTTCTTTTTTTGAATTTCCATCTGGAATTTTTCTTGTTTCTTTCTACTTTTGCTGTCTGTTTTGCAGCACCAGGGATCAAACCCAGGCCCTTGTATAAGCTAGGTTAGTGCTCTATCACTGAGCCACATCCCCTGCCCTTGTTCCTCTCTGAAATGAATACATTTCCAAAGTTCCTTAGTAAGAGAGAAGCTCTCAGACCAAGTGTGGCAGTACACAACCGTAATCTCAGCACCCAGGAGGCTGAGTCAGGAGGATGGCAAGGCGGAGACTATCTTGAGCTAAATACCAAGTACTAGGCCCACCTGGACTACATAGCAATACTATGTTTCAAAAACAAAACGCAAAAACAAGCAAACAAAGTTCTTAGGTTTTTTTGGTGGTGGTGATTGTAGTGATGGTCTAAAACTATCTTTGTGTTACTCCTTTCTTTTTCTTCTTCTCTTTCTTTCACTCTTTCTTTTTGCAATCCTGGAGATTGAGCCCCAACTTTCATATAGAGTTACCAGCGTAATCCTTTTATTTTTTCTTTTTTCTTTTTTTTAAAATTTTGAGACAAGGAGTCATTGGTCTCTAACTTGCCCAAAATAATTGCTTTTCTGGGTACAGTCCTAAGATGACAGTTATTTCCTCCGAGTTACATGAAGATCTTATTTTACCGTCTTTGAGGTTAATTCTTGCTGTCGGTAAGTTTTCTGATAGTTCTTAGTAGATAATCTGGCTTTACCCTCTGAATAGTTCTTATGTGCTGTCTCTTTGAGTAACGCCTCTCCTCTGGGAGGCAGAGATTTTTGAAAGTGGTGCTCCTGGCTTTATCTGTTCACTCTGTCCTGGGAGGAGAAGAGAGTTTGTTCCATAGCTGACGCTGGGTGAGCCGCGGAGCATGCTGGGTGAGCCGCGGAGCATGCTGGGTGAGCCGCTGAGCATGCTGGGCCTCTCTGCTGCTCCCTTGCTTTTTGGGAGCTGCCTCAGGGCCTGAGTGTGCATTTCTCTTGGTTATTCGGTGCTTAAGTTTGCAGGGCAGACGCTACCGATGTAAAAGATGGGGAACAAGAGGTACAGCTTTGATTGTGCCGCACGGCCCATGAGGAGTAAATGTCTCTAATTCTGAGATGCAATATTAGAAAGGCGAGAAGGAAGACAGATTCATTCATCAGTTCCAATAGTAATAAATCAGGCATTTTCTCTTTCCACCTGAGTCCAATGCACATTTGTAATTGGTTCCAAATTCATGAGAGAATAGAATGCTATCTATCAACGTTTTCTTAGAACCTGACCCTGGGTTCTTTATTTTCTTATTCTGGAATTCTAATTCTTCATATTAGATTCATCCTATTTCCTGTGCATCTTAACTTCCATTGTATATTTGGCATATTTCTGCCTCGTTCTTTTTTCGTTCTGGATGATTTCTTTCCATTCATTCATTTTTTATCTACACACAGCCCCTCTTTCTGGGTGAAACTTTCTTCCCTACATTTTCAGTTCTTTTGCCCCTTCTTTTTAACGCTTTAACCTGTAGCATAAATAGAGGATTTCTTAGGTGATCTAATTTGATGATCGTTTTAATGGACTCTTACTTATGGTACCTTGTGTCCTTATGCCTTTCGTAATTCTGTGAGGTCATCTTCTGTGTGGCTGCCTTTGATTCGTGGGGATCCTGGGTGATTTTTCAGGATATACTTTGGAGACAGTGTTTACTTCTAACCTGCCACTGTGTACATGACAAGCCTGTCAGGAGATCAGTAAACTTCTAGCTTGTGCCTTCTTGAGCTACTCAGATATGAAAAAAATATCAAGTTCCAAACTCCAAGTTTTGGAAGAGACTTTTATCCAGTCAGTTTCAGCCGAGGCTATAAGCAATCCCACTCAGTATCTCCCTTTGCTTTGAGCAAAATCTCTTTGGCTGTCATAATTCCATAGAAGTGTCTGTTCTGATTCTTACCCTGGAAAAGCCCTGAGGCTTTAACTTCAATCCTTACACCACCACTGAACCCCCAAATCTGGGTTACAGACACTAGGGAGTCTCCAGAAGGCACCTACTGCTTGAGAATCGGCTCATCACTAAGTTCTGAGTGTGGGCTTCATTTGAGGAGATATGTCACTACCTATTTTTGTTGAGATCCATTATGCCTATCAGAGAAAGTTTTATCCAACATTTCTAAATGTCTTATAGAGGAATATTTTCCCAGGGTGCTTTGTTTGTGATGTTGCCAGCAGCAGGAATCCTCACAATGCTAAACAAACTGAGCACAAAGAATAAAATTGATAGATACGACTCCAGGGCACACGGTACCATAACCAAGTGTGCAAGAAGCTCTGCACGCTGGGGCTCGAGAGTTTCTGCAGTACAGTACAGGTGCAGGGGAAGCCCTGGCCGTCAGAGCACTCACATCAGAGTCACACCTGGACAGGAGCCAAGTGAAGAGCTGCAACACTGGGCCCACCTATTGGCAAGCAGAACAGATGAGTGTCACCCTTTCCGGGGAGAAATCGAGGGCTTCTGGTGGATAGTAACCAGCATCGCCTACTACCCAGTCCTGTGTGGTCTCTGTAGACACAATCCGGTGATGAATGACAGCCTTGACTCTTATTATGTTGTTTCCAGTCCTGACTGTCTGTCTTTCCCCGTGTATCTTAACTTCCTGTGATACCTAACATCTTATACTACATTTTCCTCCTGCTTAAACTAGCTGAGTGGGTGATTGTGTTTTCAATTACGGACCCTGCCTGAGACCCTGTGGATATAGTGATGTGCAGAGGTTTAATTATGAAGACTAATTCCGAAAGCTACATGTAGAAATCAATATCATTACAAAGAGTCCCGCCTCATTGAATTCTGTGAGCTAATGAAGAGGTTAAAACTAAGATTGCCCAAATAAATGTGATATTATATTTAGAAGAGGAAATAATTACAAATTTAAAGGATTCTTCTCTAATCAGCAATTTTGCTTCAATAGCCTTCTAATAGATGCAAGATTCTATTGTCTAGTGCACACTGAGAGGTATATATGGTGTGTGTGTGTGTGTGTGTGTGTGTGTGTGTGTGTGTGTTGCAAGTTTGGTTTGATCTGTGGTTTAGTTAAAAATAAGAAATGAATATTTGGTTCCAGTTGGGATTTTATGTAAGTTCTTGCCAAGGTTATTATTACAAAGATACAAAGAGGTCAGTATCATGGAGATAAATAATCACACTGATTTTCCACATGATATCCCACGACACCACTGATAAATAAAGACTACACGTCTCATTTCCATTTCATTTCACCTCTGTGCCCTCAGCTTGGAGTCTCTCCCCCATCTGTCTCCACACTCCTAGATCACAGCTGTCCTTTAAAGCCCCCTCTCAATGCCACTTCCTCCATCAAACTTTCTTTTCATCGAAGGACTTAACCTCTTCCTTCTCAGAATGCACAGGTACCTTGTGGGTTCTGTGGAACCTTCCTGTGGATGTCTGTGAGCTGGGCATCCGCCTCTCCTCGCCCTGACATCGAGGAGTGTCTGCCTGAGCAGGGGTGGGAGGTGGCATGGGAATGGAAGGAGAACCCATCCGCATCTCGTCACCTCATAGAATCCGACGAGGGGAGTCACAAACTCACATCACAGCAATCCTCCTGCCTCTGCCTCCTGAGTGCTGGGATTACAGGCGTGAGCCACCACGCTTGGCACTGAGGAATGTGGTGCTGATTACTGCTGGATGTGAGTCTCCACACCCAGTATTGTATGTGGTTACTGGGCGATCGAACCTGGGTCCTTGCACTTGCAAGACAGGCGCTGGAACCACTGAGCTAAATCCCGGCCTCCTGTAAAACTAACTCTTCGTTCTGTCTGATCAAAGCCTCGTCATCCAAAAATTCACAGTCCCAGTGGTAAGTTCATTGCCTGTCGTTGTCACTGTCACTTTGATTCGCAGACACAGGTTGTGCCATTAAATGCGGGTCCACCTTCCACAGAGCCGGATCCCTGCAGCGTAGGGTCCTCGCCCTGCCTCTTCCTTCTCTTCTCCGCCCTCCAGTTGGTTTAACATGGAGCCTCTAGAGCAAGGAGCCTGAAAGCCCACCACTCCCTGTGTCTAAACTTCTGGACACCTTGTGGGGTTATTTTCTGTCTTCTCTACTCTGTAGGGGGCTGGTAGGGAGAGGACTTTAATTCTAAAGTAGACAGGAAAGGAAGAAATTTCAGAAGAGGCTGACCATCCTGTGGAACATTTAAAATTAATACAAAGTCTGTCAGAAGGCAAACGTTAACCTACTCAAATAGCAGCTATATCTCCTCATGTGAAAAAAACAAAACAAAACAAAACATCCTTTTGCCAGCTGGAATAACACCAATAAAAGCCCTCCTTTATTATTTTGCCCCTGAGAAGTTTGTCTGGAGAAAGGAAGGAATGATGAGGAACAATAAAACCTTCCGTGTATCTCTCCTCTGGCTGCCAATGAAGTATTTTGAGGAAATACCTGTTTCTCCTCTTATACAACTCTCAGCCTTTTGTCAAAACAGTTCTACAGATATTTGTTGACGAGATGGATGGAGGAACTGCTCTAGGAGAGAAAACGTCACATCCTGAGGGCTAATGGTTTATCTGATTCTTAGAATGACACAAAACCTTTGTGTTTTCTTAAAAAGCTGAGACAACTTCTGGCACAGCGGGCGGGGATCATCATGACTTCTCACGCGTCTGCAGCACCTGTGTGGCCAACAGGACACGGAACACTCAGAGCCTTTCTTCACAGCCCTCGTGGGTGCGCCTGGCCAAGGTGGAGTCCGGGGGGGGGTTGGCTCTCCTGCCCCTCGTATCCTCCCCTCACCCCCATCTTCCGTTCTTCCCTACAAGTGCTGTGCTACTGTATAATTTGCTCACAAAACAAGAAAGGTCTGATAGCTCTTATATTTTGACAGAAATTGCTGTGAGTAAAGCAATTGGATGGCTCAAAAAAAAAAAAAAAAACCTGTGCTTCTTCAAGACACCACAAAAGAGTGACAGCCAGATAAAAAAAAAAGATTCTCCAATAGAAAATTTGTTTCAAGAGCTGGAAATCCCAATGGATACAGCAGCTTTAACAGAAATTATAATGAGCCCATGGAAATCTCGTGGAGCAGCAACATGGTCCCTGGTCCTCCGTTTAGGCAGCAGCAGGGCTCTGTAAGGGATGTGTCAGTGAGGAGGGAAAGGGGTAGCAGACAACTGTGGCTCCCCTAGTGTTTGTCTCTGGTCTCAGAGTCAAGCTTGGAACTGAATAATTATTTGTAGGTTTTTGTCATCAAATACCACTGCATTTGACACTCATGCCTTCGGTTGCTTCCAAGGCTAACCAAACATGGAAAATAAATGTGGTGTGTACTCGTCACCTGTATGCTGAGTTCTCTAGGCCAGTTATAATATTATTATCCTTCTAATCCCAGTACTAATACAGCATCTGCTATGATAGATGTTCAATATAAGAATTTCTGGAAAGGATGGATGGTAGGTGGGTGGATGGTAAGTAAATGAATAGCACATCTTATATTTTCCTGGTCATCTGAAGGGAGAAGGAAACAATAAAACTGCAGAGAGAGAAGGTTAAGTAGCCTCTGAAGAAACCTTATAAACTTCTGAACTTTCCAGGTAGTGTTAGATGTTCATGAATACCGATAAAATTTCAGAACCATCTCGTGTTGCCCACTTCCCCTATTCCAAGGTCTGGTGAAATGTGTGAGATCATAGGTCTCTATATCGTGGCTACGCATAGCCTGAAAGAGCTCTATCCAGGAGAAGGGGCTGGGACCGAGGCTTCAGGAGAGACGGATATGTGCTTTCTTTCAGCCTTTTCTCCATTATGCATTTTCTAGTGCATTTCTATGTAATAAAAGAACAATATTCCTCAGGGAGCCAACTGCCTGTCTCTTCTGTGGTTCATAGGCCATGGTAGTCTTTGTGATCATGAAGGTAAATGTGGTTCCCAGGGGAGGGCGAGGGCAGGAGAGATTGTAGGGCTCACCTCTGCCCTCAGTTTTACAATAGTCCTGTATCTAAAGCCTAGACACACCCTACTTGACAGTGAATACACTGGTGAACCCTCACTGACCTCCTCCCCTGCATTCCATTCTTCTGTGCCTTTCTGTGTAGCGGGACCCCCAGAGCTGCACCATCTGGGGTCCTTATCGCCTGGCTTCTATAAGGTTGGCCAAGGGGCAACATCAACAGGGAGATCCAGAGGTTCCCCCAGACACACACACACACACACACACACACACACACACACACACACACACACTGCTGTGATTTGGTGCAGTGTCTCTGAAGCCTCTGTGCTTTTCCGCAACCTGTGGCCCTTCTGCACAGCTCTGGCTCCCACTGGTTCTATGTCCCACTGGTCCAGGGCAATGGCAGCTTCCTGTAGTTCCTAACCTGCAGGTCCTCCAGTGTCTTTAGCAACCTTGATCTTGCCCATGTGCGTGCTTGCCCCCTTCAATGGAGTCCTTTTAGTTTATCTTAGCTGATGTCACGCTTCCTGCCAATTCCCTGAGCGTCACAAACACAAACAGAAACGTCACACGAAGTGTTATTTTCCACTGCAAACAAGTTCTTACATTCAACAGGGGGTTTCTGATTTTTTAGCACCTTCCCCACACTTGCTTCCGGAGCTTGTTCCACAGCTGCGCCCGAGCTGATAGTGTGTGACACAGCCAGGTTTGCAGTCATGCTCTTGAGAGATCCTGCCAACTCCAGGGGCTCAGACAGCTGACATCATAACAATCCCACTTTCCAGGCTTCCAGGGAGACTGTACCCATTCCTGGGTGACATGTAGGAGAGAGTCAGCTATCTGTCCCCAGATGGTTCTCTAAAAATCAGCTTACATTTTGGAACCATCCAAAAGCAGGGTGGTTTGGGGTGTGAGGAGAGGCATTCTCAGACAGCCCTCGCCGTGCTCTCTGCACACCTGCTGAGATCCCTGGAGGACACCGGGCTTTCCCATGCATTGCATGTGGCCCGCTAAGGAAAACACTGGCGTTACTCAGAGCTATGGCCAAAGTCTTCTAAGCTGAGGGAATTTGATGTGCAAGAAGATCTTTCTTATTTCCCCCGTGCTTTATTCTGGAAGCAGATCACAAGACCGTTGGGTAAGAGGCGCCTCACATACACCAGGAGCCTTTCGTATACTTTCTTCTCTGAAGAGAAAGAACCACAGGAAGGACTCTGAATGGACCTTTCTAAGTTTTCCTCAGTTTATCGTCATTAGATCACACCTCTATGACTTTCTAAATTTCTATTCTAATTTATCTGTTTCTTTAGATCTTCCTTCCCAGCAAACATTCTTCTGCTATTTAAAACCTAAATGCTTTCGTATACTTTTCTCTTATTATTTTGTCTTCTGTTAAAGGGCTTCAATTATAAATCTAAGGTGAGTGCAGAAAAATATTTTTATTCTACATAATATTAATAGTCGTGCTGCATTTTGAGCAGGGCTGTAAATGATAGCATCTGATCATGTTCTGCTAAGAAATAGAGAAACATCTGGCTCTGAGAGCCTGCCAGAAGCCACACACAGGAGACAGGCGTGCTTTCCATAGAACCTCCCCCCCCCCCCCGAAGTGTGTACCCAAGAGGAAGGCTCCTGTTGAGGAAAAAGTTCCTCAGAAAAGAGAATTCCCCTGAGGATTGCTTCCACGGGTGCTTCCACACAGATCTCCCAAGAAAAAAAAGACTCCTTGGAACCTTGGAAGAGGAAACTTTATAGATTAGAAGAGGTTGGTTTCTTTTTCATCTTCTCATGGAATCTGCAAATGGAAGGTTTCCTGGGCTGGCCAGCTGCTCAGAAGAACACTGGGCCTGCAGCCTGGCTAGACCAGCCCCATTACTTCTGCTCTAAGTAGAGCTGGCTTTGGACCTAAGTTCGTTGCCCTAATTGTGCCTGACACTTCAGTCCCACTACAATTCCCACACCTTTGGCATCTTTGTCAAAATACTCTCCCTCCAACAGTAAAGACTACATTCAGTTTGATTTGTAATCGCCTATTCCTGGAAGTAACGACTTCTTTCATTGGGTGAATGAATAAACTTTGATGTATCTAGACAATGAAATATTAAACACTGCTAACAAGAAGCAAACTCTTAAGTCATGAAAACATACAGAAGAACTTCCATCTAAGCGCTAGCAGCCAGTCTGAAAGTCCCAGTCTGAAAGTCTGGCTTGGCATTCTAGAAATACCACATGAGATTCTGGAAAGGGCATAACTGTAGTGACCGTGGGAAGATCAGTGGTCACCCAAGATCGAGGGGAGGAGAGATCATCAGGCAGTACACTGCGTCCTCTGAGCAGCGCACAAACTCCATACGCAAATACAGTGGTAGACAGGTCTCAACATATGTGTCCAACCCCACAGACAGCACCAAGATTGAGCCCTGGTGCCAGTGTAGGGTGACGATGATGTGCCAGCAGTTTGACACTTGTACCAGCTTGGTGGGCGGTATTGACAAGGCAGGAGATTATGTAGTTGTGGAGGCAAGAGAATGTGCAAAACCTCTGTGTCTTCCACTTGATGTAACTGTGAATTTATACCTGCTCTAAAAATAAAATCCAATAGTCTTTTTTTGGGGGGGGGCGGGGGAACAGCCTGCACTCCAGGGAGATTTGCGTTCTAACAGTGTCTGGACTCCTCGGGCAGAGGGGAATAGGATTCTTTGCTTACCATTTGCTTTCTGAGGAAATGAAAATTCCAGGAAAACAATATAGTGAATATTCTCAAGGCTCAAAATACCCGCTGCGCTGAATCGAAGAACAGCGGTGAGGAAGCTGACCCGAATTAGTCATTCCTAAAAGTTGAGGCCTGGAAACTATTCACCAGTCTCTTGGTCTTTGCACATAATACTCTGTCCTCAGGTTACTTGGCACCAATACTTGCTGAAAAACACAACTGTGTTAGTAAAATCTGCTTTTAAAAGCAGAATATCAGCAGACAGCAGCAAGGAATCAGTTTAGCTGCAGCAGGGGCTTCTTGTCATTCAGAAATCACGCCCTGGGCTTCTCCAGGAAGTGCTGGAGACCTTTCACCTGTCTAACCAAGGCTTCCCAAGCACAGCCTTGCCCCAGAGAGGCTTTCATGTGACCTGGTTGATGACAGGGTTTCTGTTCTTTTGTTCCCCTTTTTTTCTTAAGGAAATGCGCTTCTATGATTTAACCGATGCTCATGCTTGAATCCCTTTATCAGCTCTATAAAGACAGGTGTTGACATGGCAGCCAGTCTGGCTGCAGCTACTTTGTGTCTTCCTCTCAAGATTTGTCTTCCTGATGGACATGTTGGAATGGCATTCCTCCACTTACTTGTGGTCTTACTGTAGCCGGCTCGGTGTGGTTAGGCTACTGACAACATTAATATTCTTCAGGCACATGCTGCCCATTTCACCCTGCAGCATTCTAGAAAGTCCACCTTGATCGAAGCAAATCGGAGCAGCAAGCCTGCATGGCCGGAAATGCACCTGCTCCTGTATGTCAGCCACACAAGTGCCTGCTCTGTTATTCTTCCTACCGCTCTCTGATTTCCTTCGTTATTGCTTCAGTTTACCTTTACCACATTGGCTCTTGTTGTGGCATCTCATGTTTACATTAATTGGGGTTTTTAGGGTCTTGTACGTGGCACATCTTTCTTCCTGTCTTTTCCCCTTCCCACCCTCCTCAGCCCTCACCCTTGTTGCCTTGGACAACTTCACTGTTGCAAGAGATCCATTCCTTTGACCCTTTCTATCCATCCTTTATCATTTTCTTTGTTTGCACTTTGCCTTGCTCAACCATACAGCTTTTCAGCTTGTGTGCCTGGTTTATTTTCACTCAACATTATATTTCCCAAGACATTTGCAACCTTTTCCCATAAATATGTCATTCTTTACCGCTGAATAGCATTCCACTCTAACTAGATACTGAATTTCCTTTATCCGGTCATCTGTTGATGAGTATACAGGATGCTTCCAGGATTTAGCCATTCTGAATTGTGTTGCTACAAACATTGGCATACACGTGTCTTTGTAGTGTAATGACTTAAGTTCTTTGGGGAAGGCAGTTAGCTGGGCTGTAACAAATTTCTAATTATGATTCTTTGAGAAATCCCTATACTTACTTCTGTAATGGTTGTACTAGTTTACATTCCCACCAACCATGCTCAAAGATCCTTTTTTCCTCACAGCTACACCAATGTCTGCTACAGTTTGATTTCCTAATGATGGCCATTCTTACCTGAGTAAGGTAGAGTTTTAGCATTGTTTTAGTTTGCAATTTTCTAATGGCCAGAGATGCTGAACATTTTTTCACGTTGACCACTTGTATTTCTTCCCCTGTGAAGTGTCTGTTCATTTCTTTTGCCTGTTTCTTGACTGAGTCATTAGTTTTAGGCAGTTTAATTTTTTGAGTTCTAGACATTAATATATCTCCTGAGGAGTAGCTGGCAAAAGTTACTTCCTATTCTGGAGATTGTCTCTACTGATTGATTCCTTTACTGTAAAAAGCTTTTTAAACTGATATAATCTCATTTGTTGATTCTGGCTGTTATTTCTGGTGAGATTGAGGCTCAGTTTAGAAAATCCTTTCCTACACCTATGTCTTCAAGTGTTTTACCTATTTTATCTTCCAAGAAGTTTAATGTTTCTGTTTTCATGTTTATATACTTGCTCTCAATAGCCATTTTACCTCCATCAATGTCAGTACTCTATTTTCTTTTTTTCTGTTTTCCCACCCCAATATATATAACACACTATTGATTCTATCCTCACAACAATGTTTCTATTCTCTAGATAGAATTTTAGTTCTGTTTTTTTTTTTTCTTTGTAATGCTGGGGATAAACAGGGCATTCAACATGCCTAGCTTTCAATCTTTGAATACCGTTTTTCCTTTATTTTTCTTTCCTCTTTTCTTTCTTAGATAATAATTAATTTTTCCTCAGCTATTTATTTAGTCACCCACACTTAATATCTCTGTAGAGCATGTCTCCTAATTTAAGTATTTCTTTCCAGGGGTTTTCAAAGTGAATCTTCATGTGACACAGATTCTGAGATTTTGTATGAGGGAAATATGCATGTTATATCCAGAATATTTTCAGTATATCTGCATATTTTATGATGAGTTTGGCTGGAAATAAAACTCAATGTACAACAAGTTTTAAACGTTACTTGTCTATTGTCTTCATCAGTTTTAGTCACTTTCCTGTCTCTGGGACACCACGGAAGCTAGGGACAAGAATGTACCCTCCAGTTCACCTCCTCCCTTCTGAAGCTCCTCCAGCCACGGAGCCCATGACCCAGTCACCTTGCCAAAACCCCAGCCCTGAAGACGGGGACATCGGGAAGACATTTATATCTAAACAATAACAGTTACCTCCCTGCCTCCCAGGATTGCAACTGGGAAATCTGATGTCAGTCTAATAGTTACTCTTGCCTGTGGGAGCCCCTTTTTTCCCTGCAAGTATTTTGGCATATTCTCTTAGTCTCCAATGATCTTACTTCATAGAAACATGTCTTGTGGGGGGTTTTCTGCGTACCCTAGGCTCAGTTTTTCCTCTATTTTCTTCCTCATCCTATGGCATCTCTATTTTCAGAAGGTTGGTATTTTTATCCTTTGTATCTCTAGAATTTCTCTTTTTTGAAAAGTCTCTTCCTATTTTCCTTGCCTTCTTACATAAGTCTTCATGATGAGCTTGCTACTTCTTAATTCATTTTTCAGCTGTAATGATCCGCTAATTATATCAGCAATTATGCCTTTTGTTTTAATCGTAGTTTCCATAGTAGATGTTTCCACTTGGTTGTTCTTCCATCATATTGCTAATGTCTTCCTTAGCTGAGTTCTGACAAGGAATGAATCCACTTTACTGCTGACCTCTTCCTCCAAAACTAACTCCTCCACACTGGCAAAATACAATATGACCAAAGAGAAACACCGCAGAACAGAACAAGGCAATGTACTGGTGAGAAACGTGAGCCTGTAAACACAAAAGGCTGGGGGAGAGAAGGTGAGCACCGGTACACTGGACTTTGTCACAGACATACACGCATGTACACACACCATCCTGGGCCTCCTCACTTCCACAGTCATCAGTCACAGTAGAGTCATCCTGATGGTGGTGGAGAAGGTGTGAGGAAAGACCACCTGCAAACAGCACAGGGAGAAAGAGATGTGTGGTCCACTCTCATTATTTACAGCGGCCATGGTTTATTATAACATTGCTGCAAACACGGAGTTAGGACATGCTGAAGCACTGGCCCCCGGGGAAAGGCAAGGTTAGGTTCCCATGAGTCTCTGGTCATGACATTTCATCCAGTGATCAATATGTAACTTTGCTTTACGTGTGTTCCTGCCTAAAGGTATATTTGAGATATATTGTTGATGCATTAACACTGAATTCATGGCCAGCTTCACTATAACTCATGCTTCGGTGGAACTTGCCCAGGACACGTTCTTTCCACAGGCCCCACAACAGTTGTGTTGTCCTCCGGAACACCGTGCAATGCTTAGGGACCCGGGGGACTAAACAGTGTCCCCCACTCATGGTGAGGCAACAAACCCCGCTAGGACCGTATTTGGAGATAACCCCTCCAAGGAGATACTTAAAACTGAATAGATGATGTGGGTGGGGCTCCAATGCACCTGGACTTTCTGATGGGAAGAGAGACCTGGAATTTGTGCACAGATAAAGGTCCCCTGAGGATCGGGCAAGGAGGGCGTGGGTCACCGTTGGGCCAGGAAGAGAGACTGCACCGGAAATCAACATACCAGTACTTGATTTGGACTTTCAGCTGCCAGAAATGTGAAATAATAAATTTCGAGTGTTTAAGTTACCTGGAGCTGTTATTATGGCAGCCTGTGGAGACAGACAACATAGTGCTAGAGAGAGGGAGAGGGTAAATATGATTCTATTCTCCAGAAGGTGTGGGAAGTCGCTTCTCAGGCGGCAGTCCTGAGAGGTGGGGCTTTAATAAGCAGTGTAGTCACGTGGCTCCGCCCTTCTGTATGGAGTCAAGCTGCTGTCACAGAAATGGGTCTGTGGAGGATGAGTTTGTCACACCCATCCTCCGGTGATTTGCTCTCTCTCTCCCTCTCTCACACTTTGTCTTTGCTATGGGATTTTCTATCAAGAAATCTCTCCTCAGAGCCAACATTGGACCTTGAACCTCCCCATCTAAAAACTAGAGGAAGTCAATGCATGTCCTCTACTAACTGCCCTGTCTATGGGATTCTGTATAGAAGCACAAAATGGGTGAAGATTCAAGGTTGGAAGGACTCTTTGATTCCTAAATTGTATATATCTTAAACCTTGTCAAAAATAAAATCTGCCCCCAAAAGGTGAAAACAATGAAGGTGGATTGTTTGAAACCACAGGAAAATAATAGAATACACCAAGTGGACCTCAAGAGGACCTCAGTCGGGGAAGTTGAACCACATATCAGAACTGAAGTGGAGATTTGGTGATGACTCAAGAAACAGTGCGGGCCCAGAAGCCAACCCCCGGATACCACATCCTGAGTCAGAAGGCTGTCAAGAGTAGCTTCCCTGAGAGCGCAGTGAGAATCAGATGGTTGGCTGGGGCACCGGAGAAGATAAGCCAGGGCACTTGGGTTTGTTTCCATTGCTTCCTTTGTTTTCTTTTTGTTTTTTTAGGTTTTTTTGAGACAGGGTTTCGCTTTGTGGTTCAGGCTGGCCTTGAGCTCAGCCTCAAACTCACATCACAGCAATCCTCCTGCCTCTGCTTCCCGAGTGCTGGGATTATAGGCATGAGCCACCATGCCCGGAACTGTAGTATGTGGTACTGATCGCTGCTGGGCATGAGTCACACCCAGTATTGTATATGGTTAACCAGGGATTGAACCCAGGTCCTTGAGCTTACAAAACAGGCGCAAGAACCTCTGAGCTAAATCCCCAGCTTCCTTTGTTTTCTTTACAGATGACTTTGAATTTGAAAACGGCTCTCAAACACTGGGTTTATGTTAGGCAGCCCAGGCTGCCACAGAAAGTTTAGGTGACTTCGAAATTTATCATTTCACACTTCTGGAGGCCGAGAGTCAGTAATTAATGTGCCAGCAGGGTTGATGCTGGAGAGTCCTCTCTCCCTGATCCTCTTCTTGCTTGGCCCTCCGGTGACTTTTATCTGTGTGCACATTCCAAGTCTTTCTTCTTCTCACAAGGAAATCCTGACACCAAACAGAAGCATATTCCACAGCACACCTTTCTGACCTCGATGCACATTTCCCATTCTCCAGAGAGAAGTATTTTCAACTTGTTAAACATTATTTTCGTATTTACATCTTAATAATCATGTAGTTGCTTCTTGGCTTTTCCATTTTAGGCGTTGTTATATCGTTTTCATTCCTAATCCTCCAATAAAGCAAAGTGGCAATTTTGGATAGATTAATATTCCATGTTTATATTATTAAAAATCTCTGAAATAATATGTATTGCCAAAAATGCACAATGATTTGCTGTCTGGAACAAGTTGTTTTTCCCATAGTTAATTACTGTCTTTTGTTTATTGAGTAATGTCATTAGTACTTATCACAGTTTATTCCCAAACTGGCTGACAGATGTGGAAGTCTTCCTTCAGTATGCTCCCACACATCTGATGTTCCATCAATTTCTTCTTCCCCAGTGACTGCTCTGGCCCCTTACACTGCCCCATTGGGACTGGGCGACCCCTGCGCTTGCTTGCCAGCAGTGTCTGGGTCCTCGCTTGTGTTTTCAACCTTCATTGAAGCTGAGCGCATTCCTGTAGGAACTTGCTTGTAAAGGCAGTAAGTTAGAGGGAAATCTTTTCCGAATTGTACTCTTCGCAAATGCTGTTCTTTTCACCTCTCACCTAGTTTATAGTTTTGTCTAGAAGAGGAGGCTGGAAATTCTTCACAAGTTCAAGAGATCATTTCATTGTCTCTTTTCTTTGAGAAGCCTAGTGCCATTCTCTGTTCATTTTAGCTTCCTTGGTATTTTTGTGTTTATCTGTTTTTGTTTTGTTTTTGCAGGAGTGAGACTTGAACTAGGCCCTCCCAAGTGCCAGGCAGGGGCTCCACGGCTGAGTCATCTCACCATCCCGGAACCTGTCACCCTCCTTTGCCCTCGTCCTTCTCTTGTTTGCTCCCTCTCTCCCCTCAAATCCCACTGCCTTCCCTCCCATTTTTCTTTGTGACAGCGTTCTGACGTTTTACAGTGATATATCATAGTGTGAATGTATTTTCTTTCATGGTGCTAAGTCCTTAGAGAGCACTCTTTTTAAAAAATAGACTCAATGCTTCAGACTGGCAGCAAACTTCGGAAGGAGTGAGGGCTCTTCCCCTGTATGTCACCCCTGCATAGATATAACTCCGCGTCATCAGTACCCAAGGAGTGGTCCATGTGCTCCAAAGGATGAACCCATGCCGAGCATCTCCCTGAGTCCACAGGTGACGTTCAGGTTTGCCCTCGCTGTCATGGTGTTACGTGTTCTATGGATTTCAATGAATGATAAGCACATGTCTCCACCATTTCTGTGTCGTAAAGTGTTCCCAGTACCCAGAACATCCTCCCTCTTCCTGCACTGTAGCAGCCCCTGATCCTTTTACTATTGCTATCACGGATTTTGTCCTTTCCAGAATGTCATATAATTGAAGTAATAGCATATAACCTTTTCAGTTGGTTCTTTCCATTTAGGAGGATGGATTTGTACCCTCCACGTCATGTTATGGTTTGATGGCTAAATTGTTTGCATCTATGTTCATTGAGGAGATTGCTTCGTAGTTTTCTTTCTCAGTTGGGTCTTTATCCAGTTTGGGGATCAGGATAATACTGACTTCCAGAAATGAATCTGAGAGCACTCCATCTCTTTTGATTTATTTTCTTTCTTTCTCTTTTTCTTGGTACCAGAAATCAAATTCAGGACCTTGCACTTGCTAGACAGGTGTGGCACCACTGAGCTAGATCGCCAGCCCTTTTCAATTTCTTTGAAGAACTTGACGAGTATTGACAATATAATAGCCTTAAAACTTTTGTGGAATTTAACAGTGACATACATCAGGCACTGGGCTTTTTTTTTTTAAATCGGTAGATTTTTTTATTATTGTGTCAATATCATTGCTTATTATTGGATTGTTCAGTAGATTTATATCTTCTTGGGTTAGTTTTGGGAATTTAAATATGTCTAGGAATCCATTCACTTCTTCAAAATTTGCTCATTTGTTGCAATATAATTTCTCTAAGTAATTAATATCTTCTGGATTTTCAGTGTCTGTTGTAATTTCACCTTTTTCATTTATAATTGGACTGATATGTTTTCTCTATTTTATTTACTTGACTTATTTCATCAGTTTTGTATCTTCCTTATTACAGATGGTGTGCATATTATGTTAGAATTATACCTAAATATTTCATGTTTTGAGTGCTAATGTAAATACCTTTGCATTTTTATTTCTAGTTGCCCTTGTTCTTTGAGACACATAAGACAGTGATTTTTATTAAACTTGTATCCCCAAACCTTGGCATAATTTGTTACTCCAAGAGTTTATTGATTCTTTCAAGTTTCCCAAGAGATGACTATGCTACTTGAGAACAAAAATTATTTTATTTTCCCTTACCAATTCTATTCCTTTTTCTTGTCTTATCACATTTGCTAGTTTTCTACTCTACTGAGAAAACAGTAGGATATGTTTGTCGTTTTCCTGGTATCAGTGGGGAATCTTTGAGTTTCTCACTGTTAAGTATATTAGCTGTAAATTTCTTATAAATTTTTTAAATCAAGTTAAAAAATCTCCTCTGGTCCCAGGTACTGAAAGACTTTTAAAATCACAAATGGGTATGAGATTTTGGTCAATGATTTTAACATCTACTTATGTGACCACTTTCTCCTTTTAACCTCCCCTTCTTTTTGCAGTACTGGTGGTTGAACCCAAGACCTCCACACTGAGCTATATCACCAGCCCTTTTAAAAAGTTTTTTAGACAGGCTCTCACTTAGTTGCTAAATTGCCTGGGCTAGGCTCAAACTTGCAATCCTTCTGCCTCAACCTCTTAAAATGCTAAGACTGCAGGTGTGCACCACCATACTGTGCTTGGGATTTTTCTTTAGCTTATTAATATGGTGGATTATACTAATTTGCATGCCTGGGGCAAATCCCATTTGGTGGTGGTAAACAATTCTTTTTGTACTTCATGTGGTTCACCTTGCTTATACAGTGGTACTTCAGTTCATGAATTTTTATTCATTCCAGGATTCTGGGGTAGATTATCACACTAGTATCTATGCCAGAAAGGTAGCCCTAGTTATGTTTGTCACCTGTGGAGTTCATTAATGGAAGCTAAATTTTGCTGAATGCTTCTGTTCATGAGCTACATTGTTTGTGGACAGAAGCATTGTGGAAGTGTACTTTGTTTAAGGCTTTTGCATCGATGTTTATTAGAAATTGCTTTGAAGTTTTCTTTTCTTATAATGTCTTTGGGTACATTTAGCCTTGTGGAATCAATTAGGATAGATATCCTCTAATTTTATCTTCTGAAAGAAATTGTAGAAAATGTGTATACTTTCTTCTCTCACTGCTTGGTAGAATTCACTGTTCAGCTCATTCAGGCTCAGTACTGGCTTGTGCCTCTAATTTGCTGTGGGAACTGAGACTGAAGTCCCAAAAGTAATCCCAGTCTGAACAACTCAGTGACTGGACGTAAACCTGTCCTGGGTCAGGGATTTAGCTCCGTTGCACGATGCCTATCTTGCAAGAACAAGGGTCCGCATTCCATCTTCAGTACAGCCAAAAAAGAAGAAGAAAAAGAAAACCTGTCTCTTTATGTCAAAAGTTAAAAAAAAAAGCTGAGGATATAGGTCAGTATGAAGGCCTGGGTTCAATCCCCATAACAAATGAACAACCACCTTGTTTTAGAAGGTTATTTGTCATTGATGCAATTTTTAATGGAGATATACCTATTCAGAGAGTCTATTGATTGATTGAATAGTTTGTCCATTTCATCCAGGTTTTTAAATTTGTTTGCATAGATTTCTTAATATTCCCTGATTATCCTTTTAATGTCCATGAAATCTATAGTGAGATCTTCTTCATTTTAGTAATATCTCCCCTTCCTCTCTCCCCTGCTAGAAGTTTATCAATTTTATTCATCTTTCCTAAGAATAAACTTTTGGTTTCACTGATGCTCTGTATTGATTTTTATGGTTTTAATTTAATTGATTTCTGCTTAATTTTTTTTTTTGCTTATTTTGGATTTAATTTATTCTTCTTTTTCTAATTTCCTAAGGTGAATGCTTAGATGATTGATCTTAGGTATTTTTCTTTCTAATATATTCACTCAATTCTATTATTTTTCCTCAAAACACTGTTTACATTGCAGATTTTAATAAGTTGTATATCATTTAGTTCAAAATGACTTTAGTTTCTCTTGAGATTTCTTCTTCCATACATACGCCATTTAATCTCCAAATATTTTATGATTTTTCTAAGCATCTTTCTGTTAGAAATTTCGAGTTTAATTCCATTGTGGTCTGGTAGCAGAACTGTTTGGTTTTTATTCTTTCACATTTGTGAAGGTGTGTTTTATAGCCACAAATTTGCTCTATTTTGATGAATATTCCCAATTTGAACAAAAGGCACATTCTGTTGTTGTTGGATGAAGTCGCTGATAGATGTCTATCGTATTTAGCTCCTTAGTGGAATTGTCAAGTTCACCTACATCGGTACTGATTTTCTTCCTTTTGAGTCTACCCATTACTGATATAATTAAGTGGAAGTCTCCAACTATAGAAGCAGAACCATCCCTTTCTCTGTACTTCTACCAGCCTTTACTACATATTATTTGAAGCTCCAGTTTTAGGTGTATATACATTAAGGACTTTTATGCATTGTTATAGAGAGTTTATCTCTTTATTGTTATATAATTCCTTTCTATCTAAGAACTGCTCTTGGTTTGAGTCTGGAGTCTGCCTGAAACTAATATATACTCTCTGTCTCTGTCTCTCTGGTGTCTGTCTCTGTCTCTGTATCCCTCCCTCCTTTCCCCCTACCTTTTTTCTTTTGCGATGAGACCCGCTAAATTACCAAGTTGGCCTAGGACTCATTATTCCCTTGCTTCAGCCTCTCAAGTCACTGGGACTATAGCTATTCAACAGTGTATCCAGCTTCTATTTTTCTCGAATTCATATCATGTCTTCTATCTTTCCTCTTCATTTACTTTTAATCTATATATGCCTTTATATTTAAGGTAAGTTTCTTATAGATAGCACATGTTTGGGTTTTTATTCTTTTTCTTTCTTTTTTTTTTTTTTTGCACTTGTCCCAGTTATTTTTTTCAAGTTTTTGATTCTGTGTTTTATTTTTGTTGACCTCTGTGAAGATTTAGCCCAGATAATCTTTGTGTTCAGGCTGTCAATAACTCACCAAAGATGTTCTTCATTTCTGTGATATTATTTTTCTAAAATATTTATCATTTCTTCTGATTATTTCATTAAAATTTCTACCAGAGTCTCGATTTTTATGGCATAGCTTTTCTTGCATGCTATCTTATCCATTAGAACCTTTATCATCTTCATCATAGTTGTTTTAAATTCTTGATCTGATAATTCCACAGTTCCTGACAGATCTGAGTCTGGTTATCATGGGTGGTCTGTCTCTATAAGCTATTTTATTCTGTTTTTGCTTTTTCATTTGTCTTGTAATTTTTTTCTGGTTGTACATACACAATGTGCTGGGTAAAGGAATTGTGGTAAAAAGGACTGTTGTGATGTGGTGGTACATTGCAGAGTGTGAGGAAGGATTTCACTGAAATGTCAAGGTACTAGCTTTTTAGTGATCTTGTACTTCCTGACTGTAAACTTTCAATTAACTTTGTTATTGTTGTTGATGATGGGGGGTGGGTCTTGAGATTGGACCTCCCAAGCTCACTACATAGCTGAGCCTGGCCTGAAACTCATGGGTATCCTCCAACTCACTCTCTTGGATGCTGGATTACAGATGTGCAGCCTACCTTTGGCTTTACATTCATTTTTGTGCCCCCTTTTCTGGGGACAAGATGAGTGTGTGGGAAGGTGTTCCCCTTCCTTTAGGTCAGGTAGGCTCTGATAAAATCCCAAGAGGTTGAGATCTGGTTAGTTTCTCCCAAAGGGAGATCTTGTTGAGAAAAAAATAGTACTCTGATATATTTCAGAATGATAACAGCTATGGTTTAGATCTAAAATGTCCCTCCAATGTATTCATGATATGTGTCCCTCCCCTTTTTCCCAGTTACCTATGTTTTTAGTTGATTTTCTCTGAATAACTCCAATATGGCTTCTCCTCTATTTGGCCATGTTGGATCCAAGTCTCATATAATCAAAGGTGGGATGTGTTTAAAACATCAAGTCTGTGGTGGATGTGATTTGGCTCCTCTTTTTCCTCACAGCTTCCTGGCTACCATAATTGAGAAGCCTTCCTCTGCTCAGCTTTTCCCCTGTATGGTTTCTACACCACACTTGGCTGGCAATGGACTGAACCCACAGAAACTCTCAACCAAAGCAAACTTCTCCCCCTTTCAGTTGGGAGTATTGGATATTTTGTCTCAGAAATAAGAAAGTGACTTAAGACAATTACTTTCCCCCTCTCTTGCCAGAGTATGAAAGGATTTTTTCCACTGTCATTGTAAGAATTCAGTCGAGCCCTTGGAGGTTTCAAAAGTTTGGGGGTCTCCCATGAGGAAATGTGCCTGGAGTTTGTATTTCTCAAATTTGTCCATAGTGAGCCTCTAACAATTCTCCAATGATGGCCCAGGTTTTCTCACCTTGAAACTGGTTCCTGCAAAGGCTTGTGCTCAGGGTTTCAGCTCTGGCCAGCCACGGTTCTCTGCGTTCTCTTGTAGGTGGCACCAACTGCCTTGAGATCCTACCAGTCTGCTGGAATTCAATTTTTGAAGAGCTGTCTATGCTCTCAATTAGTTCATCTTTTTACTTGCTAGAAAAGAATAGCATCTTCTATCTCCTTACCTGCTTTAGGAGGAATCAGAAATTCTTGGTGAGAATATGGAAACTGTCTTATCTCAAAAATGTTGAAATGATGTCACGAAAAGGTCAACTCCCTTTTGTTTTTATTCTTCTTCTTTTGAAATGCATACTATTTAAATATGAGATCTGTTCTGCTATTGTATTAGTAATTCCAAAGAATGCTCTTTGTCTTTTAAATTTTTACAACATGGTTCTTTTTCATAGATGCAATATTTTTACATCCTTGGGAGCACAATAAAATGTATATGTCTTTGAAATTTCCTATCTTACTTATAATGTTTTGGATTGTTTGAGCCTCTATCTTGGATATCAGTGGCTTTTCTTGTTTTTATGGTTGTCTGTAACTATCTGCTCATATTTAAGAGAAGAATAACAAAGACTAAAATCTCAGTGTGAGTAAGAGGTGCTGAGTGCCTGAAGAATTTGCTCTAGAACTATATAGCTGTGTAGTTTCATTGAGGAATCCTGAGAGTCATTAGGTTTTTCCTCCTGAGCTACCATGATTTTCAAACTAGTTAAGTCACCCCTTAATTCAGTAGAAAGTGCAGGCTTCTACTCAGTAGTAACTGATCTGCAAGGTGCAGGGAACAGAATATGGAATCAAATTGCTTTCTAAAGAGATCTTTCATCAGTCTTTCCATTTCAGCTTTGTCTTTCCTACTTCCGGATGTAGCTAGTGCCATCCATTCCTGTACCTTTTGAGGATTTGGTGATGAAAACTTGTTTGCTCCATGGCTTTCCCCATTGCTGCTTTAGGTTTCTTCAGCCTTTGGAATCCTCTTAGCGCCACTCTTTCATCTACTTTTTGAAGCTCCCCAAATTGTGCTGCTCTCGTTTCTTATCGGGCACTCTGTTCTTGTAGTTTGTCTTTTTTAAAATTAAGTTTAATGTAGTTTTGATACAATTTCATGGGAGACTCAAGGATAATATACGATTTAAGTTGCTCTCCTTGACTGGAAATTCCCCCGCCTGCTGTTACCCCTCCCTGGCCTCCACCCCCAAGAGTATTTCTGTGCAACTTAGGTCTATGTGGGTGGGCTCTTCTGTGCAAGGTCATGTTGACTCTGTAGGATTAGCTGACTATTTCCACAGTGGCTGATTTGCTGTGCCAAAGATTAAGGCAAGTAAGTTTCTCCCTTTGGCCACCTCTGACCAGCGGATGGATCTAGGTATGTAATTTAAGGTGGACCTGCTCTTGAAAAGATCAGAATTTTTCCCTGCATCCTAGCTCTGTGCTGCTATGAATAAACCAAAAAAGAGACTGTCTTGTGGGACAAAGTCCAGGTCCTCTGTCAGATCATTCTGGACATGAGGCAGACATGACAGCAGGCTGGTGGCTGATTTAAGCTTTGAGAAATCATTTTATATATGTGTTCTCCAGCTTTAAATGCATTTGGTATAGGATTGTATCCATTTGTTTCATATATCCTCATGTTGGGATCTGACTCAGGTGAGTCTCACTCAGAGCAGATGAAGTTGCCTTGGGTAGTACTTATTTACTAACTTTTAAGAGTCTGTGCGGTTTTCCAATAACTAAGCCATGTATATTTCTTACTTGGGGTGTTCCTTCTTGAATGTCAAACAAGAACCAAATCCCACAGTTGTCAAGTGTGACCCCACATTAAGATCTATTCGGTTGAACTATGTACACTGTTTCCGTTTAATCCCCAGCCTAGTCATGTAAGACCTCATCTCCATTTTAAGTGACTATGTCAGTGTTCACAGTGGTGGAATCAACCACTCAAGATGACTTGGCCAGGGAAAGAGACTGTGCCAGCTCATCTTATTTGTCAACTGAACTGGATAAAGACTCCAGAAGAGGCAATTCAATCATGCAGATGGAGCAGAATGTGTTTTAGGAAGAGGGACCCCCTTGGAAGTGGGCACTGGGTGCTTGCCTTTGGAGATTCTCTTCCCTTGGGCTGCCCCCAGCTTCCTTGAGTAGAGCAGCTTTGCTCCAACGTGCTTTTTTATCCTGCTCCTTCCTTGGAGCCAGTGGACCGTGGCTTGAAACCTCTGACACCAGGAGTGAATCGCGTAAATGCTGTTGCAGATAGTGAGTGTGTTTTTTCTAATGATGGAAAAGCCAACCAAAACAGAAATTCAGAAATTTCTATAGGACTTTTACTCCTCCGGACTTGACCACAGAACTATACGTAGGATGAGAAGGGCTCAGAAGAATCACATTACAGTGGAATTTAGAACTCTCTGCAGAAAGATGACCTTCTACTTAAATCCCCAAAGAAGAGGTTGGGCAGGTGAAGAGCCAGGTGACAAGTGCGGACAATGAGAACAGTATGTACAGTGGCACCAAGGGGGAAGACACACTGCTGACCTTGACAGAAGGAGTGACTGCAGCCTGGAAGAGCTCCCCAGAGCTCAGTATGGTGTTAGAGGCTGAACAGAGGAAGAGGGATAGGAGAACTAAGATAAAACTTCCGGTCACAACTGAAAGCCCTGGGAACTGAGCTGGCCATTCAGCGTGGACAGGTAGAATATCAAAGGAACTAACTTTTCTATCTTCAAATGACTTGTAAGATGTTCTAATCCTACAATTATTTGGATATTTCTTTTCAACATGACTGGCTTTCTTATATTGGAGAGAAAGCTTCCTGCTAAAGATTAGTTAACAAGGCTATCACTATTTATCTCTCTTATAACACTGCATTATCTTCAAAATCCCCAAGTTTGAATGTTCATTGATAATATTCTGAAGATCAGTAGACCTGTGGTTCTCCAACTTGAATGCCCATCACCTGGGAGGTTATTAAGAAATCTGGCTGGGTGTGGTGCCTCATGCCTGTAATCCCAGCGCTTGGGAGGCTGAGGCAGGAGGATTGCTGAGTTTGAGACTGAGTTTGAGGCTGACTGAGATCAGGACCAGCCTGAACTACAAAGCAAGACCCTGTCCCAAAAAACTAAAAAAAAAAAAAAAAAAATCTGGACAATGGACTAGGGATGTGACTTAGTTGGTCCAGCATGTACAGAGCCCTGAGTTCCATCCCCAGCAGCCTTACCTCAAAATACACACACACACACACACACACACACACACACACACACACACGAACATACACATACATGCACACACATGTATACATGGATGCTTGGCTCTCAAGCTAACTAACCTACCGAATCATCAGGTTCCTCACAAGCTCCACATGCTGCTATTTTAAAAAACATTTTATTGAAGATGCTGATTTGAAGATACTATTGATTTTCCATATATTTTATTGTATGTTTGCAATACATAATAACTGCATACATCATAGGGAATTGGTGCACATATATGTTATATATGGATCATGGTTGGCTCTTTTCTCTTAGTTTCCTTCCCTAACTCTAAAAGGTCTGCCTCCTTGTTAAATTTCAAAAGGTCAGTGATATGGGATAAGATCAATGGTGTCACACAACGTCACCAGGTAGATGGCACACAGATCTTCCACAAGCCTCACAGTGGTGAGAGCAGTAGGGCAGGTGTGTGTCTTACACGGATGCCCAGTGTGTCACTTCCTTTCCATTCATCGGGATCCTTCCCACTCACAGGCCACCTGCTGACCAGAGATGTGTTTCACAGAGTGCTATTGACAGCGGGGAGAGAATGGTTAGGCATTTTGTCCATTCTGTCTTTGTTTTGGCTTTGGTTTGCTTTTATTTTGCAATACCGAGGATTGAATCCCAGGCCTCTCTACTGAGCTATATCCTCAGGTCCCTCCTCTTTGTATTTTGAGATCGAGTCTTGTGACCTCACCAAGTTTCCCAGACTGGGCTGTGACTTGTGATCCTCCCACCTCAGGCTCCCAGAGTGCTGGGATCTCAGGATCATAGCGTCACACCCACCTCCTTTGTACTTTCCTTCTTAGTATGATGTACCACGATGGTGCCATGGAAAATCAATAGCATCTTCAAATCAGGGAGAGCCAGTACTGAAAAGGAGCCGTATACCTGTGTAAATGGGTGGCTGGCCTGAGCCGTCCTCATGCTGCTCCCTTTCCATGGAGAGCTCTGCACCTGCCCCCCAGCTCTGCTCCTCTACTGCCACTCAGCTCCAGTGTCACCTCCTCCAAGAAGCCTTCCGTGTCATCCCGGTCCCACCACTCAGTGGGGATTCGAAAGCCTCTCTCCGGGTACTGTCCTTGCTATCACATCTGTTCTGTAGTTGGCCCGCTCTCCCCTGCTAGACTCTGAGGCAGACGTCATTGCTCACCTCTGTTCCCTCCTGCCTGGTATGAGGACAGAGGAGTTACCAGCTGTGTGCTTACCTAAGACGAGAGTCAGGGCAGCGAGGGCTTCCTGAGGGAAGGCTACACTCAACAAGCCCTGGAGGGCTTGTCTAGAGACTGATCGCTCAGGACCACACTGCAGGAGGAGGGCAAAGCCAGACCGGAGCCCTCGCTCTGCCGGGGAGAGCTTGTGATGGCCGTTACCGCTGCCTCTGCTTTGGGGTGTCAGAAGCCCAAGGCGCTAATTCCTCACTGCTCTTGATCATCAGCTCTGGGTTCTGACACAACAGATGCCCAGATTCTGAAGAGGAAGCAGCTCAGCCCCAGCAAGCTCGCACAGGAAGTCCTGAGCTTGCGGTTTGCACCTTGAGCTTCCTGCCGGAGCTCTACAAGGGTAAGCAAGCCTAAGAAGTCAAGGGGAAGGCGGGCAGGGAGCAGGGCCACAAATGTGGCACCGACTCTTCAAAGCAGGTACCTCGCAGCCTGTTGTTAGACCTTTTATCTGGAAACTGTCTCCCTCCACTCCCCACATCTCCTGGAGCGCAGCTGCCGCGCCTGCTAGCTGGGGGTGCGGCCTGTTTTGAAGTAATAGTTAGTTACTTGTGACAGGCAGGGTTTGATGGGACCAAGGCGCCATCCCTAATCTGCCCTTGTGGTGCTGTCTGCTGGGCCCCGTGCATAGTGTGTTTATGAACTCTCTTCTCTTCAGTGACGACTGCAGATTATTATGACTGGACCCACAAAAACCCAGGAAGTGAGCTGCAAGTGACTGCTTTTCTGTTGCCTCTTGGGGAAGACTGTATATGGCTTCAATGCATCCCAGAAAACAACTGGCGGCTGAGACCCAGGGAGGTGTTCTGGTCCCCATGGTGGGATTCGGGCAGCTCAGGTGAATGCAGGTGACTCACTCTGATGCTGTGGTCACACCACCAAGCCTCTTTCTCAATCTGCAGCTTCCCCCCCTGGATGTCGAGCTTCTCTCTTTCTTCAGTGAGCAGACAGCGAGGTCAAGTTAGAGCTTTCATTTCACTCCTACTCAAGGGTGTGAAGAGCCTGGTACAGGGGACCAGAGCCCACCAGGCCACGTTAGAAAGCTAAGAGATCTTCAGGCAGACAGGCCACTTGTAGGATCCTCAGGCCCAGCACCCTGTGGATGTGTCACCTTTGCACAGCATCTGAGGACACGAGAAGATTTCTAAGACGTCTGTGCTTTGTCACCCATCATCCTGAAGTCACACTCATACAGTTTTGCTCTTCTTGGTGTGACAGAGATCTACAAAGAAGCCAAAGACTCCAGGCATTAGACCACAGGCTGAGCTGGGAGGTGTCATGTGACTGTGGCTCAAGCTTTACTTGGGAGGCCATTGTGTCCAATCACTCAAGGAAAGAGTGGACCTTTACGCTGAGGTGGAGAAATCCACAGAGCCTCTGACTGCAAAGGATGGTTTCTGTCTTCTTTAATTAGAGGCAGGGGATGAGGAGTTTTCTGCAGCTCCGCAGGGAGGTTTTGGCTGGACACGAGGTTTGGGGAGGGGAGGGCCTTTCTGTGGGCGAACTTGTGCCCCTGACGGAGGAGGCCTCTTCTGATGCTGCTGCTGCTGGACGTGGTGGGCAGGAGCCAAGGGGCGATGACAAGGTGCCTGGTAACGATGGCTAGGTGGCGGGGGAGGGTGGGAGGCTGCTGGATTCTGAGTCGGAGGGGCTGGGACGTGGCACAGCTTCCGGCCTCCTTCCTCAGAGACTGTTCGGCGAGTGCTTATCTCCAGCCCCTCATCTGCAAGAAGAAGACCTGTGAAGAGCAAACCACAACACTGAGCAGGCTCCAGGGCTCTGGGGAACTCAGGAAGCCAAAGGGAAGAGGACAGGGGAGATCTCTGGGCTCCTGACCCCGGCTCTGCATTGACCTAGAGGCTGAGCCCAAGAGCAAGTCTCATAGTCAGAGCCATTGTTAGAGGACCTGGTGGAGCTACACTTCCTCTGATGGGCTCTGCAGTGGAGCTGTCACTTTCCCAATTCTGCTAACACATAACCCATATTTTTCCCAGAGGCTTGAGGACACACAAAAAAGGCTTTTCAGCTCTTAGAAATGGACTGGTTCTTCAGAACGTCGTAAGCAAGGTCCAGCTTTTGGGGCCTAGCAAAGAAAGATGTCTCTTCTCTCCTCACCTTGCGCTTTTCTGCTTTGTACAACTTTGTCTTCGATGACAGGCCCAACTCTAATCATAATGCCACCTTTCCTGGGCTATTTAAAGTCATTCAGGAAGCCTGTGAGGATGCCCAGCCATGGCAGGGCCCTTGGGCTGCCTGTAGGCTTCACTCAACATGCCAACCCCAGTGTCCAAGGCCATCTCTCCCCTCTGCCGGCTCGAGGGAGCAAGAGGAGCAGGTCCCCGGGGCTAGCTGGTGATCTCCTGTGTCTCCGTGGCCTGTGCAGCTCAGGCAGTGTGGCCCTCTCTGGGCATCACTGTGGCTGCAGGCTGACTCTGCCAGCCCATCGGGGGCATGAACACAGAGGCCCAAAGTCAGACCAGGTGTCACGGCCCGTATGCTCCAAGCACATCATGTGAGGAGCACAGAAGGAGCAGAACATGTCTGGCTCCCGGAGGTGGCTGAGGTGCTCATCCTTGGGGAGGTTGTTGGGGAGGGTCCCTGGCCCCTGCTCTATTCCCAGGCACAGGGCAGTAAGTGGCTTTTCCTTCCCCCATGAAATCTGGAATTGGCCATTTGTTCATTAGCCTGATTGTCTTCTTTAATTAGAAGACAATCCTGCATCTATTCTCAGCTTGTCAGAACTGGGCACGATTACTAAGAAGCAATGCTGACTCAGACACCACGTTAAGTGTGCATGATGAGTCAGGACTGAAAATCACAGCGCCGGCTTCCAGGAAAGCCCAGGCCACCAAGGGGTGCAAGGAACAGTTCTGAGCCCTGGGAGCAGGACTGGGTATGAGAGCACACGGACACGTCCTCAGGCCATGGCTCTGTGACTGCTTGGTCAGAGAAGGACCACGGGGCTCTGGCATGCCCACCCTGGCCCCTTCAGCCACTGCCTGACATCTGTGCCAAGACACTTGTCCAGGCTCACTGGATCTTCCTCTCCATTTGCTTCTTCTGTGACTCAACCCGGGGCTGGGAGGAAGGTAAGGCAGGCAAGACACAGGGGTACAAAAGGTGAGGAGATACCCATGCTGCGGGTCGTACACTAAAGAGCAAGGGGAGGACCCCCTTAAACTTTGTTTCCCAGACTCCTTGCCTCATCTGTTCCTGACTTGCCCATCAGCCACTGAAGATTTGAGGCCAGAGGCGAGCTTCACTGGGCTTGTGCATCACACCTGGGTGCACATGTCTGTCCACCAGGGTCACTAACAGCTGGATGGGACGATGCTTCCAAAGCACGAGGCAGTGACTGCTTAGTCAGGTGAGCTATCAGCACACTGACGACTTCAGCCTGGTGATGGCAGGCATTGCCCTGTTCAGGGTGGCATGTGAGGTGCACCTTGGGAGAATATGTGGTCCTCTCATCTAGGTGAAGGAAAAGTGCCTCTGTAAGAGTAGGGAGGGAGTACCTGAGTGGGACATGATGAGGAGGCTGAGGGCCCCAGGGTGGAGAGTATGCAGACAACCACAGGGGGAAGATGGGCACTGAGCTTACAAAGAGACCCAGATGGGGACTGTGGGGTGGTGAGATGTAAGTGGTAGCAACCTAAAGAGGTGGCTAAAGGAGAAGCCAAGAGGGATGTCTCAAGGGAGGAAGCCACATCCAAAAGGCACAAGGCCACCACTTTGCAGCGTCCTTGGACCTTGCCAGAAGTGCTAGGTGGACCCTGCCGGAAGTGCTAGTTGGGTGCTGTTGTTCCGAGAACAGACCCAAAGCATGGTTGCTCAGGCCTGGGTTGAGGTGACTGACTGCACAGTGGCACAGCTGACCAATGGCCAATGGCCATACCCCCTCAGGGATGCCTGGTGTCTTCTTCCCTGATGTCCTCTGTGCTGCATGGCCTAGAAGCTTCCTCACACTCTCCCTGCTCAGAGTATCACCTTTTCCTGCCTGGTGGGTTCCCGAGCACACATCCCTCTGGACACATCCCTCTGGATGTCAGCTAGAAAAAGGGACACATCCCTCTGGATGTCAGCTAGAAAAAGGGACAGGTAATAAAGACTGAACTCAGGACCTCGCACGTGCTTAGCAGGGTCTGTAAAACTGAACCATACTGGCAGCACTGGGACCATGTTTCAGAACAACTGTTCTTCTATGTCCACCTCACTCCCTGACATGGTTATACCTGTGCTCCTGGGAGGCTGGTCCTGAGCACCCCTTAGGCCACCACCCACGGACAATGTTTACTCATACACACGGTTAATCTTTCTGTTCACACAGAGATGGTGGCCCACAGCTCTCCTGGCACCTTCAGCCTCCCCACACCAGCCTCACACCAACTGGATCTCAGTGGGCGGACCCCAGCAGGGCTGGCTCCAGCAGCTTCTTCAAACTCCTCCTCATCAGTGCTCAGTGTCTGTTTTGCTCTTTTTTCCAAATCATGCTAATCACAGAATGGAATAAGTGATCCCCTCGAGTTTCAGCCTTACATTCTGAAACTGCCCATCTCCTCTTCCTTGCTGACTTGAGGCACCATCCCCACGAGATGTTTCCATGGACATTTGTCATGGCCCATAGTGGCACAACAGAGGGACAGCTTACCATGTCTTCTGCTGTTCTGCTTTTTCCTCTTGCAGATGCAGTATATGAAGAGTGCCACAAAGACCACCAAGAGGACGCCTCCCCCGCAGATGCCAAGCAAGAGATAGAAGTCGAGCCCTTTCCCTGCAGAAGGAAGAGACACAGGATGCCAAGAGGGTTCCTGACGGAGGTCATTTCATTGCTCTGGCCAAGCCCCACAGCCTCTCTCACCACCAGGCAGGATGCCAAAGCTTGTTAAATGATGGAACTTTTGGTCTTTACAAAGGCCACGGTCCTGGACAGAGGTGACCTGTCAATGCACAAGCTCCCTGGAGACTGCACTCACAGGCTACACATGCTGGCAGTTTGAGAGCCAAGCCTATACACACCTCCGTCCCCACACAGGCAGCACCTCTGGTGATTGGGATGATCCAGCACACACTGGTCTCAAGGTCCCGAGAGAGGAGCAATGCCGGAAGCCACAAGTCTCTGTCCCCCAGTGGCTCCTTTAAGCAGCCACTGGTTTCAGTGGTTTTTTTGTTTGTTTGTTTTTTGATACTGGGGATTGAACTCAGGACCTTGCGCTCATGAAGCAGACGCAGGAACCACTGAGCCAAATCCCTGGCCCCTCAGTGTTTCTGTTGTGCCTTTCAGCCCTCATCTCCAGCTTCCCTTCCACGCTAGAGACCAGTCTGACTCTCTCCACCAGGCGGCTTCCAAACAAAGCGACTCTTCCACTTTGCAGCCCCCACTCTTCAGAGCAGTCCCCTCTTCCCAGCTTTTGCTCAACCCATGAGAGGTCAGACCAGCCCCTGGGCCTTCAGTTCCTACACCGTCAGTCCCTGGAAGGCAATAAGCAAAACAATAACTTCGGTGTTAAGGGAAATAGGTGTAGAGAGCCGCTCTCCTAGATGAGAGCTGGTTGTGCTTCAGCAAGTCACGATGTCTCTCTGAGCCTGTTTCTTTCTTCATGAAATGGAAACAATGAAGACTACGTCACAGGGTGGCTGTTGGAAGTCAATCAGATAATGGATGTGAAAGTGCTTTGTAAACTGTAAAACAACCCACAAATGTGAGGTCTTGCTTTTACTGGCACTCCGTGCACTGGTGCTTTTGGTAGCTGTTTCCCAGGAGGGTGCTGGGCCTGCTGTCCTTTGTGAGTCAACTGCCATTACAGAGGGGCAGCTGGGGCTGGGTCAGGGGGCTGGTACATGGGGAGAGCAAGCTGGAGCTCGTCCCAGTGTCACTGAAACACCTCCCCGGCCAAACCGTCCTAGGGAGAGACGATTACACAGAAAACCAGGATGGGCCAGAGGGGGTCGGAGGCTCAGAAACTGAGTTAAGCAAGGCTCTCCTGCCTGCAGACTCTCTTTAACCTTTCTTTGTCTGCACCGACACCCTCTCTGTGCTCACCTGGGAGCGAGCATCCCTTAGGAGAACAGACATGTGTCTGCATCATTGGAACTGAGTCCAGAGAGGAGTCAAGGCCCTTCCGGGTCTGCTGGCTGGGAGGAGTGACTGACCCATCTCCTATAGAGCCGAGGACTCCCCCAGTTTGGGGGTGGAGCGGGCCTGGATGAGTGGGGGCCCTGGCTAATCCACGCAGCCATGGACTTGGCTTCTCCTGGAGTCCTTGGACAGGGCGCCCCTCATCCTGGCACAATCAGAAACTGGGCGATGCTAACATAACTGTGTCACCCTGGCCTCCGGGCAGTGCTTCTGCTGGAGACGTTCTAGCTGGTCTCACAAGCAGTTGTGGCCCTGTCATCCAAAACTAGGCCCACATATTCCCTAAATCCAGCTGCTCATCACCCCTACACATCCTCCTGGAGATAAGTTTATGCGATGGAATCCTCTTTGTTCAACCTGCTCTTTCCCCTGATATTTTAAACATCTTATTTGAGCCACATGGTTCAGATTTGACCATGGCTCCTCTCTGCTGCGGTCTTTGAGAATGAAATGACCATACACTGTACCTTCAAGGTCTTTGAACATATCCCCTCTCATTTCAGCCTCCTCTACACATTCCTCCCTCTGCAGTGACCATCCCTGGACCATGCTCACCCTCAGGAGAGTGGCAGTGAGCCTGTGCCATTGGAACTGTCCTGCTGTGCACCACAGAGTAAGGGACATGCACGTCCCTCCCTGCTTTCTCCCAAGGTCTTTCCTCTGTCCCTCCTTAATATACCCACATTTGTATACTGGTGGGATCCAGTTAAAAATAAATATGAAGCGCTGGATTGCCAGACAAAAGACAGGACAGCCAGTTCAATTTGAATTTCAAATAAACAATGAATAATTTGTGCATAAGTAAGCCATCTTTGGAATATACTCCTACTGTATTTCTATCTGTTCATTCTAGCAGCTCTAGCCAAGGGCCACCTAAAAGGGAAAGAGGGTTACAAAAGGGCAGCTTCTGTCGCTCTGCCTTTGTGAGGGAGGACGGGGAGCATGGCAGGTGCAGGTCTGTGTCTATGGCTGATGGCCCCGCAGGTCCCCTGGAATAGGTCTGTGTCACACTCTTGGTGCAAGTGTGGGCCAGACATACCTCCTTGCCTCTAGTGAACAGAATTTAGAATGGTGCGTGTCACTCCGGAGATGAGGCTGTAAGAAGACCGTGGCTTTTGTCTGGTCTTCTTGTCCTTGCGTTTGCCTAGACTCTTTGGGAAGCGAGCTGCCCTACAGAGAGCACCCCAGGGGTTCACACCAGTGAGCATGAGTGTGGATCCAGTAGTTCACCCATGTGCCGTCTTCCTTCTGAATCACAGAACCCAAGTTCAGAGGGGAACCAGACTATAACAAGGTGGACCTGATTCAGAAGTCCAGCCCTCTGGCTTCCGGGGCACGATCGCAGGCTGCCTCTCTGAAGTCACTGCTGGGAATTCTGGCAAGCTGGTACCATGGGGACAGTGAGGCCCTGACAGCTGAACTCCAGGGCTTCCCGTGAGGGTATCTGGGAGAAGGAAGTACAACTTCACTTCTCATCCTAAACCAAACCGGACTCCCAGCCCAGGCACTTGAGCCCAGAGACAGGAGTGACGCCTGCCACTATGCCCAAAGGCCTGGCAGGCTGTGTGTGAGGGAACTCAGGTGCCCTGATCAAGCCCGTCGTGTACCTGGGCAGCTGAACTTCTCTATGGTGGCTTCTTCACTGACTTCATTCCTTGCTGTGCAATTGAAAGCCACAGTCAGTTTCGTCCATCTGTATGTGAGGACTCTCTTGGAGCTTTTCTTGACCTGCTTCCCATTTTGCTGCAGGTTTAAACTAGGGTTGGTCCCATTCACCACCTCACAGGTCAAGGTTGTGTTGGCACAGTCCCAGGAGATCTTTGGTTTGGAGACCATCTCTGAAGAGAAAAGAAAGATCCAATTCTGAGTAGGCCATTTTCTTATTTTTGTAGAAACCCTCTTTAGACGGTAGGGAATGGATTCAGTTTGGAGCCAAGGAACAATTTCAAAGATCCTTAGCAATTTTCAGAAATCATTTTTACTTCACTCTATTTACATATTTCAAAAAAAGTGATTTCTGTTAAGTTCACAGATCCATTGTAACAATAAAAAGTATAGGTCATCTAATGTTCATGCTCAATGAACGTTGGGGTGAGGGTGTGTAGGAGCTCAATGTTCATCTATTATGTCCCTTAAAATATTTCACCTTATTATTTAATTCTGCCAGGAAGGGTGATGTGTTTCTTGCCATTTGTAGATGAAATATCCAAAGCTCTGAGTGGCCGCGGGGCACCCACTATAACAAGGGCGGATCAAGAGAGAAGCTGCCCTTCCGAGCCCGAGTTCAGCTCTGTAGGTACGAGGGCCTCTGTCCTGACCGCCACTCACCCAAGAGCCTGGAAGGCAGGATGCTTCTTCAGCAGCCAGGGGCACCGCCCTGGCGAATCATTTCACCTGTGACCTAAAACGTGGGTCAGCCACCTTCCCCTTCCTCTGCCAGGGTCCCAGGAGCAGAAGGCAAGTGGCTGTGTGAGGGCAGGGGTGTGTAGGAGCTCAGGGACCTGGCAGAAGGGTGTCAACCTGGAGAGCAGAGACGTGGCTCTGTGTCTCCCAGCTCAGAGCTGCTTGGTTTTTATCTGTGCCTCACTAGACCTCGTCTCTATGCCCATTGTCAGGCAGACAGTGTGTAGCAAAGCCCTGGGCAAATCATAAGTCTAGTTTCTACATTCACAGCCGGAAATTCCTTGCCTCTCCTTTTCTGAGATGGTAACATTCAAAGGTTCATCATAAAAGAAAACAGCTCAACAGTGGCATTGGATAAGTCTACCTCAGTGACCCTTTTGCTTCTCTTGTGTTCTGTATTTCATCCTGTACTTTGTTTCCCTAGACTTTCTCTTTATGTCTCTCTTCATTCATTAAGCAGATAGCATATTTTTCAGAGTCCTTTCCTATCTGGCTTTTAGACACCAATACCCTCCCATCTGCCATCTTAGTCAAATTCCACTTCTGTTCCACTATGAAGGTCTGCAGAAATACAGCCCACTTTTCTCTCCTTACCATGAAAGTATGTTACATTACAAAGTTCTTTTATGAGTATCAATGCATGTACATCTGCATCGTCTTTTGAAGGGATATGTTCTTCATTTCTTTGGTAAGTTTCTCTACATCCATTTCAGTATTTTACTAGTATAAACAACACCGTGATGAATCTTATGTAGCCAGAGCTGTGCACTAAAATCCTCCCTGTAAGATTAGGCTCGACCTGATCAATAAGGGCAAATCGCTTCAGCCTTGTCAGAAACAAGACCTTCTTCATTCTGGCTGCTCTGCTTAATCCCCCTCTACTGCTTTTAAAAGGACTTCCTCAGCCTCTCCGGCTGGCAGGACAGGGCCTCCTTGGGCCAGTGTGGGTGTCACAGCTGAAAACAGAGACGGGGGAATCAGCCGTGAGCAAACCGTGTGCGTGCCAGGGACTCCGGGGCACTTACGCACACACTGTCTTGTGGAATATCTCGTGAGGTGATGACAAGAGAGTATCTCAATCCCCAAATCCAAAATAGTTCTAGTACTAAACCTTTTAGATAAAGGTTACTTAACCTGTATGAGGAAAACAGGTCCAGCGCAGACAAGAACTAGCCAGTCCGCGTGACTAGGAATGGCAACCAGGTCGCAAATGAAGTTGAGCTGCCCGTGCTGTTGACAAGCCCGACAACAGCAATGGCCAGTGGGTCCCAGGCTTCCCCTGGAGTAGTGAGAATGTCGCCTGTGGTGACCACGGTTGCACAACTCCGAATGTACAGAAGCACGACAGTTTTACACTGGAAGGGTGCAAATGGTATGGTGTGTAAATTCAACCCCAAGGGAGTTGTTTGGAGAGCGAAGAGTGTCACCCTTTGTGTAAAAAGAAGCCCTGAGTTTGGATCCTGACTTTGCTGCAGTCAAGCAGTGAGAAGTAGAACAAGGCACCTCTGACCAGGTAGGGAGGGGACGGTAATTGCCGGCTCTCAGCATCATGGCAGACTTGAATGCTAGCAGAGGAGCAGCCCCGAGGCCTCCTGGGAGTTATCATCAGCCCACCGCCACTCCAAGTGACACACATGTGCACACACTAGGGTGGTCACATGAAATGGGGACCGTGTTAGACATGGGAGCCATCCTCACCCCACCCCACTGTGGAAGCTGCCGTCCAGTCCAGGCTGCATTTCTAGGGCAGGAAAGGGGCCGCGGTGAGGAGCTGACAGTGTCTGGCCTGTGCTGGGGGCTCAGCTGAGGTGCTGGGGACCTGGCAGGGGCCCTCAGAGGAGGAGGGGCCTGTTCTGCCTAAGGTGACACTTTCTATTCAAACAACAGAAAATGCCTATCTGCTCACTGAATCGCTGGTCCGTGGCCGTGCTGGGCTTCTTCTTAGAACTTCCGGGGGAACTTTAGAAACTACGGATGGATGGGCTTCATGACTTGAAATTTTGATATCACTGGTCTGGGAAGGAGCCTGTGCATTGGTGCCTTCTAATTGTGTTCCTGCTGTTCACATCTGCGACCACGATGTAAAACCATCCACCGGGCCTGCCTGACTTTGCCTGGGTTGGAGCAGCAGCTTTGGGGCTGGTCTCCCACGTCCACCCCCAGATCCACTCTTACCCTCTCAGCACAGGTGGAGGCCATTGGAGTCACACCTGGTTTATTTTCTCCATATATCAACAAAAATCACCTTCCTCTTCCCTTGGTATGATGTCGGACGGATCAGAAACAAAGGCTGTTCATCTTTAGGTTCATTATTTCCAACCTTTTCTGCCATAGACTCCGGGCTTGAAAGTGGCTCTCTGGACGAGGACCACTGTTCCCAGGCCACCTCCCCTTCCCAGTCCACGTCTCACTCACACCTTCAACACCCACGTGGGATAGTCACCTTTTCCACTGCTCAGCTGTCCCCTTTCTGATTAGCGACAGATTTGATCTAGGTTGTCCACTCATCCACACAACTCCCCAGCCACCTAAGAGAGGGTTGCAAGCAGACAGACGGAGGTTCTTCCTCCGGACACATCTCCCTCCCTATGTGAGTCTTGTTCTCCCACCCCATCGACATGTAGGATGTGCATCTCCAGGCGCTGGAAGGAGTCACCAGCTATACTTAGAGCTACTCTAGAGACTAAGGCTGGGGACATTTCATAAATACTAGTTCCCAACTTGCTAAATAGTACCCACATCGAAATGAAGAAAATTAAGGAAGGCTTACCTTGAATCTTCAAATGAAATTCTTTATCCAACACACTCTTTCCATCCTTATCATATATGATTACTCTGTAGATAATGCTAGAACTTCTGTTCAGATGCTTTATTTTCAGAGTCCTTTTGTCTAATATCTCATAGGTCTCGTTGAAGGAGAGCGTTTTCTCACCTTTCAGCCCTGCAACCCTGCGGCCGTTAACTTCCCATCGTATATCTTCGATATGATCATTTATTTGGGGAATATACAGGTTTACATCCTGACCCAAGGCACCCCAGACGACCGTCGTGTCTTTGAGGACTGAACCTATAAAAAACAAAACAGTTCCTGAGGTCTTGAGACTCTAGCAGAAAATGCTGGGCTTTGCACACTAACTTTTGTGCTCATTTCCAAATGTCCAGAGAAGCATTTCGTGGTGGCATAGAGACCCACACAGACTTACCTTTGACAGAAAAGCTAAAAAGCAGAAAGAAACTGGCTAAACTTTTATACAGGAGGCTCATCTTTGGGATTCGTTTCCTTGTGGTGGTTCTGAACTCTTCTTGCAAAAGGAACTGAGAGAAGGCTGGTGGAGGCCACGTGTCTCTGCTCTTAGTGGAGGAGAGAAACAGGCCACCCACACTTCTACTCTCCACACAGCAGCGCTTCTGACACCGCCTTTGCCCAAACAGAGGTGCTCGGGAGCCTGTGCTTTCTTACCACAGTTTAATTCTCGCCAAAAGAAGAAAATGAGGGGGGATGGGTTTTATTTCCCCACTGAAGGGAAAAGGAACTCAGAGGTAAGTAACTGTCACAGAATCACCTTTTCATAGACAAAGAGACAAATTCAGTGTCACAGGCCATGTCCTACCCACGTGGCAATGTTCCCTGGAACAGGACTTCATGGAAACATAGGTGAATGCTCATAAGCAAACAGCAGAACACAAATATTTACTGTACGACGAGAAGCATTTGATAATGTGCATATACAAAATGATTAGGAAATAGATTTGTTTCTTCCTCCAGAAAGATATTTCTTATATTCTTAAATTGTTTATGTACTGAAAAAAAAAGAAAGAAATGTAAATTGAGCCTCAGCCATAAAGGCTTAAAAATCTCCAGATCTCATTTTTAACATACATTTTACAACTCTCTTGGAACACACGGGTAAATTCACAGGCACAGAGACTACGAAATACCGTTACACAAACAGATTAACAATGTCGAAGGGAGCTAAGGGGATGGAAGGCTGAGAAAGGGGAGCTCGAAGCAGAAACAGGGTGAGAGTCTGGAGAGGGAGAGAAAGGTCTGTCGTCAGAGGCGGACGGTGGCGCACAGGCGGGGACCCTCAGAGAGGACACACAGAGGGAAGGCACGGCTCAGGGACAGACTACCCAGCAGAGCTCCATCATTAGGACCGCTCAGGACACCGTAAGTAAACATCTTTAAAGTTTTGACGTATTTCTGCCAATATCAGCTGCAAATATGGAGATTACCTTTCAGAAAAGAAATTCAGAGAAGATTTAGTTCAGTAAAAGAAATGAAGACAAAGCCCTGAATTTCTACCACCATGTAAAACAGAAGCCTAAATATTGTAATTGCTGTGTGCTAGACCCCTAACAACAACTGCAACAATAGATTATAAATGGATTGAAATTTTAAATGTTAAAAATGTCCTGTAATAATACTTAAAAGATAATCTAGAAAGGTGTTTTTATATCTCTGAGTATTGAAGCCTACCTGTAGAGACTATGCAACTCAGAAATAACACAGAAATGATGGACAACTATGCCCACAAGTATGTTACCTAAAAATGTAAAATTATACAATTTTCATATACGTTGCAAATACTTTCTCATGTCTTTTTCTTTTGTCCACCAGCAAGAAAAAGGATTTTTAAAATGGTCAAAGGATATAAATTATCAATTTATAAAAGTATCAGAACAGCATCTAACGCCACTCCAAAAATACAGATATGCTAGATATAAAATAGCATTTTTACCGCAAAATTATAAAAAATAATCATTTACAATAGTGACATGAATCTCAGACTGAATAGTTGCCTTCATCCAATATTAGAGAAAATGGAATCATACATTTGGAGATGGAATCTGGCAATTTCTATTAATCTTTCAAAAATATATATTTTTTGGCCTAGTAATTTTAATTTAAGAGACTTATCCTGCACAAAGGATTCCATGGGTATACAAAAATTCAAGGATTTTTTTTAGCACTTTGATAATACAATTGCAAATAACAACTTATGATACATTAAAATTATTAAATATTGTATGACTGTCAAAATAGAATGAAGCAGACTTAAAAATAAGATATGGAAAATCATGTGAAAAGAGCAAGTTACAAAACAATATGACCCCTTTTCATATATGATATTAGAATGTAATTTACTGTGCAGTTTTATTACTGATGTATGCATTGAAAATGGCTGCCCACTCATGCTGAACCTTTTTTTCTTTTTTCTTTTTTTTTTGGTACTGGGGATCAAACTCAGAACCTGACCTTTACCAGGCAGGTGCTGTGACACTGAGCTACGTCCTGGCCCAGAACTGTTTATAGTGCTTGCCTTTCAGGACTTAGATTAAAGGTCTAATTGAAAACATTCTTTTTATTATATCAACTTCCATCAACTTAGAAATTTTGATAAAGAACACATATTTTTGTAAATTTTTTTTAAAATACAAGATGCTTATGACATACATTGTCCTAAAGGATTGGTGGACTTTGACAAACCATTGGCATGTAGCTCCCCTGCTTTTAAGTAATAGACTCACCAGCCTCCTATCCAAAGCCAGCCGTGTGCTGGGCATTCTCTGACCTCCTTGGCTTGTCAATGTGCTGATAGCTTTGCTCATGGTCTCATAAAGCAGATTTCTGTTCTTCCTTTGTTTTGTTTTTTGAGGCAGGGTCTCACTCACCATGTGGCCCCAGCTGGCCTTGAACTCGTGAGGATCCTCCTGGCTCGGCCTCCCCGGAACTGGAATTATAGGTGTGCATACCAGCATGAAGCACTAACTCTATTTTCTCTCACATCTAGTATAATTCTAAGGGGAAGCACAGCTTTAATGGTAGAAACCAAGACAAAGAAAGAAGCAACAGGCCTGGAACTTAGAACCAAAACTTCTATATCTTTAAAAAAAAAAAGTATAAAAATTTAAATACTAAGTGCTAAAAGAGACAAATTATTTGCAAGATGGGTAGCAAATGTTAATATCCTTAAAAAATTACTTTCATATTAAAATAGGTCAAGGCCCTAAAGGAACAATTCATACAATGTACAACTAAATAACACACTTATGAAAACATAGTTAATATATTAATAAAGACATGTCTGTTTTAACATAGATATAATTTTCATTTAAAGCATGAAAACACAGAGTTAATGATGATAAAAATGGACATTCTTATAGAGGGCCAGTAAAAATCAAAATGCCTAACATTCTGGTGAACAATCTGTCTATCTGAATCAGAAATATCCAAAATATTTTTATTTTGAACTAACAAGTCTTCAGGATGAGTTTTTCCACAAAGGAACCATGAAGAGCCTAGATAAGACTTTGCTGTGAGATTGTACACTGCAGTATTTAGTCAAAATTGGGTACAATTTAACTGTCTAAGAACAAGAGCAGGTAAATCGTGGTTTGGAGAAAAAAACAACCCACAATTATATGAAAGGAAGAGAAATATCCTTTTTATATCCCCAGTACATGTTCTCTGGCCCTGTTATTCTACTGCCAAATGACAAATTAACAACAACAACAACAACACACACACACACACACACACACACACACACACACAAAGTTCCTGGACATGTACATTGTACATGCACACGGTACCATCTGAGGATGAGTAATCAAAAAAGATGGGTAGAACCTGGGCTTGTGCATCATCTCGGGCTAAGACGAGTCATAGGGTGCTCAGGAAAAGAAAGACACAGGGCTGTTCTAGTACAAAGTTTGTTGTGCACATGTAGTCAGCTCGAGAATCCTCTTCTTCCTGGCACAGGAAAGGGTGGCACCTTCACAAATGACTACCTCTTTGGTAGATGTGAAGGTCTCTCACAAAAGGAAACTTTGAACCCCATTGTTAGAGCTTCTCTTGCTTCTGCTGGTTCAAATGCCCTTTAGCTCAAAGAGTTCCTGTTGCAAAGACGCATGTTTCACTTGGTGTCTGGTCAGCTTCACAGTGGACAGTATCACCTCACGATGTCCCCAGAGTGTGCTGAGTGTGACTTTTGTGGGTTTCCTCTATGGTGGTAGGATGATGGCTATTTCCCCACTGTCTTTGCATATTGCTGCTATTCTGACCTAGGTGGCCTTTCAACTAAATCACTGCTCATGCCGAGTTCCCCCCACTCTGCTGTACAGCTGCTGCCAGCACTGAGGGTGGAGACAGTTCCCACCTTCGGGTGTGTGCATTTCGGGGAACCACTAGTCCATGACTCACTCTGGTTTCTCCTTCTCCCCCCTCACTGCAGGCCTGTGTCTCCATTGACACCTCCCTCACAGAAACTCCTGAGAGACAGACCTACAGGAAGAAAATAAGAAGCAGAGGAGGAAGAAGACATCTCTGAGGCCTCGCTTAGCCTGAGTGTGGCTTGCTTATAGGTTGAGTGAAATGCTAAGCGCCCGGATGCCATGTCCTTCTTTCCCCTGTGTTCAAATAAGTTTCTATAGATCACATTCAACTGGATTTCTTGAACTGTGAGATTTTAGAAGAGAAAGAAATTCAAAAGGAATATGATTTCCTCTCCATCATCCGTCTGAGAGTCCTGAGTCCTGAGAGCTTCTGGAGTGTACTCGCCTCCGCTGACCCAGCCAGTGTCTAATTCCAGATCCTGTGTAGACCCAAGCTCCAAACTCCAGGACCCTCTTGCTTCCTCCTGAGGCCTCCTTGGTATGTTCCTCGGTTCTCCAGCCCCCTCTGAGGGGATCCCAAGCCCTGCCTCACCATGCTGCATAACTGTCTCCTCTCATGCCCCCTTGTCCCTCGGAACTCTGGGGAGAACTCAAAGCAGCAGCCCACTGTGGACTGCTTATCAGAAGCTGCCATCTACCCTGGCTGTGGGGCCAATGGAGAGGCCACACCACACATCAGTTTCCCTCTCAGGGTCACATCAGCAGCCACAGCCGCAGCCCACAGGTTCCGTGGGCACTGGCACTGCCAGGTGCTACATTTGGCCCCATCACAATAGGAACCTCTTCCGTCAGGCCACCAGGCCCCGCTCTGTGGCAGGAGGTGTGAGTTTCCACTTGAAATGGACCTGTTACTCTCTGGACAGTTTTCTTCTCCTCTATGCTTCCCAGCCACAGCAGGGAGGACAGAATCAGACACAATGACAGTTCCTGGGGACACAGGTGTTCTAACAGTCGGGTCCCCGAGATCGGACGTCCCCATGGGTAGCTGCTTCTGAGAAGACAAACTCGCGAGTCCCCAGCTGTGCAGTCTCACAATTACGCTAAGGCCACGGCCCCAAACCCCCTCACACCAACGCTCTTGGTTCTGAGGCCCAGTTTGTACATGTGCCGAAGAAGCAAGAGCTTCCCTCTCAAGCAGCGCAGGGGCCAAGGGCCATGATGTGTGCCTGGAGTCCAGCACACGCCTGGTCCCAGGGTACGCTCAGCACGTGTCAGCAGGCCCCCGGTGGTCCCCACATTTCTGACAGCCCTACAGCACCCTCCTCGCAGGTCCCTCAGCCCTGTATGCACTGTCCTTCCGGATACCTGTATACCTGTGATAAAGCATAATGTATAAATCAGGTGCAGGCAGAGCTTAACAGTTGCTAAGTCATAAAATAACTATGACAATGTATTATAATGAAAAGTATATAAAACCTACCAAATGTTTCTATCTAGAATTTCCCACTTAATATTCTTGGACCACAGTTGACCTCAGATAACTGAAACCAAAAGGCAAAGCCACAGCTCGGGGGCGGAGGGAACAGGTAGAGGATGACACAAGTCACCTTCAGGGCAGCCACCGAGCAGAGAAAGCGACGGGAGGTGGTGTGACAGAACCAGGGCCAGGCTCCCAGGGGAGATTCGCAATTTTCCTGCTTGCTGTCTGTGCGCTCTTCAGAGGAATCTCAGTTCCTCTGGGCCTTAGTTTCCTCACAGCTCAAATGGCGAGGTGGGGGAGGGGAATACATTCACTGGCTCATTTTAGTCCAGATGTTTATGGTAAAGGCTGGGTAAGGTCAACAATGGACAACCTTCCCCACCAGTGGAACACACAGGAGAGTATCGCAAAAGTGAGGATCGCTGCAAAAACATCTGGAAAATCTCTGCAGGGGGGTTCTGAAGCCAGGCTCAGCCACCACCAGACCTCACACCAGGAGAAAGGGCAGCATCTCTCCACCATCAGGCAAGAAACAGACCTCTTCTCAGGCGGCCCAAGCAGTCTCCTCCCCTGCCAGCCACTGCTGTATTTCAAAGGACCTTGGGACAAAGTTCCTGCCTGCTGCCGCCACCCACAGGCCACAATCTGAATTGCAACCTGTCTGATGTCAGTCGAAGTCAGAACACATGGGCATCTGCCTCAGTGTAATTACTGATTTTTGGTTTATTCTTTTCCCCCTTAAGACGTGATATTCCTTTATATACACAGCATCTTTCTGATAATGAATATCAGTGTGAAAAAAATAATAAACCAAGGCTTGGAGAAGTCAAATGAATGTTCTACAGAGACAGCCAGGGAACAGCCCTGGCCCCTGATTCCGAGGCCGGTGTTCTCTCCAGTATCTCCAGGGTGGGTCGGTTTGTTGTACAGCTTTGCTGCAGTTCTCAGAGTTCGGCTCGACCTGACCTTCTGAGACGGAGCCCCTGACCCCCTCTGCTCCCCACCCCATCGACTATGGCCCCCGCCATATGCCTGCAGCTGTCTGTGGGTCGGGAGGGGCCGGGACTGTGAACAGGACACACCCTGCTCTGGTCTCCGAGGGGTCTCAGGGTGGTGGGGGAGGAGCAGGCACCTGGGACCTCTGCACCCAGAGAAGAGCCGCACAGCCGGGTGGAATTAGGGCAGAGCAGAGGCTGCAGCTGGGAGAGGCGGTGCCCGGCCGGTCCTTAAAAGACAAGTGGGCTCTAGGCTCAGAAAGAGAACGTGGAGGGCATCCCCAGCCTCAGCGCCGGGGGAAACCGGCTCCCTCGGGGCCCAGGACGGGTGTAGGCGGTGAGGGTGGAAAGTGAGACGGGGGACAACAAGGAGGAGAGATTCCTGCCCTTCTCTACAGGCAGTGATAAGCCAGCCTTGCTTTCCACCTATGCATGGGACGCACTTTTGCGATAGGCTCAAGAAAACAGCAGGACCAAACCTGCGCCGCACAGCAACCTTTACTGCTGCAGCACGGGTTTCCTGTTGGCCCGTTTGCCTCGTGCTTGGTGTTCTAGGTCCCCTGGAAGAATCGCTGCCCGAGTTGAACTCCCAGTGTGGGAGACAGATAACAAAACCACATGAGTAAGCCAAATCTAAGTCTTTAGACAACGGCAATATTCAGGAAAGAAATAAGATAGGAGAGAGGTTATTCAACCTGGGCCATTTGGTACCAGTGACCACCGTAGTGTCATGGAGGTTGTGGCTGTACATGAAGGAGAGCTGGAGGGCTGAGGCAGGCAGGAGGGTGTATGGAGGATGCAGCCCAGGCAGACAGACAGTGTGAGGCCAAGGGGACTGAGGGGTGAATGAGGCTGGGGAAGAGAAGGCCCGGCCCGGGAGGTCACCATGGGATGGAGAGTGGAGTGGACTTGGGCCGGGAGGGGAGGAGAAGCCTTCACTGTCATCGAGTCCTCCCTTTGCTCCTGCATCTTCTGGGCTCTGTCCAACTTAGAAGCTCACTGATATCCTTGGAGCTCTTTTGCATTGAATGGCGAGGTGGGAGGGAAACCAGTGAGTAGAACGTGTTCCTAGAAAGTCTTTCCTCTGCCTTTGCAAAGACGGTGACTGTGTTTGCATCTAGCTCTTCACCAGACAGCGCTTCAGAGGTAACTGTCTCCTGCCAGGGCTGATTTTGAAGTTTGGATTCTTCTTCAAGTAGCCTTTTTACACCTAACGGTGGCGGCCTCTGGCTCTCCCCATCCACCCCAGGCTGTGGAACTGAGGCACCTGTCAGCTGAGAATCCTGGGCTGTTCCAGGCTTGGTGCCGGCCTGGTGACCCTCCAAAGGGCTGTGTCTCCAGTCCTGAGACATCCGCAATTCATCTTCTGGGTGGAGGATCACTGGACTCCCTGCTCCCACGCTCCCTGGAATCCCTCCTTTTCACCTCTCTTGAGATTGGGCTTTGACTTGTTTTTCTTTCTAGATTGTATGTATATGTCTGTTTTGTTTTTAGGCTGCGATACGTGCTATTAAATAATACAGGTAGTTACTGCTTTTATCTCCCTCAAATTCCTCCAAAACCAACAGCCAGGGAACCATATCGAATGTGTTCATCCTCCAGGAACTGAGCATGCACAGGGTCTTGCTGGAGATACTGGTTTGGCTTTACCCGGCCACACTGCTCCTTTCTTTTATTGTGACTGAAAGCCCCCTCTAGGGGTCCTAGATGGGTAAGACACCTGTGAAATATTCTATTCATCTCCATAAATGTTCAAAGATTATCTCTTTCCTATAAAAACAATAAGACCAAATGAAATTACTGGACTTAGAGAAGTTACCTTTTTTATGTAAGCCAACAAAATGAGGCAGAGATGTGTGGTGGCATAGGCCACTTATTCCAGCACCAGGGAAGGTGAAGGCAGGAGGACTGCAAGTTCTACTTCAGGCTGGGAAACTTAGTGATGTGCTGAGACCTTGACTCAAAGTCAAGAACTGTTCCCAAAAAAGCTCGAGATATAGCTCACTTAGAAGGCCAGGGGCAGTCCCCAGGCCCCTCTGGTGTGAGTGGTGGTTGAGGGGGTACTTTAAAAAAATCTTCCTAAACACCGATGTGCATTGAATTTTCCTCCTGTGTGCAACCCAAGCGAATTCTAGTCAGATAGAAAACAAAGCCCATGAGGTTCAAGAAAATGTTCACTAGCTGTGTCCTGCTTAAGAAGGATAGCTCATGACTGGGAGGACGTGGAATTTTTATCTATTTTTCTGTTCCAAAGATATGTTCCATGGGGTAATCAGAAAGTCTGGGAACATAGATACTAAGATTTGTGTCATTTGTTGTCATGTCATATCAATAAGACATTTGTTGAGAGATTTTCCTGGTTTCTAGGAAAAAAAAAAACAAAAACAAAACCACGGTCCCAGTGGGTCTTCAGTCCTGTTGGAGCAGAGTGTGCCCGGCAGCTTAAAACTTGAGAAAGGGGACCGCCGTGCCCTTCAACACTGTCCCCTTTTCCAAAGCCCTTGCCTGTGTCTCTGGTGCTTCCCCCAAAGAACAAGCCCAGGGCATCCTAGTCGCCCACCTCGGCGGGCTGTGTGAATACGTGGAAGTAGCCCTTCCTCCTTTCCCACAGGGACAGGCCAGCGTCGCACTCCAAACCTGTGCCAAGTGTGTATTAATAAACTCTGAACCATATTGACAGTTTTGTGCAGCCTTTTGTAGCCAGGAAAACGTTTTCCGATTAGGAGCCCCTGCTGTTTTATCTATTACATATGAAACTATGTCCACTGGGGGTTGGAGAGCAGCGTCAGAGTGTTCAGAGGAGGGAAAGGAATTGAAAAGGGAGCTAGTGTCACCCGTGGGGACCAGCTGGGGAGAGAGAAAGCATCCCTGGAGAACAGGGGCTCAGGAGGTCTTTCTCAATATATGTTGGCCACAAAAGGAGGAGCCTGCCTATGTCTGTCATACACAGTCCCAAGACGGAAAAGGCAACAGCAAAGACAGCTACGCCGCGGGCTGATTTACAGAAGGGAAATTTTTATCTTGTGAAGCAGATTCGAGTTCCTGAAGCCCATATGCTTGCCTTTCTTTTTCCCAAAGAGCCCACAATCTCATGTGGGAAAAATTCAAAATTTTGTTGACTTTCACAGAAGAGGGAATTGGAAATGTTAGATAAATACAGAGCACATGGAACACAATTTCATAGCATTCCCCCAGGGGCTGTGGGCGAGTGTTACACTGGGAAGCTGCAGAATCGGGGACGGAAATGTAAATCTGAGATGCGCAAAGAGCTGTGGGCTGTGGACAAGAAGCCGGGGGCCCTCATCTGCCCTATGGCTCAAACTACATGTGCTTTCTCTGTCGTGGGTGGAGGCGGCGCATTCAGCCTGGGTGTTCAGGAGAACAGCCCTGAGGATCTAATGGAGCTTCGTGTGTAGAAGTGTCCTGTGATTCATCAGGTGTCAGGCGCTGCTCCTGAAAGACGTACTTGACAACCCACCCAAAGCTGAAGCGTGCGCTTGTCCACCTCCAAAGCAAAGACTAGTTGAATGCTGCGGTGAAGCACTCTGTCTGGCAGAAACCCTAAAAACACCCCACTCACAGAGAGCGCGGCACATCCCGGCCATCGAGAAGGCTGAGGAAAGAAGGAGAGGAGTTCGAGCCCAGCCCAGGGAATGGAGAGACCTAACAAGCCCCTGCCTCAAAATATAAACGGCGAGGGCTGAGAGTGAGGCTCAGTGCAGAGGCTTGAGTTCGAGCATCCGTATTGCAACAAAACCAAACCAAACCTTCACTGCAATAGGAAAGGGACTAGCTCATTCCTTAGTTATTCAGCCAATCCGTTGACAATAGTGCCGCGGACCTGCTGTGCACCGGTTGCTGCTCCGGAACTGTAGATATTTAGGAACAAACAGTTCGAGTTTCTCATAGGATGCGTATTCCAATGTGAATACCAGATGATAATAATCACGTAAACTAGCTCGTCAGGCAGTAGTAAAGTGCTGTGAAGAAAAATAAAGCAAATCAAGGGGATAGATTGGCAGGAAGTGCTCTGGAGGGTAGGAATGGCCTAACTGGGAAGGAAAGCACCCAGCAAATCACAGAGCCAGGGGACAGAACAGCTTTTCAGGGAGATGGAAAAGCAAGTGCGAAAGCCCTGGCTGAGGAGGGAATCAAAGTCCAGGGCGGACGGCAGCGGACTCGGGTAGGGCAGTGTGTAAGAATCAGGGAGCGGGCAGGTTGTGATGGTTTATATCCAGATGCCCCCCAAGAAGCCTCATGCTGCTCTGTGGGCTGGGGGGGGGGGGGGGTGTGTGACTGGTTCATGCTAAATGTTGGGAGGTGAAGCCTGGTTGGAGGAAGTGGTCGCTGGGCGCATGGCCTGGGGGGGGGTCCTCTCCTTCCCTTTTCTCTATGTCTCTCTGCGCTTTCTCGACGTCATGAGAAATAAACCCCTTCGGCCACGCCCCGGCCACGCCCCTCCGTCACCCCACCCACTTCTAGCAGCCAGCCCACTGTGAACTGAAACTGTGAGTTGAAATGAAGCTCTCTTCCTTTAAACTGTGGTGCCAGGTATCGTGTCCCAGTAAGAAAGAAGTGACTAAGCCACACGAACCCTACGGGTCAGGGTGAGCACCTTAGAGATGAAGTCACGGCCTGTGGAGGTTCTGAGCAGTCTGACTTGAGATTTTCAGAGGACTCCCAGGACTACAGAGGAAGCTGACGGTGGAGCGCTTGCCTGGTGAGTGCGAGGCCCTGGATCTGCTGCCAGCTCTGCCTCAAAGAAATGAAGCATAGCAAGCGAGAGGCTCCGGTGGATGGCTGCAAGAATAAGGACAGAGGCTGGAGAGGTCTGAGCAGGGCATCAGGAGGGTAGCTGCTGATACAAAGGAAGGTCCTGGATTCCGGGTTCGGTTCGGCCACACGGCCGGGTCTTGCTTACAGACTGCAGTGACAGAAGTCCAGGAGCAGTTCTCGGAGCTGGATCCAGGTCCTGTCTTTCTGTCTTTCGGCTTTGTCTGCCCGGCATCGTGTCCAGCTGCTCCTGTCTGCTGCTAACAGTGGCCATCCCACCTCTGAAGGCTCGGTCCTGAGAGCAGAGGCTGTATGGGAGCTGCTCGCCGTGTCCAAGAGGCCGGGGAAACTGTGATAAAGGCGCCAGTGTGAAGAGGTGAGGTATCCCTTGTGGTGGCTGAGCAGAAAGAGAAGCTGGAGATGTTTCTAGCATACTTTTAACGATGATCCTAATATCAGCAAAGGTTCCAAAATATGCTCAGGCTGTGAGTTAAATTCTGAGCATGTGAAAGAGACACTTAAATGACAAGTCACACGTCAAGACAAAACAGGCGGCACAGGAACTAGGTTTGTGGTGCCCGCGAGTCACCGATGGAGAAATGGCCAGCGCCCGAGACAGACGGACACTTGGGTCTGGTTCTCAGCAAACCACGGGTATGGTCTCACCATCTTTAATACTGAGCACTTAATTATCCATGATCATGGAGCTGCCAGGTCTCCATACTTCAGTCACTGCTAACTGCAGCATTGTGCCTGGGCCGCTTCCCTAACTCCTTCCTGCTGGTCACAGCTTCCTGTTCCACAGGAGAGCAGTCACCAGGCTGCACAGCACAGGCGGGAGACGCTGAGTGTGTGTCCGGGAGGAGCACATGGGGAAGGAGGAGTGTGAGCAGGATGGAAGCCCAGCCCGCCACTCCCAACACAGGAGCAAAGGGCAGTCGATGCCATTTCCCCCAAAGACCAGAGACAGATCTACAAGAAAGAAATCCTGTCTGCAGAGAAAAGGGAGAGAATTAAGCAAGAGTGTGCTGCATCGGGTAAAGATAAGGGTGGTGAAAATTCAGCATCAGATCACAGCACGAAGCAATTAAGGAGAATAAGATGTGCTTTTACAAACACCAGGGGAAAGGAGATTATCGAGAGGAAATAAGCCTTAATAAATTCAGAGGACCATGAAATTAATGATGACCACAAACGACTAGCATTTGCAATTCTTCCCTTTGTTAGCCTTTAACTAGGAAAACAAAGGCGAAAAGCAAGCAATTGAAAAGGAAGGACAACTCGAGGAAAAGTGAGGCAGACCTGGCAGGAGGAGGTGTTTGTCCCGCGGGCACTTGGCGGGGGTGCGGCTGAGTCTCAGGGTCCTGTCACAGTCCTGCCCCGGAGCGAGTGACACAGTGTGCCATTTCCTGAGTGTCAGGAACTAACAGAGCTGAGGAAAGAGTGAGAAGGGGAGCAGGGGAGGAGGAAACCGCACCAGGGGCTCCTAAGCGAAGGTGACTCAGGGACTGTCCGGTGGCTCCAAATTCAACGGCGAGAAGAAGAGTGGGCAGTGCTGGCCCTGTGTCTGCCTTCCTCTCCCCTCCCTCGCTCCCTCCCTCACCCCCTCTACTCTTCGCTCGGCATCCAGGCTTATCATTTGGGGGTCAGAGCACATCTGTTGGGTTGGTCCCTCCAGAAAGGATACTGGGAATATTGTCTTGCTTTTGAGGACTAGGAGGAAGTGTGGTGGGCTGGAATGAGCAAGGGAATGTGACGGCCTGACAGAGTTGATTTCTGTAGCTTGCTACCGGAAGTGCTGAGAGACCTCAGGCACTGAGGATGCAACGCTCAAAGAACTTACTACCAAGCAGAAAACACACACACACACACACACACACACACACACACACACACACACACTCTCCTTGCAATTCAGTCTGATGCCTGCAGTAACAGTGGAATGGTGGATGAAGGACTAGAATTCTGACAGAGGGCAAAACGGCATTTATCAGCAGGCAGGAAATCCACAATCAAAGGCCAAGGGGTACAGCCATCGGGCAGCAACCAGTGATGAATTGTTTCCTTTCCTTTCGAAGTCCTTCTAGCTAAAGCCAGTTGCCTAATAGTCTCTTTTAATTCAGCTTTCTTGCTAGAGAGACAGCCTTGGGAATCTATTTCCTCAGTGTGGGGACCCTCTCAGCCCCTTCACTGTGCTGCAAAGAAGACCAAACGGCAGGACGCTGCTGAAATATGGCCCCCAGGTAGTTGCACACAGGGCCGAGGGAGCAGGGGTTTGAGGGTAGCTGGGGGGGGGGGCTCAAGAGCTGTGAAAGGCCCTGCCCACCCACTTCCTATTACCAGCATCACCCTTCACCCATCCAGGGATCCCTGCCTGGCTCACTTCTCTCCCAGCCCACTGAGAGGATCAAATTATCTCCAGAGAAGAACTGACCAAATAGGAGAAGCACAGGGAGGCAGGTGAGTCTCCATCCCCGCCCCTGGGATGAGGTGAGCTGGTCAGGAGCATCATGGGAAGTCACGGGGAGGGGGGGGGGCTGCGTAGTAAGGATGGCAGAGCCTTCAGCAGGGCAAGACAGGTGGGAAGATCAATCCCAAGACAGAGGGGCCAACAGAGCCAAGGGCGGAGGGGAGGTCAGCGTGGGAAGGGGTACGAGGACACGGGTACCTGATGGGCAGGGCCAAGCTCATGGCCGGCAAGCCCACAGTAGCAAGGGGGGAGCCACTGAAATGTTTAAGTGGCAAGTGACAAGATGGACAAGACCCGTGATTTTTAAAAATCACTGGCTCCAGCACGCACATAAGTTGGCGTGAACGCAGGTCCAGGTGACAGGTGAGGCAGGAGTGGCAAGGCTAGACAAAGAGCGTGATGCAGTGATGGCAGAACGTGGTGCAGTTGGGTCCTGGAGAGATGGGGATCTATGGCACATCCGGGTGGAGATCATGAGAGGGAAGGAGGTGGCGCCAACTGAGCCCTAGCAGAGGGGGCCCAGGGTGGACCCCAGTTGTCCTGTCCCTGTGCCAAGCCCTGCTGGACGAGGTGGGGAGTCCAGGGCTGGATATCGCCCTGGCTGGCTGTAGAGACCCTTTGGTGACCAGTTCACCCCATGGAATCTGGCTTCTCCAGACTCCAGACACTGTGACCTTGGGGAGTGAACTGTCCCCTGGTGTTCAACATTGTTTTTGTCAACTTTTCTCTCCTTTGTTTATAGGGGGAAGAAGAAAGGCTAATCACCCAGATAAAAGATCTAAAATGGAGCTACTAACTTCACAAAACATCGTGTAGACTTACAGGATCAATCAATCATACCATGTCAGAATTGGAAGAAAACTCAACTTTTTAAAATATCTCTTCCACTGCAACTTTGACAGCTCTTCACACACCCTCTGCTTCAGCATTTCCATCCCTGGGAGCAAATTGTCTCCAAAAGCAGCCTGATCCCCTTGTTGGAGGGCTCTGGCAGGACGAAGCGCTGCTCTTGTAGTGACTCAAAATTTGTCTCCACCCATTTGTCTTCGTTCCATCCTCTGGAGGCGAAGCAGGTCAATGTCCCTTCTGAAATGTGGTGCCAGAAAGCAACACACACCTCCGAATGTGGTCTGATTTAGTTAGAGCCCTGTGGGGAATTTAGAGGGGGTGAGAAATAATAAAGCCACTGAGTTAACCAGCTTTAAAAAATGACTGTCATAGAAAACGCCTCTAAGTAGAACCTTCGAATCATAAACTAAAGGGAATCTTTGAAAATATCCAGCTCAGAGGAAAAAATCACACCTAAACCTGTCTAACCCAGAGAGGCTGACCTATTTTTTTTTTAAGATCTCTTAAAGAAAAGTTCCATGTTTATTGATCGAAGACAGATTTCTTACAAATAAATCATTGTAAAATATTTTCACATCAGTGTTTTCCAGTAGACTAATTTGTTTTTACATTTCCCTGTCTCCCTTGCTATTATCTCTCCTACCACATAAATTACCTTCCTAATGAAGCCGCTCATTGTATCATATTCTGGAAGCGCATGCTCATCTGCTCCTGGAGTGTTGCAGCTCCTAACGCATTAATTAAATGCCCTTCCTCTATGATCATCCTTTTTTTTTTTTTTTTTTTTTGCAAGAGATCCACACAATTTATCCTTATATTGTTGCATAACGCTTTGTGCAGTGGATATGTTCTCAAAATTTCATACGCATCTAATCTTTGTAAATGGAGTCTCTTCAATTAGTGGTGCCTTCCCAGTGCATGCTGAGCATTCATCATTGAAGTGGCACTGTGGGAACCATCATAGAAGGGTGGGAAATACGGGGTCTTTGGAGCTAGAAAGAGTCGCACCCAACGCTGTGTGAACTCAGTGGGTGATCCAACGGTGAGCCCTAGTTTTAATCTGTGAAACGGCGACAGCACCATCCCAACGTGCGCTGTAGAACATTGCACATGACACACAGTTCCCGTGACCCAGAAGATAGCTACGCCGTCCGGTCTGCAAAGTGCAAAATCATCTGCTTAATGGGAATACTCTTCTTGGCCATGTATTTTGCAACTTCAGACATTCCTGCATCTCACATTTGCAAAGCCAAACACGGTGCCTACTGGCTCTCGCCCTCTGGCAGCTCCTTCTCCTGAACCCCTTCTTGTCTGAGCAGGTCTCTCATCTGGCTGTGACAGAGGTGGACAGCTGCAGTGCTAACCACAGCCTTGCCTGCTCTTGTCACCTGCTTGAATTCTTGAAGCTTATCTCATATCCCTTCTGTTTTCTCTCTTGAATGCCTTTTCTTTCCCCTCCTTCCTCTTTCTTTCTTTTCCTTCCATCCTGAGGACTGAACCCGGGACATGACACATGCCAGCCAAATACTCCGCCACTGACCTACATCCCCAGCCCCCCCCTTTTTTTTTCCACTGTGAGACAGGACTCCTGCCAGCGCTCCCATGGCACCTCATTCTGAGCCAAGCAGAGTGCAACAATGAATGACTCCTGCCTCTCTCTGGGAAGTGCTTCCTCTGCCTGGTGCAGGGAGCAAGTTACTTTAGCTTGACGTTCTGTCTGCTTCTCTGTACAATGTGGCCATGCAGAGGGATCCTTGGTTTCCAGACTAGCGCTCCCAGTGCTAGAAATCCCCAGTGATGGAAATGGAGCAATGGAGAGAACTATCTAGAGAGTTTTCTGAAGCTCCAGAGAAAGTCTGCACATAGCCCATTAAAACTGCACAGGCCACGTAAACCCTGTCTCCTGATCTGGTTGGGATGATGTCAATGCTTTGCGGTATTTTGGGTAAAATCAACTGGCTCAGCATGTGCATCAATCAGGGTTCTTGGTTGCAAACAACAGAAACCAAGTCTGGTTGACTTAAGCAGAAAATATGTGCACTGAGAAGATGTCTGCTAATTCCAGAGCAAGTGGGAAATGGGAGGACTTGGCTCGAAAATAGACTAGGGTGAGGAAAACTCGAGGGGTAAAGGGTTCAACCAAGGCCACCCCCAGGAACCGGGACTCTGGGACAGAAGGGGCTGTCGTCCAGTGCAGTGCTGTCTAACCATGGCCTTTCCTCCGGGCTAATCCTCGCAGAGGCCGAATCCCAGAGCAGGCCCTCCACTTGGCAAATCTCAAGCCTCGGGTACTGATTTGCAGCTGCTGGAGGCAGGAAGAACCAGTGTTAGGACCTCAAGACTCCACTGTTTCAGGAGAATTCCCCCAAACATGTAAAAGTGATTGGTCGCTGGGTGAAAAATCCTAAATGAAAACGTCTACTAAGGTTGCTAAGTGGTTTTCAGGGTGAAAGAAACAATACAATTCACTTGATGATGGAAAAAGTTGTTTTGAATCATAGGAGTCATGAAAGGCAAAAAAGGAGAAAGAAAGCACTTGATTTTACCCCCCCACCAAAAGATTAGTCAGATTGTAGGCGATGCATAATGTGGCGCAAGCTTTGACGCCCCCTGCTGGCAGTGTGGAGGAAAAAAGATTGCTTGTTTTAAACTCAAATCAATACACAATATGCCATACCGCCTGGATTTAGCTGGGAGTGATGGTGTATGCCTGTTACATAATCCCAGAACTCTTGGAAGAGTTGGCAGGAAGATCCCAAGTTCAAGCTCAACCTAGGCAACCTGGCAGTGTAGTAAGACTGTCTCAAAGTAAAACAAAAAATAAAATAACACAAACTAAAATGAAATTCTTAAAAAAGAAAGCTAGGAATTAGTTCAGTGCAAAAGTTCTAGTTGGAATCCCCAGTACCACAAGGAAAAGAAGTCAAAATAATAACAAAATTAATCCCTGCTTGGGAATAATTAGCTCAGAGCTACTACATATACCAGCCCCCCAAAAGAGAGCAATAATGCTTTAACCATGACATGGAAGTGTCTTATACATACATTAAAGAAAAAAATTGGAGATGGGCAATACCAGGCTGGTCTGGTGTTCACAAGCCCAGGCTTATCGTGGCCTCTCCATGCTTAATTATACAGAGGTCCCATCCTCAAGGACACCTCAAAGTTGCTGGCTCTCCAGCCATCATGGCTGCATTCCAGATGAATGTCAAAAGAAAGGCCAAGGGATCAAAGGGAATATACAGACCCCTGCATTGGATTTTACAATGTCTGCTGCCATGGTGGGGACCATCCCTAACTGTACTCCAGGCCAGGAAATGTGCTCTCTTGGCAGGACACCCCGCATCCAAGCACAGAGTAGGAAACAGGAAGTAGGTGCCTTTCCCAGGGAAGTCGGAGGTCTGGCTATGGCCTCTGTTTCTTTCACCCCTTGCTCCCTCTTTGCCCCCCCTTCAAGTCTGCTTTCTGTAGTGTCACCTGGAATCAAAGAAGTGTGGAGGACCCCCGTCGAGATGTCTTCGGGGCCCCTTGTTCCAGGGCCCCCAGTGGCCCAGACTTTTTAAAGAGCTATTGGAGGACAGCAAAACCAGAGGCAATTACCAAGTGCCCTCTTCTGCGAAAACAGCACACATGACACACTTCACCTCTACTCGCTTTGTTCACTCCGCAGCTTCTCCGCACCGCAGGCACAGGGCTGCCCGGCGTGGAGATGAGGGGTTCTAGGATTTTCTGCAGTAAGCACCTCACATGCTCACAGTGAGTGGGAAGCCAGGATGGAGACTGATGTGTCCTGAACCCAAGCTCCTAACTAACACTGCGGCTACCCCATACCGTGTCATCACCCACACACAGCTGTAAACATTTAGATTTAAATTAATGAAAGTGAAAAGAATTAAGAACTCAGTTTCTCATCGTATTGGCCACATTTCACTAGCCATGCTTAGCTACCACATATGGCTGCCATATTGACTCCATAGAACACTGGACAACACAGAAAGTGCTACTGACCGTGCTGGACAAGAAGAGCGGGTGCTTTGGGGCTTCTGCTGCTCATGGTAAGCGAGGTGAAGCAATGACTTTTTTCTTTCTCCAGCCTCTTTTCCTGTTTTCCAGTCTCCTTGTCTTGTCACAGCATCAACCATGCCAGGTAGAGAAATGGAGAAAATTCTGACAAAGAAAGTACCACTAAGAGTTGAGAGTGGCAGCTTGTGGTATTTGTGCTCTGTGGCCAGGATACTCCCAGGGTTTGCAGTGAGCTCAGCTCACAGGGCGGACGCTAGACTGGCTGCTTCCTGGACACTGATCTCCAGCCCTCTTACCTTTTAGTTCATTTCTTTAACTTTCACTCTTTCTTTTTCCCATTTTAGCATGTGCCTCATGTATTTCCTTTTAAATCTGCTCTTTTAAAAGGTTGCAAAGCTCCCTGCTGCTTCAAAGTCAGATTTTTTAAGAACACATTTGCATCTTTTCTCAGTTGCTGCCTTAATTACACATAATAAAGGTACTTAGTTAAAGAAGAATAGCTGATGAGTCTGGACTGTAATAATAATAATAATAATAAAAAAGGTCTGGCCAGGAGCCATTTCCTTTGTCAAGAGAGAACTTGCTCCCAGACAGTGGGGAGCTCTGATTCATTCTTATGCCACAGGAGTTGCTACAAAATCTCAGCGCACTGGGAGTGGCTGTTGCACAAACAGTGACAACACCCAGAGCTCCTGGCTCCTTTCTGCAACTACCAACAATACCTGGACTGCACCAAGTAAGGAGAGAAGAACAGTACCGATGGCTACTGGTCCAACAGGGGTCAACAGCCTTGGTAGCAGCTGAGTGCCTGTGTTTGTAAATAAAGTTTTATTGGGACACAGTTGCGCTCATGGCTGGTTTTGCTCTTGAATGGTGATACGGCCCGCATAGCGTAAAACATCTACTACTTCACCCCTTCCAGATCCAGACTGCCAATCCTTTGCTTAGTCAGCGGGAGCTGGAGTCCCTGCATAGCATGAGTGAGGTCCTGGATTTGATTCCCAACACCACCAAAGGAAAAAACAAAGCACTAGTGCCTTCTTACCCAAGAGGCTTTCCCAGATTGCTCCAAATAAAACAATGACTTCCGTGCCCAGCACTCCTGTCTCACTGGCACTGATGTGTTTTCCTTCTGAGACACATCACCTGACGTTGGCCTTGTTTACTGGGCAGCAGGTCAATGGGAACCAAGCAAGAGGGCCACAGCAGCCCATGGTCAGTGCCTGAGTTGCTGCTGTCTTTCTCCCTCTCCCATCTCCACTGGGCTTCTGTCCACATTTCCCCACCATTCTGTATGCTGGCTGGTGTCAGGTGGACACTTGATACATGTTTGGAGGAATGAATGAGTAAGTGCATCGACAGTCCTCAGAGCTGTCTTCCTGATTATATACACAGAAATCAGTGGAGAAGATAAGGAGGCTCGAGGTGGATATGGCAAGGGAAGAAGGAAGCAGTGGGGGGTTCTGCTTGTTATTTGGTGTGAAAGACAACGCTGAGCCCAGGCCTGTGGAGCCCCAGCTGTCCAGGGGCCCTTTATCCCCAGACAAGTGGGTTCAAGAAGCAGGGGCCACATACCATCCCACCGCTGTGTCCCAAGGAGCCTGAGAGGGTCTAAAGCTCCGGGACAGGCCTTGAAGCGAGCCGAGGGGCAGGGAAGCTCGCCAAGGGAGAAGTTCCAGTAGGAACCCAGATGGGTGCTCCCCACACACGGGCCACAGCCTCACAGGCTGGGGAACCTGGAGCTGCCGGTCCAGGGTGAACCCAGGGTCAGATAGGGTGGGAGGACAGAGAGCGTAGGGGTCGGATGTGAGCGGACTTGCCTGTTACGCTAAGAAGCTGGCACTGGGTCCAAGAACAATGAGAACCAAGTGAAAGCGTCTGAGCGGGCCAATGGCATAATGGTACGGGCATTTTACAAGGCTTTTCCCGGCAGCAGCTTATAAACCAGATTGGCATGGAGGTAAGATTAGAGACCAGGTGAAGCAAACATACAAAGACGTCCTGGGGTGGCTCCAGATCCCAGCCCCTAACTGCTGCAAGGCAGGCTACATGGCCCAGAGCCAGCGCTGGGCATCCGGGCAGCTGTTACTTTTATCTTTCTCCCTGTGCCAGGGGTGGGGTGGGTGCTGTTGTGGTCCAGTTTTGTAAACTGAGCTCCAGAAGGTGGTGAGTTTAAAGCATGGATTAGGGAAGCTAACTGGTTGAGCCTTGGATTCTATCCACCTTCACTGTCAGAAAGGCCTCAGCCAGGGTGGTGGCACGCTGCTGCCCCACGGCGTGCTGTGGGTGCACCACAGGCCTGGCTCTGGCTGAGAGGCCTGGCCTGCAGGTCTGTTGTGTTGGGACCTAGGTGTTGAGGGTCTCTGTGTCCAAGAGGCATCCAGAGAGGGGGCATGCAGTGCACAGACAAAGCAGCCACCTTCCAGCAGATTGAGGCTGGTATTCTCCAGTTAGCACTGGGGAGAGACATGGAGAGACGCAGTGGGTGGCTGTCACTTCCCAGGAAAGGGCCTTCTGAGATACTCAGTTCATTCCAGGCACTTGGCAGCTCTGGGCAGCAGTGGCCACAAAGCTGTAAAACCCTTGATACTTTCATTTCCATCATTCTCAGCTCACCCAGCTGTGGAGCAGGTACAGGGAGAGGACAGGGAGGGGTAGGGAGGGGTGTGGGGTGCAAAGCGTTCCCAGAGTGAGCTGGGAGAGACCTCTAGGGTGTGGCTTCCAGCGACGCATGATGCATCGGGAGGATGAGAGAAGCTCGAGACTGCTCTTGTTTTTCACACAGCCTGTGTGGCTCTGCTGTGGGGTGAGAAAGTGTTCTGCATCGGAGGGGCTCAGAGGAGGTCAGAAAAGCTGGAGTGAGAGGTGAGGCCGGGAGCAGGGCCAGCTCAGCCACAAGGAGGGGAGCAGGGCCTGACACGAAGGGCATTACTGCTCCTTAGAGCTTTTGGGCTCCCTGGCTCAAGGTGTGCGGGAGTGGCATGGAGATCTGAGCTCGCTTTTAGAAGGGCCAGGCAAGCTTCGGGCTTTTTCTGGGATTGACTCATGGCACAAAGCTAGGCTCCAGGGCCCTGGGATTGAGGGTGTGAGTGCTCCCTGCCCTAAGTAGCCTGGATGAAGTAAAAGGGGTACAAGGGTACTGTTAAGATCTTTTGTTGTGTTTGCTACCTTCCGTCCAACATGAACTGGAGCCAACTGGTTATGGGCTACAACCTCTACCAATTGTGAGATAAATAATCCTTTCTTCCCTTTACCTTTGGGTGTTGGGAATTTGTGTCAGCAGCAAGAGAAGCAAACTACGACAACACACACACACACATAAGCCAAGTGGCCAGTGTGCTCTGTGGAACATGCAGGAAAGCATCATTAACCTGGATGATGATTCGAGGTTTGGAAGATGTGTGTTTTATTTGGGTGGGTGTATGTTTTTGTAAACAGTTGAGTCTGAGCTGTGTGCTACAATTCTCCTGGGTTCTGAGAAGAGGAAAAATATTTCCCAACTCTGCAAGGATGTTGTGAATTACAGTGTCTGCTTATCCTCACAGACTTGAGAGTGTTTTTTACCACAGTCACCCTGCATGAGAGCTGAGGGTCCAGAGGACCACAGAGAATATTTGCTCAGAATATTCACCTCTTCCTAGAAGAGAGACTATCAAAGAGCTCTAAGGGCACTGGGAACAGGCTGGCTCAGAAGGACAGTGTCTGTCCTTCGTGTGGCATTATTGGTGACCCCCAAGCCTCTGGGAATATTGTGTTCTGAGGTGACTATTGTCCCCAGCACACAGGACAAGAGCACAGGCCAGAGTGGGCACTAGATTTCCTGGGGGAAGGTCCCCACCAGTGTTCAGAGAGGAGCAGGAAATGAGTGCAGGGAGGTGGACCCAAGGTCCCCTGGGAATTTTTGGGTCTTGCATGGGATGAGACTGGGACTCTGGACACAATGGACCTGACTTGCAGCCCTTTGCAGTGTGGACCGAGGTACTGGCTCATGCCATAGGGCTCCAGGATAGGGACTTTCAGGAGGAGTCAATACAACTTGTACATGGAGCAAAGGTACTTGATCAAGGTTAAAATGGCAAGCTGTTATTCCAAGAACAGGGTCATGGCTACTCTGGTGTGCTCTTGCACCCACCTCCTTCATGGTGCGAGGGGGTGTCCCTGGGCTGGGGAGGACTGAGTGGCCTCGGATGTGCCCTAGACAGGCTGGAGACGGCAACGGCCTGGAGCCTCGGAGGCCACTGTATTAGCAAGTCACTGGCAGATGAGCACCAGAGTCTGTCAACCCGCAGGGATCTCAGCTACACCAAGGAGGCTTTCCAGGGGTTAAAACGTGCGGGACATTTAGATATTTCACATGTGTGGAGTCTGCACAGCAATGGAGAGTCTTCAGCTCCCCCAAACAGCATCACTGTGAAAGTCAGTTTTCCAGAGAGAGCATAGGGGGAGGAGCCATGCTTTCCGGTTTTCACTGGCTGAGGAAACCCCGTGCATCCAGTCGCCTCCCCTTCTCCTCATCGAGCATCTCTTGCCAGGTCTTCCTCACTTTCATCCAAATGGTGCAGGGCCATCAGCACAAGCCCCGGCTGTCACCAACTTCGTGAAGGCCAGGTCCTCCCCGTCTCCTCTTCGCCCCTTCTGCAGAGCAGGACGCCCAATGACAGCAGGGCAGCAGCCCTTTGCTTCCTTTTTCCACTTATGAGGAACGAAACTGTGAGTATGAAGACTTCTTACCAGAGACCCCATCTGTGTGCAGAAGAAGGGCCACTGTCTGTCCCTGCCGGTGCCCCTGGGCTTTCTATGCTTCCAGTCACGGCTTCACTCCCAGTGGTCCTTCACGTGGACAGGACACTCCTCAGGGGCATGCCATGTCTATCTTGCAGCGGGCAGTACCACCCACGTGCTGGCCACAGCCCCTCCCCACTCTCCTTACCTGTCTGTTACTCTTTGCCCTCCTGGTATGTGGATGTCTTTGCAGACATTAGCATCTTATTCCTCGACTACCTTCCTGCCAGCTCCGTCATTTGACAGAGGAGCTCTTTTCCCCTGTTGCTCCCATCTCCAGCATGCTAGGAGACCAGGGTGGCCAAGCGGGTGTCCCCAAGCTGGAGCCGCAGGCTGAGGTTTTCATGACCCGTGCTCTCTGCCTCCTGGGGGGCAGACATCCTGACTGCACTGCTTTCTCCTCCCTAGTCATTTTGCTCATGTGAATTGCAAGGCATTTCCTGCATTTGTTTGTGGCTTCCATTTCTTTTCTTTTATCCAGCTCTGTAATTTTGCTCTAACTACCTTAGTTGGTACATTGTTTAGATTTCTGTTTTTTTGGTTTTTTTTTTTTAATGATATCCATCTGACTGCAAGCAGCTCAGAAGCAGAGCAAAGCCGTGGACCCTCCAGGACGCCGTTCTCCCCCATCCTGCTCACTGCTGGCAGCCTGGCGCTGCCCGCTGGCTTTGACACTGAGGCTGGACACAGGCGTCAGCCGCTGCAGCTCCCCTCTCCAGCAGGACAAGGCTCGCTTCCTACTCCAAACATCCCTGGAAGTTCTGGTGGCATCTGGGTGACTGGGTCACCCCTAGAACAAGGGAGAAGTCACCAAAGCCCTCGCTGAACCTCCGGGAGTGAGTGGTCCAGCAACAAAAGATGTCCTGTGGCCACGGGAAGAGGGCTGGTGACAAGTGTCCCTGCCAACAAAGTTAGATGCATGGCGCTCCGACCAGCCTGCATCTGGCCTTCGCTGTATCCTCTTCCCAGCCTGAGGGAAGTCTTCCAGCCCAGAAGTCTCTCAGTGCATTGGCAATTTGGTTATGGACATTTTTTACTATATGACGCACAACTTTTTCTGGATTAAATGTAGAGCAGTACGGATGGCAGCATTATGCGGTGGGGAGGGGACAGAGAACAGGACTCGACAACGATGTGGCCTCTGGGAATCAGTAACTCTTCAGCAGACCATTCATGGGCACACAAACTCCAGCATAGCGTCGGCCTTTCTTTAGAACGAGAAATAGGCCCTAGCCTTCAAGCAGCACATAACGATACTAGGAAATGTCTACAAACCACATAACTACAATGCCTCCCCCTAAACCTCGGTGAAGTCTACCACTAGCTCACCATTAGCGATCTACATACCCAAAATACCAGTGGTCACTCCGCTGTCCTTTTAATGGTCATTAAAATGTCTACCATGTAAGCAGATTGAGGGATGCCCATTCCCTGGCCTGGTAGTGGCCCATCGAACAAGGGCTTTGATGCCCAGCTTCATTTGTTTCTTCCTGCACATCTGCCCCTGCCTGAAGTGCTTCTCACTGAGCCCCTGGTATTTATGCACCTGGAAACAGCCAAATTGGCTTAAGCGCGCTCGTGACAAAAGGAATAAAAGGAAGACTGACTTTTTTTTTTCCATTTATGAGCTCCTCATTATAACCATCGACAAATCAGCCATATGTTTTAAACAGCCAAACATTTTTGCACACTAGCAGAGCTAGAAGAGCAATTGATTCATCACGGGAAGTTTTCAGGAAAAGGTGAGTATGAGTTTGCTTTTGTAACAGGACAGGTATAGAAAGAAGGGGAGGGTACGTTCTAGAAAGGTATAGAAAGTCTAAATATGTCCCCTGAAGAATATCAAATTGTAGGTAGGGAGCAGCTTAAAATGAGCTGTTTGTGGAAAGTGCACAGATTAAATTTTACTAGGACTAGTTTTGGCCACACTGGAGTAACTAACTGGTCCCCCACTAGTTCACAAAGGGGAAGCTCCTAGAAAAGGGCACAAAACATGTGAAATCAATGCCTTCACTTACCGAGCAACTGCAATTTCGTCATGATTGAGACACCTGCGAAAAAAGACCCTGATGCAGTGAGCCTATCTAGCCCTGGATTTTGCTTCAGTGTTTTTTCTGGACCAAAATATGAGAAAGTGGAATCACAGCAGAGTCAGGGAATCTCTCACTGAGCCAGAGGAGGCAAAGGCCACAGGGGCTTGTGAGGCAGAAGGAAAGAACCAGCTGGAAAAGGCTTCCGAAATCTGCGGATGATCTCACTGAATTATTGGCTGAAAATGAGATATTCATGTTGGAGATGAAATTCTATGAGCCCAAGAGAATTATAACTACCAAGGAAAAATAAATGATAAGAATGAGTGTAGACTAGCCAGGATGGAAAACCTCAAAGAAATCTAGCTGCTCTGAAATTGAATTATCTTTTACCAGAACAAAAGTCAATACCTTTTAAAGGGACACAAGAAAATTTAGATTAACAATGTAACATTTGCAACATCTGGCACCCAATGAAATCATTAGATATATTAAGCCCAAGAAATATAATCAATAATTAAAGGGCCAATCAGTCAACAAAAGCAGCTCCAGAAATGATAAAAATGAAATTAGTACATGAAGTCTTTGAGGTAGCTATTGTAAATGTATTTGAGGAATAGAGGGAAATCATGAACATAATGAATGAATAAGGGAAAATTATGAAAGAAAACAAACAAATCATCTAGAATTAAAACAACAAACTAAAGACCCAACTTCAAAAAAAACCCACTGCTTCCACCACTCAGGCTTAGAAACAGATCACAGGGTACTGAAGAAAATACGGGTAAATTTCATGTGAAATAGAAAATATTGAAACTAAAGTACAGGGAGGGAAAAAAAGAACAGAGTCTTAGGGACCTTCGAAAGAAAATTCCTGGAGAAGAGGAGAATGCAGGGGTGGTAGCATAAAAAAAAAAGTACTTCAAAAAAACTCTTCCAAATTGACTAAAATACAGGAATTTATAGTTCAAAGGAGCTCAGTGAACCATAGGCAGAATAAGGAAGGAAAGGAAGTTTTTACATTACTTGCAAAATGGTATAATACTTACAGGTGAAACTGGGTAAACCAAACTGGAAACAATTTTCCAAAAACTGAATAGAAATGAAATGAAGCACTAAAAAGTTTGCAATCCAAAAGAATTAAGAGAGAAAAATTAGGGCCGGGGAGTTAGCTCAGTGGTTCCGGCGCCTGTCTTGCAAGCGCAAGGGCCCGGGTTTGATTCCCCGGTTACCACATAACAATACTGGGTGTACCCAGCAGCAACCAGTACCACATACCACAGTGCCGGGCGTGGTGGCTCACGCCTGTAATCCCAGCACTCGGGAGGCAGAGGCAGGAGGATTGTGATGTGAGTTGGAGGCTGAGCTCAGGGCCAGCCTGAACCACAAAGTGAGACCCTGTCTCAAAAAACCTAAAAAAAAAAAAAAAAGAGAGAGAAAAATTAAACAGTTAACACATATGTACAGTAATTATATGAGTATAAATAGACTAAAATTATCTATGAAGAGGGGAAAGGGTGGGTAGGGGATCTAGCTCAGTGGCACTGGGCTGCTTCCCAGGCACAAGGTCCTGAATTCAATCCCTGATACAAAAAAAAAACAAAAAAAAAAAACAAAAAAAAACACCAGACCAGCAATAGAGTACAGTGGTATAGTGCCCACCTGGAAAGCATGAGGCCGTGAGTTCAATTCCTGGTACCAAAAAAAAGGATCAAGATACATCATGTACTGGTCCAAATTCCCTATGATGAATGTGATCATTATGTATATTTAAATTGTACCAATAATATTAAAATTTACTAAATAAATAAGTGAAACCACATACATTGAACTAATTACTGTTAATGAGGAGGTCATGATCAATTAAACTTCATGAAGACCAAAACATAAATAAATAAAATTTAAAATTAATTTTAAAAAGGTAGATACTAGATACTGTAATTCTTGGTAGAAAAGGAGGAGCATCTATATGCTTTCTATAATACTTATTCTTTTAATAAAAGATTGATCTATAGTTTGGACATGGATTGTCTGTCTCATAAATTAGATGCAGGCCAGGCATGGTGGGGCACACTTGTAATCTCAGCCCTCAGGAGGCTGAGGCAGGAGTATTGCTGTGAGTTCAGGGCCAGCCTGGATTACACAGTGAGTTCAAGACCAGCCTGAGCTATACATGTGGACTGTCTCAAAAAACTTTTTTCATATTAGTGGAAAAGTTTTTCAATGTTAAATAGTGTTCAAATATACAATGCAGATATATATATATATATATATCAATATATATATATATATCATAGAGATTAGCTTTTTATTTAACAGTTATTCTTACCAAGTAGACAAATGAAAGTATTTATTGATTATGTATTATCAAAGGTTTAGATTTTCTTAATATTAGAGGTATTATTCACTAGTTTGTTAAACATGCTCTTATAACTTATTTTTACTTTAATTGCTTCTGATTCTGTCCTTGTCCCCAGGGGAGATTATAGGTTTATGATGTCTAAAAACCATAGAGATTTTAAAATGTGAGTGCAAAAAATAAAAATTAGTAAGCCGTGGGTATTATTTTAGAGTAACAGGAGATCATTTAAGAAGTTTGAAAGAGCCGACAAATACCACAGACATCACAACATACAGCAAAGTGTATATGCACTGGCTGACGGCTCTAGATTCACTTTTGTCTTCAAATATGAAATGCTTGCTCATTGATAGGGGCTGCCCCACACAATGACTTTTTAAGTATGTTCTAAGCAGGAATAGAAAGATAGTTCAATCTTCACTCTCCTATGTTTGACTAAACTGTCTTGGAACTATTGATATTATGATTCGTATCACTGATGTCTCACCATAAACATACTCACTGATTGTAAAACTATTACAGATTTGAAGCCTAAAACAGAAACTTATTTCCTAGTAATTTTTATAAAACTGAAGGGAAGGAAGGATGGAGGAAAAGAAGGAAAAAGAGGGAAGAGCTCTGTGTCAGGATATAGGTAATTTTATTTCCTGACTAGCTTGCTGAGTTTTATTTTTTTAATTCATGCCAGGTATTGAATTTGACCAAATGATTTTTCTTATACTGATTTAAACAATCATAGTTTTCTCCTTTATTCTATTAAAGTGCTGAATTACATTGATTGATTTTCAAATGTCAAATTAACCACTCTTGGAACTCAGTAATGATGCAGTATCACATTTTAATTATATGTCTGGATTCTATTTGCTAACATTGTACTAAGGATGTTTTAACTATGTTAATGAAGAATAGTGCTCTATAATTTTCTTTTGAGTCTTTGGTCTCATTTTGATATCAGAGTAATGATGATTTCATAAAATGAGTTGTTTCTCTAATTCCTGAAGGATTTTTGTTAAAATTGGTAGTATTTCTTCTTTTAATACTTGAAAGAAAGCATTATGTTCTGTCTATGCATTTAGTTTGATTATTTTCAGAGATTGTAAATCATGACATTAATCTTTTAATATCTATAGTTTTATGCAGATTTTGTATTCTTCCTAATGTCAGTTTTGAGTATTTGTGGGGTTTTGTTGTTGTTTTGTTTCTGAGACAGGGTCTCACTCGATATGTAGTTTGGGTTGGCCTTGAACTCACTGTGTAGCCCAGGCTGACCTTGAACTTGGCCAAATATGGAAATTAAAGTAAGAATTTTTACCTTTTTTCTTTCATTTAGCCTTGTATTGACGTCTTAGGCAGTTGATTAAGATATGAAAAACTTTTTTAGAAAAGATATGAAAAATTAAGACAAAAAAAAAGACTTCCAAATTGGACTAAGAAAAAATGAAGCTTTTTATTCACATAAGACATCACTGTGCAACTATAAAATAGTAACAACTTTACCTAGAAAAGGATATTACATTGATAAATATATTTAGTAGTACTGCCAAATGTAAGATCAATACATAAAATCAATTGTATTTCTATATACTAGCAACAAATAAGTAGAAAATAAATGTTTGAAGCCCATTTACAATAGTATCAAAATAAAACACAGCACATATGAATGAACTTAACAAAGCATGTACATAATCTAGACACTAAGACTTACCAAAAAACTGCTGAAAAAGATGGTAAAGGATCAAAAAATGGACACACACCTTGTTTGTTTGTGAATTGGACCATTCCCTACTGTGAACTGTTGGTTCTTTCCAAATTGGCCTATCAATTCAATGTGATCTCAATAAAAATCTCAGCAGACTTTTTTTTAAAAAGTGATTATTATGCTGAATCTAAAATTCATGGAAAATGGAAGCAACTCATGTCTGAAAAAAAACTGTGAATGAGAAGTTCAAAATAAGAGAACTTTACCTGATTTTAAGACCTGAAAACTGGAATGCATAGAGAGAAAATGTGTGTAAGAAGGGCAATGAGACACTGGAAAGCGACCAGGATCGCTCCTTGCTGCTAACCTGCTGTCCTGGGAACTAATCCAGTCCTCAAAGAGCTACATTAATCCCTTCCAAGGATAGCACCTCCGTGCTCTACTCACCTTTGAAAGGCCAGGCACTTTGACGTCATCGCGACCAGACCAACCTCTCTACTATGGACTCCCCACCATAAAGCGTTGCCTCATCGTAGGCTCCAAAGCAACAGGCCAACTGTTAGTGTCTGAAACTGTCAGCAAAACAAACCTTTCCTCCTTGTAGGTGTTTTGTCTCAGGTATTTTGTGTACAGAAATGACAAGCCCAGTAACACAAGGCAAGTTAACAAAGATCTTGCAGTCTTGAGCCGATTCTCAGCGCAGAGAAGATCTAGAACACCCAAGGAGAAGCAGAGCTGTGGGGGAAGAGAGCCAGTAGAGTTTAGTATCGTGAAGGGATCCTATGGAATACTGATCTTGGAGAATGAGCTCAGTGAATTCAACATGTAATTCATTTATCACATCGCTTCCCCTGGCCCATTTTCCTTCCTATATTTGCACTTTTTTTTCTAGCTCTATTTATGCTGTGATAGATGAGTTTAAATTGTCTGTCCAGCACTTCCCAGGCCTTTCATTAGCAAGGCCTCTTGTCACCAGCAAGACAACCTCAGGAACTGCCCTGTTTTTCTATCTCCCTCCCTTCTACTGATCCAGGCAGACGCATCTGGTCCAAGCAGAACCAAATACAGTTCCTCCCCGGGATTACTCAAAACAAGGGTCTACAGTACAAAAGTTGTCAGGTGCAAAAGCTACTGAGTCATTGTTGGCAACTCTGTTAGAAACTAGCGCAGAGAAAAATTTGAGACAGGTGATAGAAGAGATTCCTGGCAGAATTCCAATCCAGTCTCAGCTGTTCCCAAGTCCAGCCATTCCCTTTCTTTACCATGATCTGGCTGTTCAACAGTCCTTCCTACAAGCCAGAAAATTCCCCTTATTGCCCAAGTTTGAGTCACTTACAGCAGAATCCTGACTAATACATGGCAAACCTTTCTCAGCAGTTTCTCTTTTGCACTCCCTATGCCTGAGCCTCTGCCCCAGGTATTCCCATAAGACAGTGCCAGGGTAAAAGAATCTGGTGGCGAGGACCATGAACTCCAGTGTTGGTACTGGTGGGTCACTGAGCACCAAGGTACCAAATCCACATGATTAAGAAGTAGTCAAAGGAGCTCACAGAAGTCTAATCTGCACTCTGAGGCCTCTACTAGCAGAGTGTGAAGATCCTGGGGGCAAAACTTAATTTGCATAATGATTTGCATTGCACAATTTATTTTTTATTCATTCACACTCAATTCATTTTGGAATTTTTGAAGTCTTTTCTTGTTGATTTTTCTCCCCTCACTTCACATTCTAGGTACATTTTTTGCAAACTGAAAGTCACGTCCACCTCTAGCCAGTTGCACGATGCCTCAGATCTCAGATGAGGTCCAATCTCTCTACAGTTCTTTAAAATTTGCAAAATAAATTGACTCCTTCATGACTGGGAAAAACAAACACAGCAAAAAATGAAATGTGCTATTCTGCAAAAATGTGAATATTGTTAGAACTTCCCATTCTCTCTCCCACTTCCAATGCATGTGTGCAAGCACACACACACACACACACACACACACAACCTGCTCACACGCACCAGGCCTAGCTGCACACAAGGAATGCACCTCCCACCACCTCTTCCACAGACAGAAATGCTGGCATTCGTAAGCTGTCACTCCGAGGAAGACAGCAGCTGTGTTATTCTATGATTTATAGAGTAGATTTGCATTTCCTTGCCTTTGAAGCTTGCCTATAATCTGCCACATAAATATTTGAAAGACAGGATGGTGGAAACAGACCTAAGTAGCTTAATCGAACACTTGGCAGGTAAAGGACTTGGGCTGGTGTTCGTTTCAAACACCCCCATTGTCCCTGGGCCTCTCAGGGTGTATATGAAATTAAAATTCAACGTCTAAACCCAGTCCTACAGTCCAAAATCCCACTTGAAGGAAAAGCCAGAAAGAATGCCTGCTGGAAGACAGGTTTTGTTTCATGTCTGGTCTCCTGGGCCGAAAGCCTGGCTGGCTTCCTTCCACTCTACTCCGGGAAATGGGAAGCAGAGCACGCAAGCATCTCTGCCCCTCCAGATACCAACAGAGTGCTCCCGCGGTAACCCAAGCATGGCTGTGCCCTGCAGCAGTCTGTCCCTGAGCCTAAGCAGAGCTCGGTGTGCCTCAGTGACCCGGGAAGCCCTGCCGAGGCCCAGAGATCCCTTGTGTTTTCTGTGCACCCGCCCCATCCAGCTTCCCTAAATGAGCTGCAGATAGCGCTTGCTGGATCAGTACAGGCTCCTAGTGGGTGACATAATCACACTGCTTTTTGGCTGACGATAAGCTCTAAGTGCTGCAGTGAAAACACCCATCTAATCTGGTTTAATACAAGTCTTTGAGCAGAAAATACACACTTTTATTTTCACAGTGGTCCTATTAATACAGTGTAGAATAAATAGAAAGTGAAAAATTATGCCCTATCTGATTCAATATATATATATCAGTTGCCTTCGATGTGCGCCAGGAAGGGGCAACTAAACTGTCTTCACCTCAGATGTAAACCAAGAATCGGGCTCACGCTTAGACCATCATCAGTTCTCCTTCAAGATGAGAGTGAGCAAAAGGAGGAGGACATACTCCACAAGACCGCTGAGAATGTACAAGGACGAGAGCAGGAGGTACGATGAACAGAAACCTGACTCAGCGGACACGTGTGGCCCAGTCTACTACAGACTCTGAGGTCCAGGCCCTTGTCCAACCAGTTCACCTCTCCGGCCCTCTGCTTTCTCCTCTGCAGGAGGCACAGTGGACTAACGACCCCCAGGCTTGTGGTAAACTCTGCAGCATACAGGGGCAAAGCCAAGACTCAGATTTGCCTGCTGTTGGCATGGCCTCTTTTCCAGCTCTTTCCCGCATTTCTAACTGGAGCTCCAGAGCCACAGTGCAAGAAGCCACCAGGACCTCTGTGACTACCAAATTTAGGCCAGAGAGGCTGGTGACAAGGGCCAAGTGTAGGAGAAAACTTGAGGAAGAGAGGACTTTGGGGATGTGTCAGCACAGCTGCAGGCCGGAGTGGCTCAGACCGAATGAGGTGTCCTCTGCTGAAACCAGCCACCCGGGAGGCCCTGCACCCACCTCCATGGCCCGGGATGCCAATCAATCCTGCTGAGATGCCTGACAGCACTGACAACAGGGGCAGGGAGCTGCTGTCTTTCTTAGACTCTCAAGCAGACTGCCAGGAGCCAAAGGGGCATGAAGGTGAAGCACTCTGTGGGTATAAGCGATCTCCAATGACCTCCCGATAAACAAGGTTGAGTCATCCTGAGCCCTCAGTAAGTTAGCATCTTGGGAAGGAATCCTGGAGGGGGGCCTGACACTGAGGTGGCCATTGAGTTGTGAACTGAAACCTCTGAAAACAGAAGCCGACATAAACCCTTCTCCGTTGAGCTGTTTAACTCGGGTATCTTGTCACAGCGATGTAAAACCAACTCACCATTCCGGTGGCTGGAAGACGCCTTCAAAGAAAGCTCAGGGAAGGTCCCCGAGGTTGCTGCTAACTGAGGAGGAAGGAGGCCAGTGAAGCCCCTGAGCTCGGCCCAGAGATGGCGAGAGGGTGATGGTCAGGGCCGGCGGGAGCAGCTCAGAGCCCTGGGCGAGGGGCTCTCGGGCCTGTTCCCAGCCCTGGTGGGCGCTGTGGGCACAGAGGTGGCTGTACTAACCGTGCACTCAGCCCCTCCCTGCCTTGTCATATGGGCAAGCTAGGGGTGCGTGACCACAGAGTAAGGAGTCAGCACACGCAGAGAAAGTCGTTTCATCATTCCCCTCCACCAGCCTTTTCCATTTCCGGGTAGATGCGGAAAGGAAATGGCTGTGTAGAAGAGGTAGTGCCCCAAAAGGCCCTCAAGCCATTTCTGTGTGTGTTTATTTGTTGTCATGGTGACTTTTCAGCCTTTTGGGGCTTAGCGCATTGTCCTGTGGACTCAACTGTGCCTCAGCCTGGGTGGAGGAGCAGGTCTGGGCAGGAGAAGCTCAGAAGGCTGGAGCTGTGATCCACTTCCAACGGGGTGAGAGCCAGGCTGGGTGCCAGGAACAACTTCGGATCAATGGTTCCGACTAGGCTGCTGCAGCCGCACCCACGGCCTCATTCCTACCTCAGGGCCATTGCAGTTACTCTTCCTCTGGATCTTCCCCTGACCTGATATTCCTATTCCATGGCATGACCCATCCCCAGAAGGACCTCCCACACCCACTTCTGGGGTGGATCTGGCCAGGCAAGGTGGCTCATGCTCAGAATTCCAGCATTTGGGGGTTTGAGGTAGGAAGGTTCCTGCAGTGTCAAGGCCAGCTTGGGATACACAGTGAGATCCTCTCCCAAAGATCCAAAATAATAATAATAATAATAATAATAATAATAATAATAATGCCATTCCTGCCCACTCTCTGCTCTGCCATGCTGTTTCCTTTCGACACTTGCAGCCATGCTCACAGCTTCCTGCTGACTCGGCCTCAGCAGCTTCCTTCTATGGGCACTTGCTCTCATCGCTTTGGGCCTGCGATGAGTCAGCACATCACAGTGGAGCATGTGGTCCAACTGCTCACTTCGTGGCCAGGACATGGAAGACTGAGAGTGCCAAAAAGCCCGGGTCCACTGGCCCCTTCAAAAGCAGGTTCCTGGGACCCCAGCCTCCCATTAGACCCACTCCTTAGGCTTCAACCACCTTTCAAGAGCACCAGGCTGAGGGTTGCACCTGTAACACACCGCCGGACATTGTAGGTCCAGGTGTAGTGAAAGCTGTAATTACCTCATGTTTCTGTGCTGCGTGCACATCTTGTTCCCCGCTGGGATGCCGGCTCCTGCACATGTACTCTGTCTCACACATACCACTGTCTGCACAACTCACATCACAAGGCCTGGTGGAGGGTGAATGTCTAATACACTCACGTGGTGCGCACCATGGTGGATGAGGGCATGCAGCAGCAGGCACGCCGGTGCTTATCCACGGTAACTGTGTTCTCTTGCTTCCCCTTCCTATAGAGCTCCAGTTTGATCTACCACGTTCTATCCATGGTGCGTGTTTTGCCAAGCTGTGCACAACAATCCTTCTTCTTGTGCTGATAATTGGTTCCAGAGAAGATCTGTGGCTAAAAGCATGAACAGAACTCCACTAACATAGTAGGAGATCAAAGAGAGGTCTCCCCTGCACTGTCATTTGATCTGGACATGGTATTTAGCATAATTGTGCCCAGCACATCACTCTGAGGAGTTATCAGGAAGACCATCCAACCTGACGAAGATTTCTAATTGCAAGTGTGAAGAAACTGGGTCTTCTATGATGTTAATAAATTAACCAACTTTGCCTGGTGTGCCGGTGCATGCCTGTAATCCCAGTTCTTGGGAAAGGATAGCCAGCAGAGGCAGGAGGATGGTCGTGAGTTTGAGGCCAGCCTGAATTACAAAGCAAGACCCTGTCTCAAAAACAACAAAAAAATAAATTAACCAAACTCACAGCATCTATCCCTCTGGCCTTGTTATGGAGTGTAATACATTTCCTTATTTTTAAGTCATTGTGAGTCAGGCCCCTTGTTACAGTCAAAAGCACCTAAAACACGGAGACAACTACACACGTTATCCCTTATGGTTGGTGCACTAATGAGCAGAGAGATTGGAAAAGGGAGTCCTGCCTGAAAAGGTCCAAAGCCCCAGGGGAAGAAGACACATTAAGAGACACTGACAATGCAGAGTGGCTCTGCTGCCACTCCAGGTGCCACTGTAGCAAGAGGGAGCAGGAGGGACAGTGACTGAAGGCAGGACCATGTTCAGAACCCCCACTGTGAGCAGGACATCACACTCAGCGACAGCACTTGCATTTTCCCCTTCTGACCCAGCAAGACAGATGCAAGAGAAATAACCAATCTCCTGCTTGTAATTCGGAACTGAAGCTCCAAAGGGCGAAAGGACCTGCCCAAGACCACATGGCCGGGCAGCCTTTGAGCCTGGCAGTCTGGTTCAGAAGCCGAGGGTTTTTCCTACAACCCCAGCACTCCTGGATGGATGGAGGTTGAGGAGCATATTCTTGCAGACTGACCCATTGACCTACCTGGAAAAGACAGTGCACTTCCAGGGGCGGGAGGGAGAAGAGAGTGAGAAAACAGACAGGGAAAGGTATGCCTGAGAGGGACAGTGACAAGGTTAGTGGGTGATGAAGACAAGGGAAAGAAGAGAATATTGGGGACGAGTTGAAAACAACTGTCTCTCTCCTACTCTGTGGATTCCAAAGCGAATGTCTACCTTCAGCATTGCCATCTCTTAACCTTTGCTTTTCAAATCCCACTTACAGTTCAGTGTTACCCTAAAAACAGAACAGCCCACACATTTTTGTTAGCCTACCTGCTGCTAATATTATCCAGATGACAAAACAAATAAAAGCCACCAGCAGATAGAATGAGCCTCCCCCAAATGGTAACCAGCCACCGATTCCACAGGGCCTTGGCTCTGAGAAGCCTGCCTTTAAATAATGAACTGGCAGATGAAACAGCCAGTGTCGGGGACCCCCAGAGTCTGCAGACACCCTTGTTCTCTTTCTCATGCCACTGAGGGGCTGGTAGCACCCACCATCATGACTCCATGGCGGGACCAGCTAATTTCCCAAGGCTTCAATCTCTCAGCGGGGAACGATATAATATTGCAAGCCAGCAGAAGCCAACCATGTGATGATACAGTAGTTCTGTTTTACATCACATTAAATGTTACTATTTCTGAAGGGAATATCGTGGAGCGCTGGTGTAACCCATAGCAACCAGTTAATAAATTGTAAGTTACACTGGCTCAGCTTATTGTAGGGGTGGAGAACAGCAGAGAAAGGGAGAAAAAGGCAAAAGCTGGCATAAGTACCACATCACCCCCCACCTCATTACCTTACATGCACATGCACGCGTGCGCGCACACAGACCACAAATATTAGCTGAGTCAGTGCTCTCCAGCAAAATTATTTCAGGTGAACTGGGATGATTAACAGTGAAAGGTTCAGAGTAATTAATCGACCTTTGTGCGGATCTATACATAGGAGCCTCGTTAACACCCTGGAGGAGTGCTTTGCGTGTGGCCAGTGCTTGCCTCCCTGCTCTGAGGCTGCCCCTCGCACCCTTCCACCGCCGCTGTGTAGGGTGCGGTGCTCATGACACCGAGCCGCGCACCAAACAGCCAGATGGGGCCTGACTGCCCCGCCTCACACTCAGCAGGCTAATGAGCCCCGCTCTTGCTGCCCTGAGTCTACTCTTGAGCCTCGACCTCAACAAAGTCCTCGCATTCATTAATTCCTGTTCCCTAAGCCATCCATCTTTGGCACATTCAGCCCGTCCCTCCGAAACCTGGGCACTGATGGGCCTTGGGAAGGGATTATTCATGAGGCACTCTGCGTCCCTCAGACAGGTGCTAGCTCACGCGCTTGGGCTGGTTAACTGCGCAGCGCTGCCTGTCCATGTGCGCGTACTGAGCTTAATGAAACTGCTCTGTGTCCTGCGGTGCCCATCACCTGGGGGAGTGGCCACACTCACCGTACTCAGTGTACCTGGGCGTCGTCCTCTGCCTGGCCGGCTCTGCTCCGTGTATAGAAGAGGACCAGGGAGAGCGCGCCTGTCTCTTCACATAGGACAGCGGCATATCAGGCAGAGAACGAGGGACCTGTAACCGAGGACTTAGGATCAAAAGCTGCCTCCGAGCATCATTCGGCAAAATCTCTCCGCCTCTGGACTCTTAATTCCCTCCCTACATTGAGAAAATATTGAAGATACCAGTTAGGAAGCATTTGGCTGCAGGTGACAGAAAGTCCAGCTCACAGTGTTTTCAAGAGGAGGAAAGAGTTTTTTTTCTGACAGCAGAAGAGGGCGGGCTGGAGGCTCAGCTTGGACTTCTCTGCTCTTCCCGGTGCTGTTTCTGCATCCCACGTTCTCAGCACAGCACTTCCGCTTGGCCACAGCCCCCAGCACAGCCCCGGAGGACTTCTGTACTGGTCTCCGCAGCTTCGGAAGCGCTCCGTCCTCTGCGAAGGCCGCTGCTCCTCGCCCTGGGCTGGTGTGCAGTCAGGATACATAGACCAGGGAATGAGTGAAGGACTCCAAGCTGGCTGGCTTCATACACAATGAAACGGGAAATGGGGAGAAGTCAAGAGCTGCAGGATGTGTGAAAATACCCCGTAAACTGTGAAATGCTACAAAAGCATTAGGAAATGTCATGCTAATGAATTACCACCTTAGTCTTCAGGTCTCGGGAGCAGCCTCTCGGATGCGGATGCGAGGCGAGCTCCGAAGCGCCCTGGCCCCCCACAGTAGAGTTTTTAATGGAAAAGGACAGTTAACTGTTGTTTTCTTTAAAAATTAAAAAAAGGAGAAAGGAAAAAGACTTTAACACTCACAATCTAACTATTAACCACACAGTCAAAAGGTACCCATGCCGAGGAGAAATCAGATGAAGACTCTTTTAATCGAGTAATTGAATCCAGCCTCCCAAGCACGCCAGAAAGAGGCCTTGGAGCCCCTGGTATGAGCAGTGGGAAGTATTATTACAGTCACACGGCACCACTACTGTACTCTCCTAGGGTTCTTTAGTCTGCAGGGCCTCGCGCATGTGAGTGTGTGCTGTATGTACCACTGGGCTCTCACCTTAGCTCACCTGTACAGTGTGATCATCTCAAAACATTAGCCTGCGGATGGTCCCAAAAACACAATCAGCAAAATCCAAACTGCAGGTTGCTCCACAAGACAGCTTGCGAGTTCTCAGTGATGCCAGCGTCATTAATAGCAAATGGATAAAAGGACACCTCTTCTACATTAAAAAGATTAAGAAGATGCAACAATCAAATTGTAGTGAAGTTGATTAGATTCCAGGTTATAAAGATGCTATAAGTAATTTTAGATAAAGTATATATCGAATGATACAATTGCACTAATGTTAACTATTTTATGTCTTTATTCTTAGTAGTTGTATAGTGAAGTTTCATAATGCCCGTGACTTACTTTCAAAGAGTTTAGCAAACACAGTCATTTCATGTGTAACTGTATGTATGGGCACACATATACATGTGGTACACGTGCACCACACACACACACAGAGGACAAGGAAATGCAGCCAAACATCAGTATTGAATCCAAGGAAAGGTGCATAGGTATATTTTAATACTATCCTTTCAAGTTTTCTGTAGCTTTGAATTTTTCCACTATAAAATTTGTGCGGTAGTGGTGGAAGAGAGACCAGCAGAGAAACCCACACAAACGTGCTCATGTATGCACTGTTCCCGCGAGACAGTCATGTTTCATCTTTTGATGTCCTTGGTTTGAGCTGATAGACGATTGATTGTCTTTGGAAACACACTTATTTTAGAGGCTGAATCTTTCTAAAGATGGCGAGTGGACGGCCTGCTGTTTTCCTACTGAGCCTCCTCCCTTTCTCTCCCTCTTCTCCCTCCTCCTCCTCCTCCTCTTCTTCCCTCCCTCTCTCCGCTCTTACTTCGTTCCTTCCCCCTTGTCCTTCCTGCCTCTCAGCCCTCCTGTCCTTTCTTCTGCCCTTTCTTTTCTTCCCACTGGTAAACTCAGAAGCCCCGAGCATCTCAGTGACCTCAATCCTTGCTTTTCAGCCCTGCATATCCCAGATAAGACTTCCTCTGAGCAAAAAGCCAGACACTACCCTCAGGCTCTCACTTAGGTAACATGAACACACCCAAGGCATGGATGAGAAAGGACAGACAGATAAAAAATTAATCCTTAGTTTGCAAAGTTCACCGTGGAAGCAGCATTTGGGACAGTGTCTTGACAGAGGAGGGGCTCTGGGTGATAAAAGGCTCAGTCTGGCCCTGTCTGATAAAATGCAGATCAGGCCATGTCCAGAATGCGAGACCATCTGGCAGAGTTTCTGGATGGCAGGTCCTGCTGCTCCCAGTCCCCGGGGCCAGGACGGGGCAGCCTATCTGACAGCCATTGGCGGGGGGCCCTTAGCCCTAGTAGTACTGGTTTTGGCTGGCTTCACTTCCCGATTCACGGGCCTCTGTGGTGTTTGGCCATGGTGTGGATTCATTCCTCAACTTTTCTCTAACCTGCTTCCGTCCTCTTCCCAGCACAGGGCCAGACTCCTCCAAAGGCCAAGTGGGAGAGGAGATTACAGTGTACAGAAATCCTCCAAATTCACCCACCCCACTAGATCCTTTTAAAATTTAGGATGGTCAGGCTAACTTAGCCGCTAGGTACTGTAGTGGCAAAGTTGTAGAACAATGACACTTTGTGAGACCACCACCAGTAACATCTCTTCACATCAGAATAAAAATAATGAATTGTTAAGCTTGAAGATGATTCTTCCTTATGCCAATGTGTGATAAAATATCATTTTAATGTTTTTAAGTACAAAGCCCTGTTCAGCCCCCTCACACACACACCCTGCTTCCAAGAAAAACTGGCCAGTGTGATGGGTCAGGATGCGGCCCTGGGGACGGGTGTTGTCTCTGCTCTCCCCACACTCTTCCAAATTGAAGGACCCAAGAGCCTTAGGACTAGGAGAGAAGGAAAGGCCGGATGCCGCAGCACGGCTGCCTGCGCTCTCTCCTCAGCCCTGGCGCCTCCCTGGGCTTCTTTCTCCACTCCAGCTCCCTGTATCATTTTTTTAGGACTGCAGCAAAACAAGATCGACACAGGCCATGTGGTATATTCACCACAGAACGACGTCCGCCCCTGTGAAAGGGCAATTCTTTTCATCTGATTTTATCTCCTTTCCCCCCCCCCTTTGGTATGATTAAAATAAAAGTTAGAGGAGACTTCTGTTTTGAATGAGGATCCCACACCAGGCCCCAAACAGAGCAGAGAAGAAATACAAATGGAGTTACTTGGACGAAATCTGCGAGGCGCCAAACCAAAACTAAGCTGTTTATCTGACCTTCTCAGGAATCAGAAGAAAGTGACAACCGAATGTCCCCAAAACTCAGTTTCAGCCAGCGGGATAATAAAGCTCCCTCTGCTTTAACCCATCAAGAGTAGCTTGAAGTGAACCAGTTGCTTTCCCATTGTTTTGTCTCTGTCCTGCCTTATAACTTGGAAACAACCAATCTGCATTTTGTTCTTTGTCTCCTTCAGCCTTCACTTCCATGAAACCAAACCCTTTTCTCGGCTCAGCCCACAGAAACCCTTCTTCTGTTTGGTGAAATGAAGTGTTACCTGATTCCAGAGTCATAATAATGCCGATTAGAATCTTTAGACATGTTATAATTTTGTCTTCTGACAACCCTAAAATTCCCTTTCTTCTAGTACATTATGAAAATGGACGATCATTTGAGTGGATGTTATTTCACAAAATGTTGGTTCTGACCACCCTCCTTCCCAATCTATCGACAAAGTCTTGGTCTAAGAAATGTCAAGGATGTAGCTCAATGGCACTGCATCTGCCTCACAAGCGCAAGGTCCTGAGTTCAATCCCCAGTACTGCAGAAAAAAAGAAAGAAAGAAATTTCATACTCTGAGTAGCGCTGGCTCACACAATCTGAGATTATCGTCAAGTCCGACCTCCCATGACTCACATTCTCTGAAACTCTCTAGCCCCAGGCCCTAGGCCCCACAGTAGTGCCCCTGCAGTACTTCTGCGGTCATTCAGCCCTCATTTCCTGTGGTCCAGGTAGCCTTCTTTCCTCTCTTTATTCCTAGGCAGCTGCTAGAAGTCAGGATGCATCTTCTCTGTGTGGAACAGGGCCTGGCACATGTTAACTGCTCAATCAATCTCTGTTGTATGAGAAAAAAATATATTAATTCCCAGAAAAATTACATTAATGGATGGAATTTCCTCTGCTTTTACTTTTTTTCCTCTACGTTTTCATTAGATCTTTGGCACCTGCTCTTGCTTGTCCACTGGCTAGTGCTAGCAGATGACAGAAAGAATTAGCAAGTAGCAAATGAATATTAATGGAATGAGACAGAGCCCACAGCACTTAGTTTGACAGATTGTTTTTTTTTCTATGGACAGGTGTTTGGGCTTATGGTTAGTTTTGTATTATGTATTAGTGTCTGTAAATTTAATTAAATGTAACATTTTTAAACAACTTAAGCATAAAGGTGCTAAATATATAATTTTGCACTAATTCATAAGCTGTATTTTAGACTTAAATCTATTGAGTTTTTTATGGTATTCTGCAAAGGGTACTGTGACGGATTGGAGAAGTCCATGATGTGAAATGTTTGAGGCTAGAAAATAGAGAACCACTTCTTTACTGCAAATTTGGATTTGCAGACAGATTTTCATGGAGATAGGGGCTCTGATGTTACAGGGATCTTAAAAGGAGCTGGAGGATACAGAGAACAGGGTTGGGGAATTTTGTATGAGGCCCCAACAGAGTGTTCTTATTGGTTGGGGCAGAGCAGGTGACTCTCTCTTGTTTTAATTACTGAGGTCTAGGTGTGTCCTTATTACAGGTCTGTGTACATTGAAGGTGTAGTGAATGCCTAAAACATTCAGTTATTGTTGGATGAAAAAGAGTTGCCTTCTGCTCCCCTGTCAAATCAGTCTCCCCACATTCAGCTTTGATCATATTACTTGCCTATTAAGACAAAATCTCCACTGGCCACTATGTCCAGACTAAGCAAACTCTGCTTTCCTGGTCCTGTTTGGCAAAGCCTTTTAGACACTAACCCAGCACATCTCTTAACTTTATTTCTACCAGTCAACCTGAATCTCCAAACCAGTCCAGTCCATTTCTTGCCCTCTATGTCTATTTTTTTAGGTGTTTTTGGTTTTTTTGTTTGTTTGTTTTTTGTTTTTTTGAGATAGGATCCACTTGGTAGTTCAGACTGGTCCTGAACTCAGCCTTGAGCTCACAGCAATCCTCCTGCCTCAGCCTCTCAAGGGCTGGGATTATAGGCATGAGCCACCACACCCGACACTGTGGTATGTGGTACTGATTGCTGGTGGGTGTGAGTCTCCACACCCAGCATTGTTGTATGTGGTTCCCCGGGATTGAACCCAAGCCCTTGTACTTATAAGGCAGGCACCAGAACCACTGAGCTAAATCCCTGGCTCCTCTATATCTATTATTACCATTCCCTTCTTTGTAGATCCTGCTTCTTTGATTAAAACAATGCCAGTTTCCCTACAACAAATGGGAGAGATGTCATCACTCTCTTTTGATTGCCTCTTTCTAGACTCTATATATTCTGCTTTGTAGAGCAGCCATTTCTATACAGCCACATATATAATTTGTTATAACATATTCATAGTACAGAAGTTCTGTGCATCTAAATCTAATACTGTGCCTGATGCATTGTTCTCATCTATAACACACTTAATTGAATCTGTGTCCTCACTGATTGCGCCAGACCCAGTTCCTACATGTCCGTATGGGAGCAGGGGGCAAAGAAATAGTAGTCCTCATTTGATCCTTTTTATTTTTAATCTCAAAAGAAATCCTTACTAAGAGACTACTACTTGGTTTCTCATGTATCATTGTTCAGAACTAGGAACACGCGTTTATGGTTAACGTGTCACTGGTAAAGGAAATCGAACTCTCATGATGGGCTCACACTAATCAGGATTCACAACCTCTGTCAGGGAGAAGTCTCAGGTTTCCCAAGTTCATAGTTATCATATATTTGAACAAAAATGAGTTCTGTATCTAACAGGGAGTAATACTTGAGCTTGTTTAGGGATAAAATTACCAGCCACAGTCAGTCTGTATGATAAGCTGTCATTACTGGGCCCACTGGGACAGGAGCTCTGAGCTTTTGGACATTGAACAGGTCCCGATCTTACTCTTCCCCTCAGACACATCATCCAGCAAATCTTTCTCTCCCCTGAATCACTTGCTTCTCCTCCCTTTGATAGGTCCTTCCCATCCGTAAACAACATACTCCCAACCTTAGTGATTCTCTTTTAACTTGGTGTCCTTCCAGTGCTATGGATCTATTTCTCTGTTTTCCTTTCTGCTAAAGTTTCTCAGAGGGGTATCTGATTCCAATTCCTTTCCTGCCCTTCTGTTTTTAACTCCTATGTAGGCTTCTACTTTAGTACTTCTCTAAAACTGTTCTTAAGGAATCCGAAGACATCATTGACTAACTGCAAGGATCAATTCTTGGTCCTTATCGGATTCAATCAGCGAGTATCACTCCTTTCTTCCAAAAACATATTCTGTCTTTGGTTATCGCGTGTACCTAATTTTTCCTCCTCTGGACCTGGCTGGTCCTGCCTTATATTTGTGGATTTTTCTTTCTCAAGTGTAACTGTATCCTTAGACTTATCCACCTACAGTCCCTACCTCAATGCCTTTGTCAGTCTCCCAGCTTTACCTGTCCCCGATCCTGATGACTCCCCATATGTCTTTTCAGCCTGGACGTCTTCCCTGGGTTCTAAACTCACCCAACTTCTAGCTTGACCTTATAATTTGTATATCTGGAAGGCACCTCAATTTCACATGATTGTAGCAATCATCTATGGTTACTTCACAAACTAAAGAGGTCGTTTTAGCTGGCCTCATCTAGGCGGACCCACTGATCTTGTGTAGGGTCACTCATGCAAGTAAAAGACTCTTAAGGTTCACTGGGACTGGAGAGTTTGTGACCACTTACACGACTGGCCACTAGCTGAAGCCACCTTGGGGGCCTCTGGTTACTCATACGACTCTCCTGCAGGATGGCTTGAGACGCTGACCTGGCTAAGACAGCATTCTGAGAGCAAGCCGAATTTGCAAACTGTAGGACATGAGTCATGAGGACAGTAAAGTACTAATCTCTCACATGCCCAAAGTTGAATTTATGACATCACCTGACCCATCCCAGATCTACTCCACTTAACATCTTTCTCATGTCGGTAAACAGCCATTTCAGCTTTTGAGCTGCTCAGGTGAAAACTTCCCAGACATTCCTGAACCCGTCTCTTGTTTTCACACTTCCTATTAAATCCATCATCAAACACTCTTTGTTTTCCCTTGAGTAAACATATCCTGAATCCCAATCACTTCTCACCACCTCTCTCTCTACCTCCTGGTCCAAGTCACTATTATCGTCTACTCAGATTATTTGTGTTGGACTTTAACTGGTTTCCTCACTTCCACTCTCGACTTTCACAGCTTCTTGTCAACACAGCGTTCTGAGCAATCCTCTCAAAGCATTAGTCAGATTCTATCACTCTGCTCCTTAGAACTCTCCAAACTTTTCAGTGGCAAACCTGCTCCGACATGGCGGCACTCCCCCTGCCACGTTCCCGGAAGCGACGCAGTCACCTTCCTGACCTCATTTCTTTTTTTTGAGACAGGGTCTTGCTTTGTAGTTCAGGCTGGCCCTGAGCTCAGCCTCAAACTCACATCACAGCAATCCTCCTGCCTCTGCCTCCCGAGTGCTGGGATGACAGGCGTGAGCCACCACGCCCGGCACTGTGGTATGTGGTACTGATTGCTGCTGGGCGTGAGTTTCCACACCCAGTACTGTATGTGGTTACCAGGGGATCGAACCTGGGTCCTTGCACTTTCAAGACAGGCGCCGGAACCACTGAGCTAAATCCCTGGCCTCCTGACCTCATTTCTGACTGTCCTCCCTGTCTCCCTGAGCACCAGGTGCACCCAGAGGAGTCCCCACCAGTTGCCCTGTCACACAGGCAATCCTGGCTCCATAGGGTCTTTGCTCAGATGTGTCCTGGATGGGCTCCCTCACTTGCTCAAGTCCACTTCCAAGGGCTACAGTCTTCGACTGCTCTCCATCTCCTCCTTAACTTCACTTCTTTCATATCATTTTTCATCATCTCATGTGGTTTGTCTTTCTCAAGTATTGTCTTTCCTTTTTATCTTCAATTGCTATATATTTTATTTCATTATTATTGTCTCTCTTTTCTAGAATGTTAATTCCACGAAAGCAGGATTTTCTTGTTGTCTCTTGTTCACTCAGTGCTTAGAACAAACGGAGACCCTTAGGCCTCTAGGCGTATTTATTAAATGACTGAATTGTCTTGAGCATTTACTTTGTGCTTGTATTTAACACATGTGAACCCTGGGATGTGGTCAGAGCATCTCCTCAAGTGAAGCAGGGTGTTTTACAGTCCCTCTGACACATCAGCCCAAAGCTGCGTGTGTTTGGAAGGTGACTGGACCGCGGGGCCCTATAGCTGACTCATTGATAGGAGGCCGAGAGCTGGAAGCAGCTAACTACAGTCTGAATTCTTAAGAAACTGTGAGCTAAAGCCCCTAACGTTGTGATTGTCTTATATTGTGTCCAATGATGAGATCATATAACACACAGGTGCTATGCTTTCTGTTTGGCAGAAACTAAACTTCTGCAAAACTAAACTTAACTTCTGTTTAGAAGAAACTAAGGTTGGCTAACGAAAAAAAAATAATCTAAGGTTATGTATCCAATTTTGGGAACCCAGAAATGATGACTGCCAGGACTGATGCTTTTTGGGTTATGGGGCCTTATATTCTTCCTTGGATTCTCAGTCTTCAGAAAAGAAAAAAAAAAAAAATCAAAGGAAAAAATGGAAACAAAGCTTTTGCACATAAGGGAAGGGGGGATGGGACAAAAGAAGCAAGATATATCACCTACTGGTACAAATTCCCTACGACAAATGTTACCATTATGTATCTTTAAAATGTCCCAATAAATGCTTTGCCAATAAATAAATAAATAAATTTGTTTAAAAAAGAAATCTTAAGGCCAAGGATTCAGCTCAGTGATTCCAATGTCTGCCTGATAAGCACAAGGTCCTGAGTTTGATCCCCGGTAACCAAATATCACAGTGCTGGGCATGGTGACTCAGGCCTGTAATCCCAACCCTAGCACTTGGAAAGCAGAGGCAGGAGGACTGCTTTGAGGCTCACCTGGGTGACATCATGAATTCAGGGCCAGTCTGAACTACAAAGCAAGACCCTGTCTCAAAAAAAGAGAAGGAATTTGGAGTCTCTAACCTTGTCTTTCTCTCTCTCACCATGTGAAGGTCAAGACTCCCTGAATTTCCTTATCTGACTGAAGGAAGATTCTTCCAAAAGAAAAGCAATTGTCCTAGGCCCTTTCCCTAGGAGTCTAATAAAATAACCAAGAAAGATAATGCAATCAGAGAAAGAAGAGACTAAAATCTAAGAGCTAAAACATCACACCCTTCCTGGACACTCTTTTCACTTATTTTTCAGAGGGCAGCGTGTAGATAGACCACTTACCAAGAGACTCTCTCTACCTAGTGAGTCGATCTTTTTCCAGCTCCAAATATTTAATCCTTCACCATCTAGTTCTTCAGGAGACTCCTACTTTGTACACAACTCCTGTGCTGTGACTTTTTTCCCCGTTCATTTAGTAATAAATCTATATTCCTTTTCTACCTATTAATCAGCCTATTGTTGATTCATTCAGCAAACCTTTGAAAAGGCACCAACAAGAAAGTATGAAACTGCTGCTCTTAACTGGGAAGTTAAACTGTCTTTGTATTACCTCATGTCCCCATTGTGGGGGCTGCAAGCTTGGGGCTTATCTACGGATTGTGACTTCCGGCGGCTTTGTCATTGTTGCTGATACAAATAAGCAGTTATGAGAGAAAAGTAGGAAGATGAGGAAGAAGAGAAGAAGAAAAAACCAGAAGAGAGGAAGATGGAGGAGGTCGTAGAAGCAAAGGGATGCAGAACTATCTAGGTCTGGTCTGCTGTGGAGGACAGGACCACACAACAGCACTTAGGGAGGCAGAGTTCATGTGACCCTGGGGCTTCTCTGTCCTCAAGGTCAAGAATGGTTGACCAGCTGAAAACAGTTCTTAAATAAGCTGCATGGGCTGACCCTCTGGAATAGCTCCCAAGTGGCTTTTCTCTTCCCCTCCTCCGCAGTTGCCTCAGGAGAGACTGGGCCTCACCCCTGTCGGCAGTGAAGGATTGTGGGCCTCTGCAGGTGCAGGCGGAAATGGCTCTGTGCTATGGGAGGATGAAAGGGAACCGCTGACTGCCTGTCATCTGGCAACCAGGGGTGGTTTGGGGGAGTCACTGCTGAATTCCACAAGTCGGCCATTGTTGCTTCAAAGACTTCTTTTGGTTTTGTCTTTGATGCATGTGCGCACACACACCCACAAACGCGCACACACAAAGGCATGCGCACATATACCAGCACATGTGCACACATGCGCACACACACATACACACAAACACCAAAGGAAAAAATATATTTTTGAGCAGTCTCTGACCGAGACAGATGGCTGTGGTTGATAGCGTCTGGAGAAAAATAGCAACTCCTGCATTTGGGTTACAGGAAAGGTCGCAAAGAAAAGAGGCTTTGTTCTCTGACTGGACGCTCTAGCCAATTAAATGTTCACTATCTGCCATCCCTTAGTCCCTGTTCAAGCAGCAATTTCAGATATCTCCAACAGACGTACGTGGTTACGTCAAGTGGTCCTTTCCTCCCTCCCCTCCCTCCTTCCCATCTCCCTTTCACAGTCTTTCACTTTTATTCTCTTCATCCCTCCTCTTCACTCTATTATTGTCCTCTCCTGTTCCCTCCCTTCTCTCCTTCTTTCTTTTTTTCCTTCTTCTCCATTCTGTCCACTTCCCAGGTTTCCTTCTTTGGTTTAACCTCTTTTCCTGGTTTTCTTTCTGCGCTCCCCGCTCTTCCTCTATAAATAGCAAATTATAAACGAAGGAAGAAAAGGGAAAGATGAGGGTCATAGAGCACTGTAGAAATTATGAGCGACTCTGGGAGAAGCTTGTTGATGTCCATGTTTGGTAATTTGTGCTGGGCACTCAGACCTGAGTCCTCGGCTTCTGTTCTGCACGCTCTCCACCTCCTCCCAAGCCTGGAGGAAGAGCTGCTGCTGCTGATTAGGTTCTGAGGCCCTCTGAGAACCGGGTGCAGACCCCAGGCAGATGTTCCTCACCAGCTCTTCTGGTGGAAGAGAGAAGTGATCAGCAATTAAAGTAATTAGTACAAGTAAGAACAGAACGTTTGACCTCTTACTTGTTTATGTGAATCTCCCACGCAAAGCAGTAGAGGAGAGAAGCAGTTCCTGTGGACAAAGTCACTCAGGCCCAAACTACAAAATACCCAACTCTGGGCTACTGCAGGGTCCTGGAGCTGAGGGGCTGGGAACTCCCTCTCTGTGTACTTAAAGGCATATTGGGGAATCAATTTATTTCATCACTGCATCTGTTCTGTAAGGCTTTAGTTAGGTTGTTTGAGTGAAGACACCTATTGCAGGTGGTCACTGGCCTCAAAAAATTCACCAGGTGGGCTGGGGATTTAGTTCAGTGGTCCCAGTGCCTGCCTCTCAAGCACAAGGTCTTGAGCTTGATCCTCGATACCCAAAACAAAAACAAACGAACAACAACATCAAAAATCCCATGAAGTAAAACCTACATAAATGAAAGTATACTCCCTTAGAGATCTGTACTAAACACAGAGCTCCCGCAGATGATGAACTCAGTTCCAGATAAAGGGAACAAAAGATCTTGTTATTTCTGCAGAAAGGTTGGTGCTTGGCAGGCTGGTGGGTAGCAGAAGGAAAGGCTTACCTAGCTGAAAGTCTGGCTCATGTTAAGACACCACCTGGAAAGTGCTGATCACTGGGAAGCCCAGAATGTAGCAAGAGGAATCAAAAACACAGCAAAGCCGGAGAACAATGAAGGGGAGCCAAGATGTTCCTCATGCCATTCTGAGAACCTTAAACCGATGTAAGCAGTTAGTTTCCCCAGAAGCATCGTGTCTACATTTTAGAATGAGAGACATTTAACAAGGGCCAGAGAGAGTAAGTGAGATCATCCGTCACCTGAAGCACAAGTAGGAAACCATAGCCATTAACTAGGATGGGAACTGAGGAAGGAAAAGTAGTTTGGGGGGAAATAACGAGCTGGGTCTGGGAAATGTTCAGGGTAAGGTCTGGTGACGTCCAACTAGAGCCTTCAGAAGGCAGAGGGCTCTTTCTGTATAAATTGCAAGGTAAGGTGCTGGGCTAAAAATGTCTGCTGATAGAAGAAGCGATGATGTGAGTTTGGAGGAGAAGGGGTCCTATGGCAAAGTACAGGGTCCATTCTGATGTTTCCTCACGGCCCAAGTCCAGTGGAATTCAAAGTACATCCTGGAAGCTGCGGATGGGGCTTCAGTGATAGCTCAGGGTCCAGTCCTCGACGACAACAGAAAATGTGTATCCTTAGCCGAGGCTTCCATGCGCCATGTCACAGTCTATCAATTCATATCCTGGCTTCCACTTCTGTCTTCCAGAGTCTGTTTTGTATATAGAAGTCAGACTGACCTTTTAAGGATGTAAATTAAGCATGTCACTGTCATGCTTCCTGGGGTACCCCACGGGTTCCTTTGACACATAGACTATAACTGAAGTCCCTGTAAGCCCCACGTGATCTGGCCTTGGTTTTTCTCTCTGAACTCAAGTTGTCCCCCTTCCTCTTGCTCACACTGACGTATTTCCACACTTGGGCTCTTCCTTTCTCTCTACCAGCCTAGGCTTCTGTTTGCCTCAGGCTCTCTGTATTTGTTCTCTTACTCTGTTGCTCTTCCTTAGATCTTAATATGGTTCTGAGTTTTACCAAAATTTTCAAGTTTAAATTTTCTTTCTCTGAAACCTAACAAGCCTATTTATTCTATTTGCTCTGCCAGACATATAATTCCAATATCTTAAGATTTTGTGGGCCTGTTCTAGTTATCTCTTTTTCTTACTTATATTTCCAGGTTTATCTGATCACATGCTGGGAATTCCATTTTGGAATAATTTGAGGTTCAGAGTGACAGGCTCTTCTTGCTGCAGGAATCGTCTGTCATTTGCTTTGCCAGGTACCTGGTGCTAATCCTAGTCTGGGAGCTCTTTGATCTTGTTCCAGCTTTAAGGTCTCTCGTTCTATCCAGGTGACTGGAAATCAGGATGTGATTCTGCATAAGGACTAATTTACTTCTGTTTCTTATTTGTCCCGAGGACCGAGCTCTCTTGGATCCAGCCTCAGACACAGAGCTTCATCTTCTCGAGGTTTGCATTGTCTCCTTTGCCTTAAGAGGATTAAAGCTCAGCTTGGCTTTGCACATTTTTATTTTGTGTGCATGTACTCAGGGCGACAGTGGATGTCAAGAATGGCTCTCTTCTAGCTCTCTCTTGGTAATTCCTCACAGTTTTCGTAATTTATTAAACAATAATGAGATCCTGTCCAAGTGTTTTAGCCAGAACCCAGATCCACATTTCCTGGTTCCATATCAAAAGGAGCATTCCTTCATCCCACGGCCCTATCCTTTGTTGATGTCTCTCTGTAAATGTTTTTATTGTCATCACCAACATCATCGACACTTTGCAGTGCTGGGGACTGAACCTGGAGCCTTGTACATGTGGGGCAAATACTCTCCCACAGAGCCACACACTTAGCCTCATCTATCATTATATCAGAGAAGTTTTTCCTGGCCACCCCACTGAAAATAACTACTTCTGTTCCTTCTTCATAGCATTTATTACCATCTAGTATTGGATTGCATATTTATTAGCTTATTTGTTTATCTCCCCCAACTAGATTTTTATTACTCATTCAATAAATATTTATTGAACACATGCTGTGCAGGAGGCCGTATTCTAGGAGATGAGCACACACCAGTGAATGAGACAGACTAGACTCTGCCTCCCATGAGCATGTGCATCACTGGGAGAAACAATGAACAGGGAGACAGACACAGGGTATAATCCTACACAGAGAGAAACTCACCTGCTTATTTTAAACCACTCAGAGCATAAAACAGTGCTGTAAATAAAATAAATATTTGTTCTTTTCTTAAAAAATAAATTTAAAAAAATTCTCATTTCAGTGTTATTTTTCAGTATTTTCAGATCTTTCGTGTTTTCAATCTATTGCTGCTTTATTGCTTTTTTCTTCATAGATATGTAGTTTCTCAGGCATGTTAAGGGTTAAACACACTTGCATGTCGGGCTGGAAATATGATCAGCATATATTATATTACTGTTATGGGAAAATATGTTCTGAGTTCCAAATAATTAACTTCCAAGTGAACCTTTAGAAGCTGTCAGCCAGGCTCACGTATATCTGGGCAAGGTTTGCCAATGTCTTTGCACTCTTTTATAGGGAGAGGCACCATGCCAGCCGGCTCAAGCCAAACAGCCCTGGTGATCAGTGGGTAACAGATGTCTGTGAAACAGCCCTCCGTCCAGCAGGCTGTCCTGATGTCAGCTATGGCTGTTGGGATTCTTAGAAAGTCAGATCCATGGAGACACACCTCTCGCTGAGCAGGGACGCTCTGTCATCAAACTAACATTTTTTTTTTTTTTTTTTTAACCACAGAGCCTAAGATAAATTCTTTAGAGTCTTCCACCTGGACCACAGCATGGTTGGAAGTGGCAGCCAGGCTGGGCACACAGCCCAGATGTCCTGCGATATGGTGATGGAACAAGATTGGGGGTCAGCCAATCCAGCTTGGAGAAGTCACCCCAATACGACAAGCATTATGGCACCTAGCCTACCCACAGGCTCTAGTATTTTTTTAACCAAAGAGAATGAGCCTGGGAAGGAAAGATACTGGCAAAGAGCCAGAGCTGAGTGAAAAAAAAAAAAAAGGCAGATCCAACATTGTTAGTTTTTATTTTTAAAAAAATCAAGATTTGCTGAGCTTTTGGAAAGAGAAGTAGTGAGCCAGTTCTCAGTTGAGGCTGAGAAGAATAGCGAGCTTTTTGGCCAGGTCAGGACAAAGTCCAGAATAAATACTGGTGGAGAATATAAGCTCATCTAATTATTTTGATCTAGATGATCTAGATGACCACTTGAAAGACATCTTCATCAAAATCAGGAATACATTCAGACAGAAGAGATCTAATCAAGAATTTGTGATTGTCTGTTTCTCGTCAGTTATCTGTGGCTATCACATAACGCCAAAGACAGGTTGATTTATAAAAGAAACAACTATTTAGATCTCAGTTCTCCAGGCCTAAGAGCACAGTGCTGGCATCTCCTCAGCCATCTGGTGAGGGCCTCCTGCTGTGTCAACCCAGGTATAAAAGTGGAAGGTAAGCAGGCAAGCGTGGAAGAGCATGTAAGAGAGAGACTGAATGAGAACTCAAGCCAAGGAAGCCAAACTTGCTTTATGGACACTCCCTCTCCTGGTAACAAACCCACTCTTTCAGGAGTGACACTAACCCTTCCCAAGGGAGACCTCCCATGACTTAGTTACTCTTAAAGGTCTGCCTCCTCTTCACACGATTACACTGGCTCCTGGATTTCAATACCAGCTTTACAGGAGATCAGCCACATCCAAACCATAACAAGTGCAAAACAAAATTCCAGCCCCTTAAAAGTCACTTGATTCTAGTCTCTGCAAATGTTCAAAATGGAATCTTCTGAATGGAATGGAAACCTGCAATTCATACTGTTTCTATAATAACTCATGCATGGCGGTTTGGAACTTTCTTACTAATCTAATTAAACTCATTTTGCAAAAGAAACCTGGGCCCAGAGAGGCCCCAATACAGGACAAGCAGCAGAATTTGTGCTGGAACTTAGAAGTTCTGACTGCCAGGCCCTTGTTTCTTGGATTGTATGAGTACTCGTTCAGTGAAGAGAACAGCTAACAAGTGCAGAGAACCCAGTCCTTGGTATGTTTCTTCGCCCTCTCTGTATATGAGATTATTTAATCCTGATAGCTCTCATTCATAAGTCTCTTACAGACAAGGCAGCTTGAACAAGATAAGTTCAATTGAACAGCGAGGGGTCAATAAACACAAATCTGGGACACAAACCTGGAGATTCTCCATCAGAGCCATTGTTCTCTGTCAACCAGGAAAAGAAGCAAGCATAGCTCTGGGGTTGTGTGGAGGAAGGGGACTGTAAGCTCAAAAGAACTTTATTTTTCCCTCTGGGGAGCCTTCAGAGCTCCTTTGGGGCAAATCCAGACCCTCCTCCAATGCTAGGTGGCGCGTATCAGGTTGGGCTTTCACCTGTGGGCACTCCTTGGGGACTACCCACTCGCCACCGTGACCTCCAGATATTAACAGTCACCTTTGTTTCTTTTTTTTAAGGACAGATGGTATCCCGTGTGAGCTATTTCTAGTCTTTGGCTCCAGGGATCCTTGCCTGTGTAGGAAGTAGTCACCAAGCAGAAAGCTGGCTGTGGGGAGAGCGGTTCAGGGCACACTTTTAAGCTCTGCTGGGGCTGCTCTATGAGGTTGGAGAGGTCTTGCTCTTTCACTTGGCATTTCAGTGCATTAGGAACAATTAACGTAGGCTGTTTGTGAGCATATAGCTATTGTCAGCCTATCTTTAGACCAAATGCCTTCCTCTCGACTCTTTCAAGTGACAGGACAGCTTAGTTAACCCTTCCCCCTGTTTTGTTTCTTTCCTTAAAAGTGCAACTTTAGGCTGTTTTGTGGTTTATACATTAGCCTTTTGATTATAACCTATGAGTTTAGAAGCCTCAAACTGGTAGAACCACTTGGGCATATCTTATCCACAAATAGATTTTGTGCTTAATTTAAGCACTGGTTTCCAATGAGCAAAATTAGGAGGAATTCAGAGAAAATGCTGGATTTCCTATTCTCTAGGGAAATTAGGCACAGGGGACTTTTCTTCCTAACTGCAGTCCCTGAACGAAGCTGCACAGGCCCATCAGCCCCTGGGCGCAGTATGTGAAGGCCATGCTCCTGGTAGCTGAGCCTCAGCTGGACTTCTACAGGCTTATAGTTTAACTCTGGTAGGGAAGCTTGAGGAGTCTTCCAGCTGTCCCAGATATCCACCAATTCCAGGCCACTCCAGAAGCAAGTTCAAAACACAAATGTAAACTATCCCGAAGCAAGCTGCTAGAGTTTAGCAGGGGAACCAAACGGATTTGCTGACTGTGCCCTCTTCTGATGTCTCTCCATTGCTTAGGACTTTTCTCAGTGCCCCTCTCTGCCAGCTAATGATTTCCTGAAGGGCCCACCAGTAAGCCACTGCTCCAATCTGCTGTGGATAGTCCCTGCTATGTCTGGAGGGCAGAGGCATGCTTTTCATTGAAATCGTCTCTCCCTCACCAACAGTTAGCACAGTTCTTTGCCTATCCTAGCTCTGCCATCAATGTGGAAATTAGAAAGAATGCTCTAATGAGAATCAGCCATCACATATTTGCAGTGGTGACAGAAGGTGAAGGGTAGGTCACACAGAAGAGCGCAAGACATCTAGGGGGGAGGAGGGAGGCCAGGTTGAGAAGCAAAGAGCTAAACATCAAGAAGGGATTCCTGAGTCCAAGGGTTGGAGGTTCCAGGCCCAGGCCAAGGGTGGGAGAGGTGTGGTGTGGAGAAGGAGTCAGACAGCTTGGTGTAGGCAGAGAGCTGCTGACCAGGCTGACGTGGATCTTCATCACTCCTCTCTTTCTTCCACATTTAGTTCTTTAAAAAACCCCAGTGAGTCTCATTTCAGATGCTTCCAGCCTCCATCCACTTCTCACACCTGTAACCTGTGCACCGAGTCCAGGCCTGGGGTCTTCTAGTCTTCATGGGGGCAGCTCTTCAGCGCCCCTCCTCCACTCCTTTCTCCCCAGTAGCCCAGGGATCCACACTGCCCCTCACTCTACAAAGTCCTAGAAGATTTGACAGGTGCAACCTCTCTGCTTGAGTCTCTCTTTCTTCTTCTCTTTCAAACACTCTGGCACCCCTTTTATTTTCAGATCAAGGGGCCTGGCACCTGCTGTTCTACTAGCTTGGGGGTGCCGTTCCTCTAGAACTCCCCAAGACTTCTTCCTTCCTCCTCAGTGGTTCCTGCTCAAACCTCCTTCCCAGAGAAGTATCATCCACACTCACCTAGAACCAAATCCCTCTCCCTACCCCCCACACGCTCCATCTATTCCCTGAACCCACTTTTCCCGAGGGCACACATCACTTCAGGCTATACATTTGTTTCCCACTAAAAACACATGAGAGTAGAGATTTTTCTTCGTATCTAGTAGATGTTTATTGAACAAAAGCGTGTAACAGACAAGAACAGCAACACCAGAGTCACCATCATTTTGGGGACCAAAGGTAACATTTCACACACAAGAAGAAGCTTTCAATATAATATTTTAAACATGTGGCGTATATTCAATTCACCTAATGTGTTTATACTACAATTACCCAAGCAGACCAAATGCCAGCAATTATTTGGGATAAATGATAATCATAGGCAAGACATTCCCTCCAAGGAATTTATAGCCAAGGGAGGGGAAGAGGACAAGACTTTCAAGTTATCTTTGTATCCCTTATCGACTCATCTTTGTCCTATATGCTGGGGGTATTAATTTTTTGTGTAAGTGAATTTTCAGTATATTCTACTACTGAATTCTTTGCTGCTGTAGAAGATGTGCTGAAAAACTCTGCAAACTCGGCCCTCGGACAGTTCTGACCTGTCCCCTACTGTTTCTTTGGGCACAGTCATCTGGAGGCACCTTGAGTATCTCAAACTCAGTATGCTCAGTCTCCTGCTCTGAATCCTGAAATCCTGATTTCCGGCTGTCATATTTTTCCTTCTTATTCCTCACACTCTACCTGGCACCCTGCAGAGCCTACCTGCTGACATCAAGGGGCCCCATGTATCCTCAGACCCTGTTCCTCTCTCTGTGAGCTGGCCACCATCACGTGCTCTGGATTTGCAGCAGCCCCATGCCACACCTGCCCCAGCAGTCCGTTGTGGAACTCCTCTCCTGTGTGCCTCCGCACCTCAGACAGAGTGGGCTTTTACAAAGGCACAGGTATGATCACACTCCCCTACTCCAAACCTTTGGGGCTAAAGGCCAAGCCCCTGAGAGCCCCCCCCCCTCCCCAGCCCTCCGCCTCACTTCCGGGGACACTGGCTCACAGTTTAGCTTGAGCCCCCCAGATTTCTGTCCCACTACCCAGGCCCATCCTCTCTCCTCTGGTCTGTGAGTCCTCAGACACCCGCCTGGTCCAATGCCAGTTTCCCTCCCGGGTCCTGACCTGATCCCCTCCCCGGCCCCCCTAACACGGGGCCGGATGCCTTATTCTCCTCGTGCCCATTCTATTGTCCGGGTCCCCCCAGAACTGCCAGCTCCATGAGGTTCTGCCCACACGGTGTGTATGTGGATAATACCAAATGAATGACAAAGCTCCTGCCTGGATAAGCCTTGGTCATAAAATAATAATAGCTTATATTTACCGAGTGGTTATGATGTTATCTGGCAGCGCGATGAGGGCCTAATAATATGACACAGACATCTCCCCTGGCCCTATTAAGCAGGATTCAGCTCCCCCACATAACAGATGAGGAAACTTAAGGTAAGCTGGCTGCAGTCCAAGCTAGGAAGTCAGGGCTCGGATCAGATCCCAGGCTGTTTCCAGAGCCCAGATTTTACCCTAGGGTGAAACCCAATATGGGGTCCCGCTCTCAGGGAAGATTCCCCTGCCAGGGAAGGGCCTGGTGTTTGTCGCTGGGGAGGGGACGAACGCGCTCCTCTGCTGCCTTTCTGCACGCCCGCGTGCTGACCTGGGCTTCAGGAAGGGCCTGTGCATCGCTTGGTCCTGAATAACTTTCCGAGCGGCCAGCTCACGCGGCCCTCTACCCAGGTCTTAAGCTCCCAGGTGCCCGGCGCCCCCGGGTCTGGGAGGCGAGGGGCGTGCCCGGGGCGGGGTAATGGGCGGGGATGTCGCCGAGTCCCCGCCCCGCGCTCGCCGCGCCCGGAGCCGCGGGCCGGGCAGGAGAGGGAGGGCGGGGACTCGGGCGGGGCCGGAGCGCGCGGCTGGAGCCTTCGCTGGAGAGAGGAAGCGGCGCGTCCCCCGAGGCGTGCGCCTGCACCGACCGCCCTGCGCGACGGACCTACCGACCGACCGACCGAGGGACAGGCGAGCGGAGGCAGAGGCCCGGAGCGAGGTCGGGCTCCGGTGCGGGGTGCGCGGCGGGCGGGCGAGGGGCGCCTGGGACCGGAGCCGACGCGGCGGGCGGAGGTGGCGGCGGCCCGGGCCGGCGGCCCGGACCCTCGCCTGGCCGGGCAGGCGCGCGGGGAGCACGCTCGGGCGGCGGAAAGTGGAGACCCGGTTGCCTTCTTCCCGGGTCTCTTTCTTTTTTCCAATCAGCGAAAAATAAGCACCCGGGAAGGTAAAACAATAGCGGGGCCACCTGGGACGCGGCGCGCTTGGGGCGCCCACGGCCCGGGCGCGAGCGGGGTAAAACCCGAAGTCGCCGCCCCTCCTCGGAGCCCCTTTCTGATTGCCCCGGGGGAGGGTGGGGCCCCCCGGCCGGGCTCCGGAGGAGGCGACGGGAAACCCCAGGAGTGAAGCGTTGGGTGAAAGTGTTTCGGGAACAATCGGACTTCCCACGACTGCTCTGCAGGAGATTGGGAAACTGAGGCGGAGGGAGAGGTGGAGACTTGCGCAAGGTCAGAACGGAAAGATTGTGCAAAAGCGGATACGGGACCAAGGTGTCTGCACCGGCCTCGCGCCAAGCTTCTAGGTTTTTGTGGCGGTCGTGTTTGCTTTTGATACATTTCGGTTCTGTTTGTTTCAGAAATCCGCCGGCATTGTGGGACCGCTTCAAGGCCGCCGAGTCCTGCTTGCTTCGTGTGTCCCAGGCAGGTGTGGGGCAGGTGACAGTTCCGTGATCTACCATGGATGGAGACGGACTTTGTGATGGAGATATCCCAACTGTGGACACCAGCCGGGGTGAGGTGGCTGCTGGAGGTTTCCACAAAACCCGCCCGGTTTCCTTTGGAGAATCCGAATGAGGGAGATCACAGACACCTTCACTGGGAAGCCAAGGACATTTCTGTATAATCAGTGGATGAAAGGATTTTCTCAGACTGCCCCCCGCCTTTTCCTCGAGGATTAAACCACCACCGTGTACAGATCCTGTGGAAACTGCAAAGCACACAATGTGGCAGAACCCTCGAGTCCCTTTCCAATCACTCAGGACCCTGGCTGCAGCATAGGGGACTTTGCACCTATCTGCCACACCTCCCTTCCCCCAGCTCCTTCTTCGGATTGCTCCTTTTTAACCGGTTCTCATTTTCCAAGTGAAGTTCTATTTCTAAAACTGTTCTCTGGAGCTATAAGTGGGTTGCCAGAAATGAGAGATTAGGTGCTGGAGAGAAGGAAGTGCCCGGTGTCGCGTCCTCCTGCTGCTGCTGCCGACATGAAGTGCTTTTTCCCAGTGCTGAGCTGTCTGGCTGTGCTGGGTAAGTGAGTCCTTATCATTCATCAGTGTGATTGATGTGAAAGTTTAACCTGCTCGTGGTTCCTGTAATTCCTTGTGGCCCTTTCCCATCAGCACCGTGCTTGAGGGACACCAGAAACGGCTGGTGTGTTGTGGATTGGAGCAGACTACCAAGAGGCCCATTTCTGATCCCCCGCAATGGTGGAATAGTGTTTGTTTTTAGATGGGAACATTGGATGTCCAGGCCATGGGGTGAGGCCCCACATCTGCAGATCTGTGGTGTAAGAACTACGTGTGGATTTGGGTCTGGCTTCTCTGAATGCTCCAGGGCTTGCACTTCTGTGTTACTCTGCATTCATTCCTAATTGGAAGTGGTAACAAAATTCTTGCTCTGTCAGGAAAGTCAGCTTAGTGATGACAATGCCTTTGCTTTCTTTCTTTCTGTTTTTGAGGAAAGTGGGAACCGGGCTGAAGGGATGCTTTGTCCTGGGTGGTCTCTGTGCTAAAGCATTTGAGGATACGATTCCTGTGTGTCTTCACCGTGGAGGCTCAGCTTGTCATCTTGGGAGGGGAGACAGATAAATTGAAACTGCCTAGTAAGCATATGCTAGGAATGATTTTTGTGCCCTTAGAGAAAGTCGGAATGCTCAGAGTGAGCAGAATCAAGAAACTGTAATGCTGGGAGGCGAACCCTTGACTTCTCTTTTGACATTCTCTTCCCAGGGAAGAGCTCTTCACCCCTGACCTTTGTCCATTCTTTTCATGCTACGGAGCACACCTGAAGTTGGTATCTTACAACTTATCTTGGGTCTTGTGTCAACTCAGTAGCCAGGACCTGGCACGTTGCCTCTTCCTATCTTCTCAGAGCTCAACCACGCAGACAACCCCTTACCTTCTCCTTATTACTCAGTCCTCTGTCTTCCGAGGGGCCGGCCAACTCACTGCGGTGTTGACCTTTCCAAACAAGGTGTCTTACACTTATAGAAATTACTCACGCTCTTTTGGCAGTGAGGATTGGCTCCCTGCATTGTCCACACACGTGCAAGAGTGAACAGGTGTGTGGCCCGAGAATGGACGGTAGAGTTAAAGGACCTGAGTTTGTGACCGACTCCTGCCTCATACGATTGGTGCGTGAGCCTTAATAGAATATGCGAGGCTCTTGTGGCAACTAAAGGACGCAATGTGTTCTACACATTTAGTTGTTTTAAATGAAGTTTGAAACTCACTGTAAGTGTGTTCAGTGGTTCTCAAACTAGGGTACGTGTTGATACCATGGAGGGAACTTTAAAAACTCTTGCTGTTCAGTCACCAGAGACAAAGGAAACCTGCCTCTCAGACGTGGGACTTAGGCCTCTGGTCTTTGGCCTCTCCCAGGTCATGGCTTGAGTACCAAACCAGAGTGAGTTCGTTGGTGTCAGCCCCGCTACTGCCCAGCATGCACTCGCACATGCTCACACACAAGCATGTGGTTTAGGGTACTGGTCTTCAGGGGCCTTGGGCATGGGCAAGAGGGCAGGCAGCCTTTTTATATCTCTTGATAATGAATTTGTATTTGTTATACAACAGTCATTCACTTAGTATCTGATTTGAATCAGCAGTTAGAAGAGATACATTGCATTCCGAAGGGCAGGGGGAAAGCCCTCTGAGGGGCGCGGGCAGCTGCTGTGCGCATCTGAGGCTGGAAAGAGGCTGAGTGGAAAGGAGAGGCTCGGGGATGGGGAAGGAGCCACCAATGGGAAAACAGGGAAATGTGACATTTGTGCCTTTTGTTTCTTTTGGCTGCTCAGGAAATGTTAAGGCTGCCTGCTGGTCTCCCTGCTGTTCGCTCTCTGGGAGGCTTGGTGGAGTGCAACCTGGGCCTGGCTCTGGGCTCTGGGCAGGTGCTGTCTCCTTCCTCCTCACCCCCACGTGCAGAGAGGTGCCCTGGAGGAAAAAGGGCATCAAGGTGGTTTTAAAGGGAGGTGATGGCAGAAGGCCAGGCGTGGTACAGGTCGGGACCTTTGGACCTGGATGGGCATGCTGCTGCCCTCTGCCTCTCTCAGGGAACCTCCTCTTTTCTCTGGCATCATGGAGAGGAGGCTTTGCTGCTGCTTTTAAACCTGAAGAAGAAGGTGTGTGGGGAGGGAATAAGCCCATCTTGAGGTCTTTTTTCGTGCTTAGAGTCTGATGTGCTCTGATTCATATGTCGATATTCTTGCCCTGTGTGTGGATTAATATGTATTGAACTAAAATGTAGTGTCATACCAGCCAGCAAAGAGCCCTGGGCTTTGAACCCACGTGGGTTATACACCTAGAATAAAATTTTGTTTGTAAAAAGTCGGATAAAGCTGAATACTTTGCAAAGTGAGATTGATACAGATCTGAGCTCCAGAAATGGCAGCTTGGGTTAGAGACTACTTCTGCCTACTGCATGTGAGGGTGCTCGTGGGGGAAATCTCTCAGCTTGCTTTGAGCTTCCTGGACATCTTAGACCTGTGGATCTTTTCAGTTCCCTTCCTTTGCCAGAGTGTAGGACTGATTCTAGGATCAGAACCCTCTTCCCGACGTTGGGACACTGATCCCATTCACGGCTTTGTCCTACTGAAGCCACACTAATTTGTGCTTGTCTTCTGGAGCATGTTGTCTTGTTTTTGTCTGTTGCAGCCCTGAGTGCCCCCCACCCCCAACTTGGAGCCATTGCAGATACCACAACCCTTATTCCAGTTGCAAACCCTCCTTAAGCCTGGGCTTAGTGAGCCAGAGGACAGTCAGGCCGCTCCTGAGAATGGGTGGGGCTGTGGGCTCAGAGATGAGCGAGGTTTGTGGGGGAAGAAGGAGTGAGGGGGGAGGGAGAGGGGAAGAGCTGTGTCTTTGACATAGGTCTGGACAACCTTGCAGGAAAGAGAACAGGTTCGTGTCTGCACCAGCAGGAAAGGAAGCATCAGTAGAGGGAAAGGTAAACATGGACGCAGAAAGCACGTGGTGGTTTTGTGCGCCATGAAGAGTTCTGCCTCCCAGACCATGGCCGATGAAATAGCTTTACAAGGGTTAGCAGTGAAAGTGCTAGGGACAGTGAAAGCGGTGGGGCCTCCCTGGATCGATCCGAGGATCCTGTGGGTGCTAATGACCATTTGTGTTCTCCTCCGGTGATTGGGGAGTTCATCTACAGAGTTCGGAGCCTCTTGATTGAACAGACGGGGACTGAGTAAGTGATCAGTTACTTCCCACGTAGTTAGGGAAGAGGCTGGAGGGTGCTTCCAGCGGGGTTGAAAGGAGCTTTGATGTACTGATAGGCGTGAGCTCAGAGCAGGGCTGCGGTGATCAAAGGCAGAAGTGAAGGAGGAGGTAGAGGAGAGCAGTGAATTGGTTGGGGCATTCAGGGGAGGGCTCTGGAAGAGTGATGTGGATTATTATTTATGGGGGAACCAGTACCCTGTGGTAACCCTATCCCAGAGGTGATGTCTTCTGCTGTTCTAAGGACTAGTCAAGGTGGTTGGAGAAGAGAAATCTCAGGAGGACTAGACTGTAGGCTGCTTTCTGTGTTGGTCAACTTCTCATCACTGTAACAAAATGCTTGCCACAATTAGTTTACAAAGAGAAAAGGTTTATTTTGTCCCTCACCCGTGATCAATTGTCCCTGCTGCTTTTGGGCCTGTGGTGAGGGGCAGCACTCCACGGCAGGAGGACATGGTGTAGTGGAGCTGCTCACCTCATCATGGGGAAATGAGGGACGGGAGCATTACCCACCAAGTCATGTCTTGTGATCTAAAGAGACCCACTGGGCTCCCAGCCCTCAGAGCCTCCATCCTTCTCAGTAGTGTCACCCTGGGGACCTGGCCTGCGGAACAACACCTTTAGGGCACACAGCATCTTCCAGTTGTGAGGATCGTTGAGTGGCCTGTTGTTAGGATAGCACTGGCCTATGTTAGGATGCGCTCTTCTTGCGTCACTTATAGCAGCAGCCATCCTAGCTCTGCTAACTTCTGCCCCTGTGGTCAACCAAGCCCTGTCATTCAGTCCTGAAAACAACCCTGCAACATAGTTACCTTGTGTTATCATCCTTTTTTTGTTTTTTTTTATAGCCAAGGATATTGAAGTCCAAAGAGATTAAATAACTTGCATAAGGTGGATTCCTGGCCAGGTTGACATGGTTTCACAGCGTTAGGGATCCAGGCTTCTTCCTTCGTCCAAGATGGCCGTTCTAGCCTTAGCTGTCAAAAAGGGAGAAAAGGGGAAGGAAGGATGGGTTCTCTTAGATTAGGGTTGTTTCCTGGAAATTAACACACATCCTTCTGTTTCTGTGCCCATTGGTTAGAACTTGGTTGTGAGGCTGTTCTTCATTGCAGGGGAAGCGGAAGTCCTTGCTCCTAAGTGTCCACGAGCTCAACCAGAAACTTTGGGTTCCATTACTTTAAGGAAAGGAGAGAATTTGAGGGTAGCTGCTGTCTTTGCCATGGCCATAAAGTCTGCAAGCGGTAGAGCGAGGGGTTGAAGCCAGGACCATTTGGTTGTAGATCTTGTGTACAGTAGAGTATCTGAGGACTGTAGCCCCAGACCTCAGTCTTGGACCTGGCAAAAGTACCTGTTCAGGTAGTTATTTTTTTTAATGAATGAATGTTTTCACAAGGTAAAGTGCATGGTTCTTTCTTGTTTCACTTGATGGTGCCAGGGATTGAACCCATGGCCTTGCTCATGCTGGGGAAGTACTCTGCCACCACCCTACACCTCCAGCCCTCAGAAAGTGCATGTTTTTGTATATTGGTTCTCTTGATCAAGACAAGGAAATTCAAGGGTAAAGGAGATTACATCATATTCTTCCAAGGGAAAGAGCCTAAGCCTGAGCCCAGGATTTTCTGATATTTGATGTCTGAACTGTAGCCTTTATTCCATCAAATAGGAATTAAGAACCAGTATTGTGCCATGGCTCCTTTTGGCAGTCTGGTCATGCTTATGCATCCTGCCTGAGCCGAGTCTAACATTTAAAAAAAAGAAAAAAAATTATATATCTATATCTATCTATGTCTATCTATCTATCTATCTATATCTATATATATATGATAATAAAATAAATTATATTGAAATAGTTACTGAAATATTAAAATATACATGATACAGCAGTGTGTTTTTTCATAATATTGAATAACAACTTCCAATAATAGGCCTGACAATTGCTGTAATTCTGTGGTAATGAATGTAAATATTTTGAGGTATGCATATCCACGTGATTTGATCTGAAGGTTCGTGATTTTTGTTGTGACAGTCACAGTGACATTACCATGGTGGCTGTCTGCCTTTATCATCAGAGGGTGGTTAAAGTTCACTCAGAGGCCGGTGAAGATAAAGATAAGACTTTTTTCCTCATTCAAGTTCACATGCCTCTTGAATTCTCTCCACAGACTCCCTCGGAGTTCAAAGCAAAGTTCAATGCACCTAGTGACTGAAGAAATAGTGTATTGGAGGTTGTGGGCTGAGCGTTGAGAAATGAGCAGGGTTTGGATGTGGGTGATGTTCTGGTCCCAGAGGAATCCCACAGGACAGAGGACTTAGCAGTCACAGTGGTGCCGTGGCCTTCTGGGGACTGACGAAATGACTTGATGATCTTAAAGGCCAAGAGAATTAGCTCAGATGATAGTAGTTTTGGACGTACAGTGGGTCCCTGGAGCCCAGAAGCTTCTATTGACGCTCCTAGGCCTGGCAGTCGGAGGAGGTGGCTCCAGTTCCTAGCTCTGATGGCCTTGAGGACCCTGTGCATGCTGAGTTAGGACCCCCTGGTTAATATTTGTAGGTTAGTTGTGGAGTCCCTCATTTGCTGTGTGCATGCACCTGTTTCTTTGTTGCTTCAGAATGAGCATAGCTATTCTATAGAAAAGGTTGAGTTTTTCTTTCTAAATTTAAGGAAATTTAGGACACCTGTGTGTGAATGCCCATAATTTTCAAAGAAATGAACAGTTCCCTCAGAATCAAGCTTATAATTGTGAAACAGCGTGTGCAGCATCGCCAGATCCCTCATCAGGAACCCTTATTAAGTGACTAATTGTGAGCACAGTGGCGAGCACTTGGCAGACTGTGGCGACAGGCCTCTCTGAACTGGAATCCTCAGTTACATGGGCTGTTTTTATTTCTCAACTGTACCTTCAGGAGGGCAAAAATCACAAGATGTAGTAGGAGGGCTGTACTCTAAAAATTAGCTTCCATGCAATCATCAGCCCAGTCTCTATGTCTTGTGCATCTGTAATTATGGCAGCAGAAGAGAAGGCTGAGCCTGGGGCTCTGCAAGATCCTAAATCAAAGGTTAAATTATATTAACTCTACCCAGGCTGCAAAGTGGTCAGACATATTTTAAAAAGCTTTATAATGAGGTTTATAACAATGAGAGTTCAGACAAAGTTTCTACCTGACCCTTTAATTAAATTTCACAGAAACACCCTATTCCCATCATCGGGGTGACTGGGGCTCCCTGCACCCCACCCTCGCCCTGCCCTCTAGGAGAGAGTAATGCAAGGCCACGGGAGACTAAGACGATGTGAACTGAACAGTGAATCGATTTGCAAATGGACCAGAAGACACTAACACTACGTGCTCTGCAAGGATGGGTGTCTCCTGGGGGAGAGAAGGCGACCAAGTTTGTTCTCATTTCCGGCTTAGCTAGAGGAGTAAAGGGGTTTTTCTATCCGGGAGAGGAATGGGGCTGGAGTCATTCTGGAGTGATCAGTCTGAAAGGACTTCTGGGACAGCTGGAATTTCAGGCATTTGCTGAACGTTAGTCAGGAACAACCTGCCAGGGCTGTGGCAGAGAGAGCAGTCTGAGCACAGGCCATGTCTTGAGGCGGGTAGAGAAGTCCGAATGTCAGTGGGCCAGGGCCCCTGAAGGTGATGCTTGCAAAGGATTCAAGCAATTGGATGGCATGAGGAGGGGATTTCAGGCCACAGAAGTGGAAGGTACCAGACAATTAAGAGAACCTGGAGATGGGGCCAGGGAAGCCTGGGATGTGGCTGGAGCGGAGGCGTGCATGTGGCTGCTTCTGTACTGGGTCAGCTCTGTGTGTCTGTCAGAAGGTAACCAGAGAAGGAGGTATTATTTTTGTGTACTGAATGTGTTTTTTTTAAGAATTGATTTTGTTGGTATATTATATACATACATTATGATCACATTCAACATTGAGAGTTTGTACCAGTACATAATGTATCTTGATTCTCATTTTTTCCCATTCCCCTGCATTTTTCAATATATACAAAAGCTATGTTTTCCTTTATTAAATCACCAGATTTTTTTCCCTTTCTTTACTGACTTTCTTCCCCATTTTCTCTTTTTGTTTTGAACATTTTCTTCCTATTTCACATTACCTGTCATACATTTTGGAACTCATTTACACCTTCAGTTTTTCATACTAGAGACATGATATGGTATTTACACATCTGTGCCTTATTTATTTCACTTATGAGTATGTCCTCAAGGTACATACATTTGAGTATAAATGACTCAAATTTATCATTCTTTATGGCTGAGTAGTACTCCATTTTATAAAAAAAAACCCCTCATCTTCCTTATCCATTCTCCTGTTGATGAGCATTTGGGCTGTTTCCAAATAAACATGGTGCATATGATTCTTTTAATTCTTTTGTATATATACTTAGGAGGGAAACAGCAGGGTCAAATAGAGCCTCTAATCGTAGTTTTTTGAGGAATCTCCACACTCTCCACAGTGGTTGCAACAGCCTACATGCTCACCAACAGTGGAGAAATGTTCTTTTCTCCCTGCAGCCTTGCCAGCATTTGTTGTGGGTCAGTTCTGAGATAGCAGCCATTCATTCTTTGTGGAGTAAGATAGAATCTCAGTGTTGTTCTCATCTCCTGTCTTGAATGACCAGCAGTGTTGGACATTTCCTCCTATATTCCTTATCTGCTTTTACTTCTTCATCTGCAACATGTCTGTTCATTTCAGAAGCCCAGTTTTGAATTGGGTCTTTAAATTGAGGGGGGCTGATTTTTTTAAAAAAAATTTAAGCTCTCTGTTTACTCAAGACAGTAGCACTTTGTCTGAGAAACAGCTGGTAAAATTTTTTTCCCATATTGTAGGTTGTCTTTTCACTCTGCTAGTGGTTTCTCTTGCTGTGCAAAAGCTTTTTAATAAGATGAGATCCCAGTTGTTGATTCCTTCTGCCAGCTCCCGTGCGGCTGAGGTGTTCATAAAGTCCTTCCTGTACCAGTGTTTCCAAGACCTCTACCTAACCTGTTTCCCAGCAGGTTTAGTGTTTCTGTTCTAAAATTTAGGCCTCTAATCTACTTTGGTTTTAGTTTGTGCATGGTGAAAGATACAGATCTAGCTTTAGTCTTTGGCAGGTTGAAGCGAAATTTTTTCAGCACCATTTGTTAAAGAGGCTGCCTTTCCGCCGTTGAGGGTGTTTGGCTTCTTCGTTGAAGAGGAGGTGGTTGAGTATATCTGGAGTTGTTTCTGGACCTTCTATATGTCCCACTCATCCTCAGGTCTGTTTCTTTGCCAGTACCATGGTGCCAAAACTGCTATATAGACTCTGCAATCCCGATTGAAATCCCAGCAGCATATTTCACAGAGCTAGAGAAACTAATCCAAAAATTCATCTGGAACCAGAAGAGACCTAAAATACCAAAAGCAGTTCTAAGCAACAAGCTCATGGCAGGGGAATCACAGTCCTCAGTTTGAAACTACACTACAAAGCCATTGAATGTGTTTTTACTTGCAACACCTGTTACCTGACTGGAGTGCAAACTGTTGCCCCTTTTTATATGATGTCCTCTGAGAACATTGTCTCCACTCAGAACAGGGCTTGGGCCACCCCGTGGCATTGCTTTTGTTGGGGCTGTGGCACTGCTTGGAGACTCATTGTGTAACTCCTCTGCCCCCAGCAACCCCACATTGTGAAATCTTATTTCCTAGAGAGATAACAACTATTAACTATTAATTATTCTGTTTTTCCTATGTGATAACCTGTTTGATTGCCCTCTTAATATAATCCAGATCTAAAGCATAATGAGCTCTGAAGACCAAAGTGCCTGTAGCTAACATTGCCTTCGAGCCGTGGTCTCCAGGAAGTGGTGTTTTGAGATCTCTGAGATCAGCTTTCTGACCCCAGGGGCTATTTGGGCCCTAGGGACCTTGAGTCTCCTAGATGGTATTTTCACTTTGTTCCTTTGCATTCATGACCTGGGTTCAAGGAATTCTCTGGTGCTGCAGGTCAGACCACACTCAGCCTGTCCTGGCCAAAAATTTTCCTTTTTGTAAAATTAATTTTTAAAATATTTTAATTAAAAAATTTCAGAAAATGTATACTTTGTGGAATTGAAACACCAGTCTTACTTCATTATCCTATCAATAACTGCAACTATTCTGTATCAATCCAAAAAGGGAGAAAACCAGAGAGAGAGAAAGAGAGAGAGGGAGAGAGAGAGAGGGAGAGAGATACTTCCAGAGTATATTTAATAGCCTCTTAGATGATAATACCCCAACAAGGAAATCTAGATTTTTTTTTTTTTTTTTGAGACTGGGTCTTGCTTTGTAGTTCAGACTGGTTCTGAACTCAGCGTCGAACTCAGCATTACTTCTTTCTCTGCCTCCTGAGTTCTAGGATTACAGGCTTGAGCCACCACACCCAGCATTGTGGTATGTAGTACTGATTGCTGGTGGGCGTGAGTCACCATGCCTGGCATTGTTATATGTGGTTACTGGGGATTGAACCCTGGACCTTGTGCTTGCAAGGCAGGCGCTGAAACCACTGAAATAAATCCCCAGCCCAATTTAGATTTTTTTTAACTGAATATTTGATCTTAATTAAATGACAATTTGAAATAACTAATGAAATGTTTTAGGATAAAGTGTTGTACAAAAGATAGTGGTTTTAAATTTAGACTAACTTTAAAAAAATTTTTTTTAATTTCTTGACTGAGGTGTCAGGGAATGTAATTCTGTTGTCAGAAATACAGAAAGTAAAATATAGTTCTTCTCTGTCCCACACCCCTTACTGACTTTGATATACGTTTTTCACTATTTAATATATATTCTTCTAGACTTTTTCTATGCATATAGTTTCATGAGTGTAGATTTTTTTCTGACATAAATGGAAACATGCAGAGCGTATTAGTCAACAACATGATTTTCAAGGAATGATTTACTTTACTGTTTTTTCAGACTTAATTTTATGGTCATATCAGGACTGATTTGGTTATTTTATAGCTAGTTGAAGCTATAATTTGTGAAATCATTGGGGAGCAGTGAATCTCATTCAATAGCTGTTTAACAGAATAATTTTGTCTTGCCGTATCTGGAGAGCGAGATTGATAATAAAAACATTACCCTTAAATTTTAATGTATTTAATGAGAATAATTGACTTGTTTATCCTGAATGTTTTCTCTGAAAAGCACATAAATTTGACAAATTAAGCAATTCATATTTTACTGACCATTTTGCCATAATGTTGAAATTATGTTAAATTAAAATGAAGCCTGTTTAAAACTTGTTAAGAAGACACCCATAAACATTGGGTTTTTGTGTCTGACTCAATCAAGTGTTTATAGATAAGAAAAAGTGCGGCATTTCCCGACTTCTTCAGTCCCCAAAAGGTTCCTCCATTTAGCAGGAAGGGAAGTAGAGGAGCTTCTCCAGGCCGCAGCTACTAGCTCAGCACTGAACACCAACCCCGAAGCAAGGGGAGCTTGTCCTCCGGTCTGCAGAGGACAGTATCTGCTGCTGTGAAGAGACTGGGATTTCAGAGTGATGGGCTATTTATTTCTGAGGTCCCACTGGTATGACTTTTCTCAAAACTCCCAGGGCAAACACATATTCTTTGGCTGATTCACCTTTGGACCTGATTTTTTCAGTGGTGCTTTTTTCGGAGGGATAGTTGTGGAGTCATTTACCACAGTCAATGCTTTGACCTTCTCCTACCTTTTCTGAGGCTACTGAAGTAGTCCCTCTTCTGTTAGATGCTCTTGAGCGACTTCCCTACAAAGTCCTCTTGTTTGTTCAGTCAGCAGTGTTTGAGTGTCTGCTGGAAGCACTCATGGTTCTGCCATCCAGGTGCCACAGAGTTAAAGTCAAAATCATGGTGAACATTTGAAGCAGTCATCTGATCTGTGTCTTAACTTTAATAAATAGAATGATTAATTAAAAACTCTCACATGAAGAAACTCTTTTTATGTCCCTAAAGTAAGTCTTTTTCTTCTTAATGTCACTTCCATGTCCTTCTTCCTGTTTTGTTCTCAGCTCTTCAGAGAAGCTGTGAATTTCCAATACCCTGCGCCGCCCTGACGAAGAGTCCCCGGAGTTGGATGCTGAATGCCAACGATGGGGGGAGGTGAAGATGGGAGAGTAAAGGAAAAATACACAAATATTCCAAGTCTCAGATATGTGTGATGTCCTTATGAGCTGCTGAGGATGTTGTCTATCTGTGAGAATTGGGAATTTCATGCTTAGCTCCGAATTTCTAAGAAGCCAGAGCAAAAGAGAGATAGGAATAGAAAAACGCCATGTCCTGTTAGAGCAAAGACACATCTTTAAGTGGTTTTCCCTGGAACCTTGTGATGATGTTGCGTTTGACACCCCTGCTTCACTGCTGTGTGGCTTCTCTTGGAGCTCTGGGGGAAGGGAGTGGGTGGGAGCAGAGCTTGGGGTTCCCACCACCATCGTCCTTGTTTTCTGGAGCTGCCCTTTGGGACCTTGGGGTTCCCTCTACAAAGCTTCTGTTCTGCACATTTCTCTGAGTCTCTTTGACCTGCCAGGGACCTGGCTGCTTCTCCCTCCTCCGCAGGTGCCCCAGGCCTGCAGGTTCCAAGGCGTTTACTAACTCTGGCCGCTGGAAATCATCACAGGCCAAAGCAAACAGCTGTTGCTCCTCGGAGCCTCTGCCCAGGGCCCTTCTCCTATAACCCTCTGTCTTGGAGGCTGTCCTGGATTTCTTCAGTTGGTTTTGCTTTATTAGTGGAGCAGTGGTACAGAAGATTAGCTCTAGGCTCACCCTGAAACTAGAAAACCTTTTGTGATACTGTTTAGGGGTGACTTACTAAACACTGTCACAGTGTCTGTGGTGCTTCAGAACAAAAGAGAGTTTGCTGAACAGTTTTGCAATCTCCCTTCTGATATTTCATTACAAAAAGTGGACTGTGGCATTTGAAGCATCCTGCCCAGCTCTTTCCCTTCTCTGTCGGGATGAGCAATGAGTGACATCCCCCTGGGGGTCCCTCTGAACAGTGAACTTCTGGAGGGAGAGAGTCGATCCAGAATGAATGTGGCCCTAGAATTGGATTTGTCTAGGAAGAATCTTTACAGGTCTTATATGCAATTCCCTTATTTTAGAAATGAATCATTCTGAGGGTATGAACAGACTGTGGTAGCCTAGAGGAAAGGAGAAGAGAGAGTAGGAGGGCGGAAAGTGCCCCTAGCAGAGGCTCTGGAGCACGTCATCTTTGTTTTAATTAAAACATTATGCAATACAAACATTGCCTTCCCACTCTTACCCCGCACCCGCCCCATCGCTTGCCCATGGTGGAGAAGCTGTCATTTCCCATATTTGGACTTTGGGAAGAGTTTGGCCTCCTTTGATAAAACCTGATTCAATCTCTGCTTTGTGAAAGTGAGCAAATATCTGAGCTGTGAGAGTGAAGATAGGATCATGGTCGTCCTTATTTAGCAGCCCCCCATTCTGGAACTTGCGCTCTGCCCATCAGAAATCTGACTCTTGTTTTCTTCTGCATATTTTCCTTTCTGCAAATGTATAGGCATTCAGCTTTAATCAAGCAGGCTTTTACTCTGTGATCTGTAACAGACATGGCTGAAGTCATGTGGAGGATTTTAAGTAACTAATCTCTTAAGACATTCAGAGCATAATCTCCCCCAGCCCGAAGTCATCCTGCCTGCATCTGGGAGATTTGTGAGGTTCTGCAAAGGAGTCTGGGTGGGGACTGGCTTTCTTGAGAGAGACCTGGTATCCTTCAAGCTGGTGACAGGCTTTTTGTTTGCATTTGGCATGGGTACAAGCCCGGCTGTGCATTGACTATGTCAGGAGAGTTCAAGATGTTCTGTGAATGTGATCCGTGTGTTACTAAGTCTCCATGCTGCTGGGGAGAACAAGGATAGGCCACATTCACATGAAGATCCTGTCCAAGTAGGTTCCTGTCTGTAATGTGTGTCTGGAACTGGTTCCCAGGGAGATGTCACAGAATTAATCCAAAGGCTGGCATTCACTGACATTTTTCATTAAACTCTATCAGGTTAATCAAAAGATCAGTGATATGTGATCTGAATTTTTCATAGGCTTTGCTTATAAGTTGAATATGACTTCACATATGTCTTGTTTGTTGAACTAGATTGGATTATGGCTGTTGGTTTAAGTTGTTACTTCCTATTTCCGGTTCCATTTCACCTTCTGATGTTGGTTCCTGCTACCAGAGATGTCCTTCGAAGAAATCTAGTGAATATTTACTTAAGTACACCCTTTACTGCTTTTTCTTAATAGAGTGATAAAATCCCTAACAATGTAGACTAATGAGGAAAATTAGGTTGAATTAGTATAATGTCTCAATTACCAAATATTTTTCAAGATCTTCAGTATTATTACTTTTAAGTAAATACTGTAACTCAAACCACGCTAATAGAGTGCCTAATAAAGATCCTTGGGGGAATCCTGCTTTAGGAGAGAAATAAGAATGATTTGCAATTAGTGTACCAATTGTTTATGTAAATGAAGTTTCTGAGATACTAGGTTGTGTTTGAAAACCATTTATTCTCTTAACTATTTTAAATGGTCCCTATGAAACCCCCTTTCTGCTGGTAGTTTATATGCTGTATGAAGACCTGTTTTGTGAAGATCTGAATCAACCAGCAATATCAGAAATTCCAAGTTAGCGATGCCCCTGATCTGTACCTCCCATGATTAGGCAGCCCTGTGTGAAAAGTGCTTTTCCCTCACCTGCATTTACCTATCATAACACAGATGAGTAAAAATTAATAAATATATAATGTGTTTTCCTCTGTGTTTAGCAGCATACAGCATGTGATAAGGAAGGGACAAAACTGTCTTTGTCGGCCTATTAACTACATTTTTGTGCATAAGCTTTCCACAGGAATATAGAAAAGTTAGGCTGTAAGCAGTAAGTTCACATATAGTTCATTAGAGTAGTGAAGCTAGACAGTGTATTACTTTCGTAATTAATAGTTCCATTCAGTGCGCTGTGTGTTCTCTCAAGGCAGTGTATCTGTTTTGTGTGCCATAGTGTTCCCAGACCCTTTTGAGCCTTTGCCTGGTATAGAATCATATTGTGTGGAAAGGTATGGCATTGCCATTTCTGTAGGTCAAAACAAGGTTGAATATCAAAAAAAGGTTGAATTGTCATAGGGTTCAACCTAAGATTGCTCAGTCAATATGTATTGAATTTTGACTACATGTCATAATCTGTGAGGTCTTACAGTGTGCTGCATTAAATGCCATTTTTGGTAGCTAAGAAAATGTCAGATACAGAATTTATAAGAATTCCTGAGCATTCGATGGCTAAAACTTTGTGGGCCTTTGATGTAGACACGAAGCCTCAGAGGGCTTGGAGAGCTGTTTTCAATGTGATTTTTAGGACATTTAGGACCTCCCCCCAGGTGGAGGCCTGGGTGTATGGTTCTGGAATGATGTCCATAGCCCAGAGAGCCTGGACGAGTGTGCTGGGAAGCTTGAAGTGGAAGGCAGGGATAGGAGCTGCTTGGCCTGAAGAGGACCGAGGGAGGGGAAGGACTAGAGCTGAAGGAATCGTCCCTTGAAGCTTGAGTGCAGAGAGTTCTGCCTTTCCCAGAGCAGAGCTCCTGTGTTCATGTCCTCAGTGGTTAGCTTTATGTAGCTTTTTTTCTAGCTTTATGTAGCTAGAATTTGCACCTTGAATGCCACCAGAAGGCTCAAATGTTGAAGACCTGGCTCCGGTCCATGGCGTCATTGGTAGGTGCTAGAACATTTAGGAGATGGTGCCCACCAGAAGCAAGTTAGCTCCCTCGGGTCAAGCTCTTGAAGGAAATACAGAGTCCCTGGCTGCCTCATGCATCTCTGTTTCGAGGCCACTGTAAGATGAGCAGGTTTATCTATAAAGCATGTTTATATATAAACATGTTTATAGATGCATGTTTATATATATATAAACATGTTTATATATAAGCATGTTTATCTAACATGCTTCCTGCCATGATGTGCTGCCTTATCACAGTCCAAAGGCAACAGGGCTAATGTGACCATGGACAGAAACCTCTGAAACTGAGCAAAATAAACCTTTCCTTCTCTAAGTTGATTATCTCGGGTGTTTTGTCACAGTGTTGAAAAGCCGACTGACCTAGCATGCTCAGTTACTCATTAGGCACTAACATTCCTCATCACAAGCCCCCTTTGTACCTGGAACTTCTGTGGGTGAGTTGTGGGCTGGGCTGTAGACCACTGGCCCATTGGAGTTGAACTGAGGAGAAGGCCCAGCTGGGCCTGCTGCAGAAACTCCACACTCTGGCCCAGGGCCTGCTCTATATCTGTGGAACTGGGAGTTGGGCCCAGGCATGGATTTGGACCAGTGCTACCCAGACCTCTGCAAAGAGCTTCTTTGCATCTGTTTGGATTGCATGGCTCTCTTTCTAGTTTCTGTGCACAAATGTCTACTTGTGCTACCATATAATAATGCTTGGTATTTTCTCACACCCACAGGGTAATTTCTAGTTCCGCTCAGTTCCGCAGCTTTGTGCTGAGCACCCCCGTGCCAGCACATGACGCTGGTGGCAAGTGAGAGAAACACAAATACTTGACCCCGGCCCCCGCTGGTGTCGGACACGATTGATTGCCTATGCAACAGTCGTTCTTTTCTCTTCCTGCTGACAAAGCCCAGTTGGGTTTGGACACTCTACCACTCAAGGAAATGAGACCCTGCTTCTAGCTGAACAGCACATGCCGATGAATCTGAATGAGTCACACAGTCCATTGTTTAGAGATAGAACTGGAAAATGTGGTGTGCGAAGTTTGCCGGGGAGACTAGGAAAGATGCCTCTTAAAAAGAAGCATACAATAAAAGAAAAAGCTCATTTCGCTTGAATTTTGGAAATGAGGTGGTCCTCTTGTCACCACGAGGAAAGGGAGTTTTTAAAAGCTGTCAGAGAGGAAAATATGGCAAAAACTGGAGTCCTTGATGATAAGGACCCAGTGACGGAGCAGTCCGACTTCCACACTGTTTGTACTCCTTGTTTAAGCCAGTTGAGTTGGTATTTCCTATTACTTATAGCTGAAAGCAGCTTGTATCAGACAGTCTCTCTACAGAGTATGAAGTCAGATTTCTTCTTATAGAACAGATTATTCGGGTCCGAGGATGTAGCTCAGTGGTGTTGTGTGCCTGCCTGGCAAGCACAAGATCTAGTGTTCAATCCGTGGTATGATTCAGATCCATCATCAAAGAGCAGACTGTTTAGAGCCAGTGATTACTCCTGGGGTAAACCAGAAAAGAGAGAGAAAAATAAGCTGTCTGGAAGGATTCGAATGAAGAGATTTTATTTGGAACAGATCCTGAAGTAGGATTAGGATTTGCATAGGAAGAGCCACAGGGCTCTGAAGTGGGGGATGGCCAGAGCAGACTTGTGGGGGCAGGAATTGCTGAGATCAGTGAGATTATGTCCTATTGCTAGAACATCTCAAATTGTGGGTGTAGAAGTCAATGCTTGATTTGCACAGTGGAAAGTATTGTGGGAAGAAACTAATGAAAGTGGATCTAGGGAGAGAGGTGTAGGGGTTAAGGAGCTATGTACCAGATCCTCTTGAAGGGCAAGAAGATAAAATGTGACTGGCCCAGATGTAATTCAGCTGTAGATGGTGGAGTTCCAGTTGGTAACAGTAGGAAATGGGTGGTGATGAAGATATCAAAGGAACATTGTAAAGGAATGAAGTAACTGGTGGAAGGATGTTGATTAAATGCTGGGGAAGGCTGGAAGCTGAAGAGTAACCATGGTAACTTAGAAAATGACTGCAATGGAAATTTGGGTGAGGGGTGGATTTTAGGATGGTAGTGTTTAGGTTTTGCCCCTGGAGTTTTGAGATAATGATGGAAGATTTGAGTAAGGAGACATTGAGTTCATTGGAAAAGATGGGCTAGACTTTGGGAATGAAAAGCTGGGGCTTAAGATGGTGTGGAGAGACAGTAGCTCATTAGACTTGCCCACGCTGGTGTACTAGGGCGCAGCTGACTGCTGTTTGTGTAGGGTCTGGGTGATATGTGGTCTTCAACCCACAGTTGTCCTTTTGTCTTGATTTGCTCAGGGCTCTGCAAGGAATGGCCAGTGCTTGTTGGGCATCTCCATTCTATTTCTGGGCTCTCCAGAGTTTTTGCATTGTGGGTTCCTTCGGGAAGAGCTTTCTCTTCAGCAGTGACGTGGCTGGCATCTCTACAGGATGCCGCACCATCGAGTGACGTCATATTTTGGTGGGATGGTTTGGTGGTTGGTGTCCCTTGCTGACCAAGTTGAGTGTCGCAATCACATGGCTAAATATAAACCTTTAGGACAAAGCTTTAAACTAGGAATGAAGTGCAAAGCCTATCTTCTCAATCTTTTCTGACTCTGAAAACATTCAAAATGTGCCTTTTCTTAAAGTCTGAGTCCAGAGCTAGGCTCTTAAGGGTCACACGCTCTTTGTTATAGGGCTGGAGTCATTTTGTCTGGCTGACTCACTGTTTTCTGAAGGGCAAAAGCCCTGGTGATTTGCTGGGAAGCATGTGGCGTATGGTTTTTGTCAGGCAGCAAGAACATTGCAGATTCGGAACCTGATCTTACTTTAAACAAAGCAGAGTTAGATGCATGCAAGGGGGTGGCTTTCATGAAGCCCCTCTCCCGCTGCGTGGTGACCTGCAGTACACCCTGCTCGTCCTCAGCCTGAGCCCCCAGATCCCATAACATGCAGAGGAAACCCTTCAGACACTCTCAAGAAAGCTGGCGTTACCCACTCAGGGGCTTTTCTTTCCAGGGTTGGTAATTTAAAAACAGGAATGACATTATTTCTCCTTTTAATGGCGAGCTTGGGTTTCTTTTTCCTCTGCTTTCAGTAAAACTGGTGTATCATAAATCCTTGTCGGTTCTGTTCTTTTCATTGGGAGCCACTCTCATTCCACACACTGTTTAATCTCGATAAGAGGGTGATCCTGGAGTCATCCGTCAGCCTTTATGACTTGTCCTCCTGTCCTTCCAGTTATCTGTCCACCTGTCTACCCAGTTAGAAGTAGATGAGCATTTATTATTGAGCCTGGAGTTCGATTTGGGGAGGGTTGTTTAACATCTCGGGGCTCCCATTTCGTCATCTAAAATCATAGGAGATGCTCATCAGGGCAGTTGTGGGAATTACATGTGGCCGTTGGGATGGCTCTTGGCATAGTGCCTGAACTGCAGTATATGCTTAGTAAATGGTAGTTGTCATTTTTGTTGACCAATGCCAGTGTCGCCACTCTGGTCAGCTGACCTGCCACAGGTTGCTATAGATATGGTGTGGCCTTTTGGAGATTGGATTTGTGCCACAGTAGGGAGTTTTGAGCCATAAAGGAATGACCTTTGGACCCCGTAGTCACCTCTGCTGGGACTTCTTGTCTTGTTTCAGTCTCCGTAAGGCCATTGTGGTTGGACTCTAGAATAATCCCTCAGCCACTGGCTGTGTTTAGTAGCTGCAGACTCTTCCCCAGCCCAGGCTGCTGCTGTTAAGCACGTTGGCAGTTTTGAGGTGCTCCTCAACTCTGTTTTTAGGGTATTCCTGCCTGGATGGCCTGCTTTCAGCTTCTCCCTTCTTGCTACCTTCAGAACTGTGGCTTCTAATCCCCTCCCCCCATTTCTGTTTCTGCTCCCCTCTATCTGCTCAGGATCCTGTGTCTGTCAGTACTGCCCTTCTCGGCCAGCTCTTTAGGATTGCTTCTGTATGCTTTCCAGTGCTGGTGTTATCTTGCAGACCACACCGTGTCTGAGGGTGGAACCTCCATTAGCCATTTGCATGTTAGGTAGAAGCAGAGGATCTCATAAGAGGCTTCTGGGGAAAGCTAGAGATTTACCCCACAGTAGGAGTGGCGAGGTGTGGGGAGACAGCTGCTTTCTCTACCTGAGTTAGTAGCACTGGAAACACAGGCATCTGGTAGGCAGAAATGCGCTGGTGAGCCCGAAAGCTGTTCACAACAGGGGTTTGGGGGTGTGAGGGGTAGCCCTGGCCACCCTGGCCTCGAGGGACCCAGCCCACCAACCTCCCTCTGTGGGTGACCTCAGCTCCTTGTCTGCCTTCCTCCGAGTTCCAACGGTGATAACTCACTTGCTTCTGCCCCCAGCATCTTGGTCACCTTGGACACTCTTTAAATCCACCCTCTGCCTGGTTGCAGCTCCACTCCAGCGAATTGAATAAATTTTCTGCTCTGCTGTTTGTGAGCCAAAACTAACCAGTCTTGGTAAATTGTATTGTGTTCAAAGAAACTTTTTAAGCAAAATCAGGCAGAAGTCAAGAACTGGCACTTTGAGCTTCCCCGCCTTCTCCAGTTCCTAGAAGCGCTTTTTAGATTCATCTTTTTGGCCTCACCTTCAGAAGACGCTGTCTGCCCCCTAAAAATAATAATGGCACTTTGCCCTAATAAACACAGGCAGAGGAGGGCTCCATCTGGCTCAGGGCTGGTGTAGAGGGACAGAGAAGTGCTGAAGCTTGTGTTTTTATCACAGAGCTCGAGGGCTCAAGTGGCAGCAGGAACAAGTCACAGTGAGTCACAAAGGGGACTTTGTCCTGCAGTGGCTCTACCGTATGTTTGAGCTCAGTGCATTGGAGACACCGCAGCTGTGGGAAAGCACTCACGTGACCCACCATGAAGATGGAGGAAGCTGGGCTCAGGCCTGCAGAATGGTCAGTGGCAGTCCTGACTCCTGTCCTTGGCACAGTCCCCACCCATCTCCTGTCCCTGCTTCCCCAGCTGCCGTGCCCACCACGGTTGCCCGGCTGTCTTTTAGGTGTGGCTGCACTTAGCATCTGTCCCTTGTTCTTCAGTATTTTCCTGAGTCCTCTAGTACCTCCCTGACTCTACTGGCAGGAATGTTTGTGGACTGTTACAGACACTTACACTGAGGGAGGGAAGCAGAAGTGGACGTGTGTCAGGTCCCCTCCTCTCTGCAGACTCTGTACTCACTTGCTTTCTGATTTCTACCTCCTTGTTGGCTGGAGGCGGTTGGTTACACAGCCCTCTGTGCCGAGGAGGAAGTGGAGGCGCAGCAAGGTTATGTACTTTTTTCCATGTCTTTGAGCTCCAGATAAGGAAAAGAAAGTCAGAGCTTTTAAGCACAAATTGCTGCAGAATATTTTACATAGAACAACATTCACTAGTTTCAAGCGTGTTGTTCTTTGTATGCTGACAATGTACAGTTATGTCACCACCATCATAATGAAATATGGGACACTCTTGTCACCCTCAAACCTACCATGTGCATCCTCACTCTCCTCCAGACTGCGGGCCCCAGGCAACCAGGGATCTGAATTTTCTAACTATAGTTTTGTCCAGTCCAGACTGTGACCCATGGAGAATGCCACAGTACACCTTTGGAATCTGACTTTTTTGGCTAACATCACATTCATGATGTCTTCATGTCGCTGGGTGTATCTAGTTCATGCCTTTTTATTGCCTAGTGGTGTTGCATTGTACAGTTGTACCACATTTCGTCTTCCACTCTCCACCAGATGAACGTTGGGTTCTTTCTCATTTGAGGCTACTATGAATAAAGCTGCTATGATGTAGATGTGTTTGTAAGATGGAGGTTTCTGTTTATCCTGGACAGATACCTAGAAGTGGAATTGGTGGGTCATTGGGTAACTTGATGTTAACTTTGTAAGAAACTGCCTGATCGTTTCCAAAGTGGTCATGCCCTTCTCCACTCCCACTTGGCATTTTTGACTTCGAAGCCATCAGTTTCCCATTGCATTGCAGGGTCCAGCCTGCCTTTTGTGGGATATCTGGGGAATTTGCTTCCTGGGAGCTAGTGTGTCTGCAGAGGTTTCCTTGGGGAGACCCGTGGCCACATTGGCTGCTGCTGGCCTCGTCTCTGCTGTCCCCTGGACTCACCATGAAGACTCACCTGTGGAGTTCCTGCTGCCCTGGCTGGGACACACTTGCAGCCTTGGACACTAGAACAGTCCCTCCTCTGCGGCTTGCTTCCCAGCTTTCACAGGCTTCTCTTACGCTGGCCCTGGGCCAGAGCTGAGTTAGAGACGCCCTTTCCCAACAGAGCCTGATATAGAGACCAGGGTGGGGCAGGGACGCTGTCTCCTGGTTGTGGTTGTGGGGATGGGGCTGGGGTGTGTTCTGAGTAGCTTGCTAGTGAGCAGGGCTGAGCAGGGCTGTGCAGGCGGCTGCTGCTTTGGGACACATCTCAGGTCCAGAGCTTGCTGCTCAGTCAGGCTCTCCTTAGCAGGCAGCCAGATGCGGGCAGTTTCCTGTATCGCTTTCCTGTTAGTCTCTGGAGTTTTGACCCAGCCAAACCCAGACGGAGCGCTATCAGGTTACAGTTCTGCTTGGTTTGGTGTCCATGACTGGAGAAAAGCCTTTCAGGAAAATATGGTTGGATTTACTTTTTCCTTCATTTACTTTATTTCTTTATTTCCTGAGTGGGGACCACTGGTAACCAGGTATTTGGGGACTAGAAGTCCAGGATAAAGAAAGCACAGATCTCCTTTTTGGAAGGATTGTGATCACAGCCAGAGGGCTGAGAACAGAATTTAGTCCTGCGGCAGACATGCTGGGGAGCAGCAGGCTCCGCAAACCTGCACATGCATTTGGGGAGTGCAGACACAGGCTGGGGAGCTTGCTTCTGGGCTGGATATTGAATATCCTGGCCTTGGAATTGGAAGCTGTTTCCTGGCCTTTTCCTGACCACAGGTCACATTATAACCTTGAACCCTGACCTTTCTAGACTTCAGTTTCCTCTCCAGGAATAATGACCACATCTCTGATGGATGAGCTGCTGGGTCCCCACATGCCGCGCCATTTGTTCCGGCTGGCAACATGAGAGCTGGCCCTGCCCACCTCTCCAAACACGTGTTCCGACCAGGGAAGCAGAGCTGGCCCCCAGGAAGCCACCTGACACTGCTTTTGTTGTCCTGTTAGCCACTGTCTCTGGATTACCAGGAGGACCGGTGTGACTGGGAGCAACGTGGACAGGCTGAGTCCTGAGCACAGTGTGGAAACTCCCTGCAGGCGCCTTGGGCTGACAGTGACACATGCACAGAGGAGGGCAGAGTGGCCAGGAGCTGCCTGGAGACAGGGCAGGTAGACCAGCAGGGAGGGCGTGAGTCAGGGCTGAGAGGGTCCCAGAGGGTCAGTATTGATGGGAGCGCCCATGCCCACCAGTGGGAGTGGAGGGGGAACTGTGATACCCGTGTGCCAGAGGTAGATCTTTGGAGGAGGTGGCGTGGGGTAGGGGGTGAGAGTGTGGATTTGGGGAGCAGGAGACACGAGTTCTCCAAGCTCTGGTCAGGAATTAGCCACATGACCTTGGAAAGGTGGACCTTGCTTTCTTTGTAAGACGAGAAGACAGAGCCTGGTGATCGACTCCAGACTGGTTGGTGGCATTCACCTTATGTGGAGAAAGATGGGGTGCTCAGGAGCCAGCTTACTCTGCTCTTTGGAGGAGAAGTGCAGGAACAGAAGTGCCTTGTGAGCTCTTTGTTCCGATGCTGAGTCCCTGTGGTTAGTGAATAATTGCTTCAGGGGCAGAGGGGAGAGTGAGGACTGTGAGTGAGGAAGCTCCGAGTGAGAGATATGCAGGTGGGGAGATGTTTCGGCCAGCGCTGCGTGTGTGCGCAGAGGCACCTGGAAACGACCTCTCTCAGCATTTTTGTGCAGGGCTTGCTGGCAGGTGTTTCCGGTGACCCCTGCTGACATCTGGTCTCTGAGCTCCTGAGGCATAGCGCAGTGTTGACAGATGATACCACAGCAGACCTGATGCTGCAGCACAGTTCTGAGCTGCCACTGCCCACCCCACCCTGGGGTGCTGGATGCCAGCAACAGCCTCCTGTTCTCAGTTCCAAACCATGATTTAAATGCTTGTTGGACTTACCCTTTCTGCAGTTTCTTACCCTTTTGAGCCAGTGTGCATTTTCTTTGTAGCTACTGCCCAGGTCAAATCGTGGTCTGCTTCCCTCTAGGATGTCTTTCACCTTCTGGGAGCCCTGACTCCAGCCTCTGGGTCCCTGCTCCCCAAGCCGGGCTCCTTACACGTCAGCTCCCTACTTTAGCTGCCTGCAGGCACCTGGAATTCTAAGACTATTAACCGTAACTGCAATTTCACTTAAAAGCGTACAGTTTGACTTCTTATCTTTACTAAGTTACCCCAGACTTAAGCTTCCCCTGCCCACTGCAAGGAAGAGGACCAGTCAATCTGTATGGACCAAATGAAATATTTTAAACTAGAACCATTTTTGTGTGCTTTTTGAGTATTAGGTAATTCATAAAAACAAAATGTATATTTCAAAGTAAGATTTTAGAAATAAAAGCTTGAGTGACCTCTTAAGGGTGAACAGCATATGGATAGTGCTTATAACATCTGGAAATATTATATTAGGTGCTGTGAAGGGTGCCGGGAATATGCATTTAATCATTGTATATTTCCAACTGTCCTCACCAAAGTTGTCACACAGAGACTTTTCTCCTGGCCTCCCCTTCTTGACTTCCTTTCGTCTTGTCTTCTTGCCTGCTCTACCCCTGCCTGGTCGAAAAGCCTGCCTTCTGCAGTGACCACTGCTGTCCTTTGGAATTCTTTGCTCTGGATGTTTTGAGACATTTCCTTCTCTTAATTTTCTACTGTGGAAAATTTCAAATGTGTATAAAAGGAGAGGAAATAGGTTAATGAGCCCCCATGCACCCATCACCTAGTTCCAGCAATTATCAGCCATGGCCAGTCTTGTGTATCGGTATCTCACTTACTTCCATCCCTTCCCGTATTAGTTCCAAGAAAATCTGAGGAATACTTAACTGTATCCTCTTGTGTAGCTGAGAACTCTTATCCGTTACTTGTATTTATTTCTAATTTATATTCTCATTTAGAACTAATTTTCAGAATAACCAGAATGTAACATTTTATCCCCTTCAGATTGGTGGAAGCATTATAGTCAGGAATTAATGAACACATGCGATGTAGGAATATGCTGACACTGAAATCGGGAATATAATTTGGGACAGTGACATTGGTGAGCATTTCGGTCATTGCCTTGTGTGAGTGGAGATATTCTGGATGAACATTTACAATATTATTTATTACAGTGAAGAGTTGGAAACTGCTTAAAAGTTCCCCAGTAGGACAGTGAGTGGATTGTGCCACATATATACAATATTTGGGCAACAGTCTTAAGACATACAGCAGTTCTCATGAATACTAGAGTGGTTCATGTCAACTAGAATTACCGTCAAATATTTTGTCAAGTCAAAAGAGAAAAATGCCAAAAGGTATGTATGCTGCAGTGTATTTTGAACACTTGTAAACCTTGTGGAAGTCTGTATTGTTTATAGTTACCTCTTTATGTAGTAAAAAATATAAGTATGTGAGAGTGATAAACACCGTGTTCAGATGCTGTTGTTTCTTGGGTGATGTGGTTAAGAAATGGGTGAAAGAAGACCTTGAGCAGACTCTGGGAAGTGCACTTCCTTGGAAAGGAAAAAAACTCTAAACTAGAACAAATACAGTGAAAGGTTATGATTTCAAAATCCTGGGTGTGCACTGGTATTATTTGTGTTTTTAGGTATGTAAATAGTTCTTTATTTGAAAATTAATTTAAGAAGCAGGCGATTGTTCTTCCTCTTCTGACGAGCTTCAGATGGCCGTCGATGTTACCCGATGTCATTATTTCGACTGAGTGAAGCTCAGAAACCTGACAATTTTTGTCTGATCTTAAAAAAATATATATATTTTCTTTATTATTTAATGACAAGAGCTGGTGGGTCTTCCTAAATTTAAAGGAGAAAAAACACATAAACCAGTGAGTGCTGGGGATGGTGATGGGCACCTCACCAGGCCATTGTGGCCGTGGTGACCAGCTGCCGACTGGCTGGTTAGAGGGTGGGTTACAGAGTAGTGGTCAGGAGAATGATTCTGACACACTGAAGACCTTGAAAGTAGAAGAGAAGAGGGGGCCGGGGAGTTAGCTCAGTGGTTCCGGCGCCTGTCTTGCAAGCGCAAGGGCCCGGGTTCGATTCCCCGGTAACCACATAACAATACTGGGTGTGGAGATCCCACACCCAGCAGCAACCAGTACCACATACCACAGTGCCGGGCGTGGTGGCTCACGCCTGTAATCCCAGCACTCGGGAGGCAGAGGCAGGAGGA